>CM049799.1:3067404-3449842 GCA_027422405.1 Ptychobarbus kaznakovi
TAGATTTCACAAATGTGACCCTGGACCACAAAACCAGTCACAAGGGTCAATTTTTTTTAAATGAATAAATCATATTTCCATTGATGTATGTATATGTTATGATAGGACAATATTTTGCTGAGATACAACTATGTGAAAATCTGGAATCTGAGGGTGCAAAAAAATCTAAATAGAGAAAATCACCTTTAAAGTTGTGCAAATTAAGTTCTTATCTATGCATATTACTAATCAGAAATTAAGTTTTGATATATTTACATGATCTTTACTTAATATCCTAATTATTTTTGGCATAAAAGAAAAATCGATAATTTTGACCCATACAGTGTATTGTTGGCTATTGCTACAAATATACTCGTGCTACTTCATGACTGGTTTTGTGCTCCAGGGTCTCATATTAACAAAGAAACAGAAACACATTGAATAAACATGGAATATTCATGAAGTGGAAGTGTACAGTTCACAGCACAGTATATTTGCGTGGGGATTGTTATAAATGAGAATCGCTCCTACAAACGATGACAGAAGAAGCGAGAGGAACGCTGAAGAATGGTGGAGACGTGAGAGAAGTATGACGGTTAGCAGCCGTAGAGCTCGTACCTCTGCTCTGCTGTGTTCAGCACGATGCCAGGGTGTGTTTACATGTAGTGCCACTGACTCTCCAGCCCCATGTTCACTCCCCCAAGACCACCCAGAGCCGCTGAGAGACAGACACGACAGAGAGAGACACGTTCATGAGACAAAAACATCTACCGGCAGCCTTGACAATGGATTCCTGATCAATTTAGAGTAGATGTTGTGTAAAGTAGCAATCTAATTTGTTAACATATAAATGTGTATATATATATACTGTATGTAAACCATTTATTGTATACTGTTCAAATATTTTGTGGCCACTAATAGTTTTTAATGTGTTTCTGCTCACCAATGCATAAAAATGGAGTAAAAGCACAAATAATGTAAAATATTATTACAATTTAAAATAACTACTGTCTGTTTGAATATATTGTAAAATGTAATTTATTTCTGTGATCAAAGCTGAATGTTCGGCATCATTACTCCAGTCTTCACATGATCCTTCAGAAATCAGTCTAATATACTGATTTACTGCTTAAGAAACATTTCTATTATTATCATATTCTATTATAATGTTGAAAACTGTTCTGCTGCTTCATATTTTTAAAACTGGTTATTAAAGATTATTTTATAAATAGAATGTTAAAAAGTACAGCATTTATTTGCTTTTGTAACATTAAATGTCTGCACTGCCACTTTTGATCAATTTAATGCATCCTTGCTGAATAAAAGTATTATTTTCTTTTCAAAATACGTTTTGTGTGTGTTATATTAATCAGAACTGAGAGGGAAAATGTGCTTGAATGTCATAAATACAACTTCAAAGTCCACAACAACACACTGTTGGTTTCCTTTTCTTCAAGCAAAATATAATTTCATATATATTTATTTAGATTTTGGGCTGAATAATCCTTTTCATTTTTATAAACCAAGCAGTTCTTTGCTGGCTTCAGTTACAGACTGATACATTCAGACAGAGGCTTGATGTACCTGGTGGTCTGATGCCCATGTGTGACTGTCCGTCCATTACAAAACCTCCCATTGGCTGACCATCAGGAGTGTACGGGCCACTGTGACCTACTGCACACACACACACACACACACACACACACAAGACACAGTTAACACGGTCAGACACACACACACACACCACTTCACAGACAATGTGTAAACAGACACATGCGACACAACACACAAGCAGACCATTTACTGAAACACACACTACACACACACACACACAGAAAAGATCATTTTGTAAGACACATCTGTTTGGGCACACACACACACACAACACAACACAAACACACACACGGCAGCGCTTTATCCACATCCGTAGCACATACTGTGTGCATCTGTTTGGAAATGTCTTTGAGGTGTGTGTGTGTGTGTGTGTGTGTGTGTGTGTGTGTGTGTGTGTGTGTGTGTGTGTGTGTGTGTGTGTGTGTGTGTGTGTGTGTGTGTGTGTGTGTGTGTGTGATGGATAAGGCTGAGTTCAACTAACTCATCCTGAAAAACATTTTAGGGGCAGTTATACAGCACACAGTCTTGTGTTTAAAATAGCACAACACAACTGAATAGAAAGCATGCTTGGATATATACGATTGGTCCATTTTTTTATCTAAAACTTTAAAACTTGTTATTTTGATTTATGTATATATACTGTATACTGTAGTAAAAAAAGTAATGCATTTAAAATACATTTATTTTATACCAAATATATTTGAAATCTGTTACTGAGATATCGCTCGAGACTTACTGATATAAAAATTGTTATTTAACTTTATTTGGAGTACTACTTGCACATTTCTTAATGCCTTAAATGTGTTTTAATGTCACTATTAATAAGGATTGTATGATCTCTGTCTTTAAATGCGAGATATTTAAAGTGTAGCTGAAGTATACTTGCAACAGTTCCTCTTAACACAATCAAATATACATCTTTAGTTGGATTTCAGCACTATTAAAGTGCATTAAGCACAAAATGAGTTGTTCCAGTTTAGCAGATTTTAAGTATACCAGTTTAATATAGCAAAAGTACAATTGCAGGGTATTTTTTATTAAGCACATAAATATGTAAATATATTTGTAGTATACTTAGCATGAAATAAATGTATTTTTAAATATATTTTAGTATATTTTTCACTAATATATATATGTGTGTGTGTGTGTGTGTGTGTGTGTGTGTGTGTGTGTGTGTGTGTGTGTGTGTGTAAACCATACACAATCAGTTTTTAAAAATACTGTAATAACAGTAAAATTGTGTAAAATTATTACAATATTAAGTGTCAGTTTTTTATTTGAATATATTTCCAACTGTAATTTATTCCTGTGATGTAAAGCTGAATTGTCAGCATGTTTAGAGATTGTTTTAAAACTGCTGCGCATTAAAACCTTTAAATTTGAGCCATGGTCTTAAAAGCTTGATGCTCATGGCGTAAAGCACTGAAAAAAACCCTGAAAAATGCAATGCAACAGCCAAATCCATGTCTCTCACAAATATTTGCATAGACCAATAATTCAAATACAGAGCAGATGGAGCGCGAGGGCAAGTTTAGCTCTGTAAGATCGGTTTACAAGGCACTTGCCTGCGCGGTTGGACTGGTCGATCATCGGCTGGACGATTCTTCTCCTGGCGTTGATAAACCTGATGAAGCAAAGGAACGAACAGGGGTGAAAACATAAAAAATAACAATACAAGCACATTTCAGATTTATTAACGCTGCTGGCTTCTTTCAAAGGCAAGCATCATTAAAATGATTGCTCATACTTATGATTATGGATTTGAACAAGCCCAGAGTATTAAACTTTGGCGTGCAACTCATCCAGCACCGCTTATGCTCCAGACATGAGTGATTCCTCAAATCATGCAGCTTATTAAGTCTGAAATCATCAGATTTATGATTTTGCCAGAATAACAGAGATGAAAGCCAGCAAGAGACACCTAGCAACACCATAGCAACCACCCTCAACATGCTACTGGCGGCACATTTTTAGAACACTCGTTTATTTGAACACGGAACATAGATGAACAAGTTCCACAGAACTTCAATGCTCTCCGCATTTATTCCCATGCTACGCTTGACCTCTGACCCCCTGACTCAGTGACCTCACAGCAGCGGCGCAGCTCTGCTCTTTCTCAGTCTAAAACATTCCCCGTGACCTCTGACCCCCGGGTGCCAGGGCACAAGCCCACACATGATTAATGACTCTCCCCAGGTGCTTCGCTCGCATTTGAACCTTCACAAAGGAGGGGAAGTTCTATTTAATTCATAGGAAGTGAATTACACACTCTGTGAGAGGTGTCACCATCTGAAATGTTCACCAGCATATGACCTTAGAGTTATGGATGCGGAGAAGCCAACTTTGACCAGACATAAACATTCACAGTATTTCCTTATTGCATTTCAATTTAACATTTATAATGTTACAAAAGATTTTTATTTCAAATAAATACCATGGTTTCCACAAAATTATTAAGCAGCACAACTGTTTTCAACATCGACAATAATCAGAAATGCTTATTGAATGATTTCTGAAGGATCATGTGACACTCTGCAGTAATGATGCTGAAAATTCATCTTTGCATCGCAGGAATAAATTACATTTGACTATATATCCACATAGAAAACATTTATTTGAAATGATAATAATATTTCACAATATTACTGTTTTTACTACATTTGTATTCAAATAAATGCCTTGGTGAGCATATATTTCCCTAGCATCCTATTCATGACGCAGTGTACTGTATGTTATACATAAGAGTCTTACACACAAAAACTATATTAAAACTTTATAGAGATCACATGATGAAAATGAAAACTGTATATGTCCTGTATATGATTTTATAATAAATTGTCCATATTATATTGCACAGCACAGCTTGAGGAGCATCTCTGGAGTAAAGCGGCATTAATAGCAGAGATAAACAGGAAGAGGGCGAACGTTCAGAGCAGGTATATAAACGCGTCTGTGAGGATCTCTCTCAGCTCCGCCCGTTAGGTGACCAATCAGAGATAGGAGCCGTATCCCCAGCGGGGACGGGCCCGTCCCACTCTTTAAGGGGGTTAAAAGCTGACCCCTCACTGAACCCCTCTTCTCACCACGAGACCAAGTTTACGAGCTTCATGCCTCTGCATGTTCACTCACACACACACACACACACACACACACACTCGTGCACGGCCCAACACGCACGCCAAACACATAACAACACTACGCAGCAAGTCAAATATTTGGGGGCCCTTTCTGGCGCACAAGGGAACAAAGAAACACATAGTACCTTTCCTCCACAATCCAACACTGAACCAACCTGCTGTGCCAAATATACACTGATATATTATTGTATATACCCAAAAATATGCAATGGTATTAATATATTTGAGAGAAATATATGCAATTATAAAGAATACATTATTAAATATTATACATAATAAAATGTATTAGATATTAATAAATTATAAATAATAAAAAATATGATAATAAAAAATAAGATAATTAGACATTAATATACTGTATCTATTTTTATTTATTTCATATATACAATTATATCTATAGATAAATCCACTCAAATTAAAATCAACATTAATTCCACTTATTGCTTAATGTTCATGCATGCTTACGGTCCCAAATGAATGTGTGTTAAAATATATCTGTGTTTTACATCACCGCTTTTCTTTGTTTTAACATTTGTGAAAATCTCAAAGCTTTCTGTTCATTTCCAGGTTTGAATAAACAAAAAATCCTTATAGTCTCAGACTTTTAGACCCCCGGTACATTCCTAGGCCTCACAGTTTATATTCACCATATGATATTTGTAGCCTATTGAAGCTACAACTCTGGAAACCATAGACATGAAGTGTTCTTTCAGTCCCACTGTATTGTGAGTTCATTCGGAGGACAGTGTGTGTGTGTGTGTGTGTGTGTGTGTGTGTGTGTGTGTGTGTGTGTGTGTGTGTGTGTGTGTGTGTGTGTGTGTGTGTGTGTGTGTGTGTGTGTGTGTGTGTGTGTGTGTGTGTGTGTGTGTGTGTGTGTGTGTGTGTGTTTAAATAAACCAGTCCAGCTGTTCCCGGTGATAATTTCTGTTTAATTTGACAGCAGCTCGTTTTCACCCCTCTCGTTCCCTCACCTGTTTCCTCTGCTGCAGACGTACACACAGCACTTTCTGCGCTCTTGTTTGTGTTGGGCTTTGAACAGCACCTAATGTATTTTCACTCTGGTGATTAAAATGCTAATTAGTTGTCATTCTGATTATGAAGGGCTCTTGAGGTCTGGATTTTGTTTACAGTGATGAGCCTAAAGCCAAAGACGAGAAAATGTTCTGGCAATTAAAATGTACTTCATATAATAGAATCTGCTTTTATTAGTCACATAAATTATTAGATATGACGTTATAAACCTGAGTAAAACCACAGTCCAAAATTGATCAAAATTAAATACATAGTATTCTTTGTATTGAAATCAAGATATACAATACATTAAGAGCACTCTTTAAAATAACACATTCATATCAGTAAATTAAAGAAAAAAATTGTAATTAAAAAATTATATATACATGAAATCAAGATATTGTCCTTATTTCCTGCACTTTAATGCACTCTTTTTTGTTTTTTTTTTTCAGAAAGTATAAGATCTCTGTATGGCGTTCTTGAGCCGACTAGTGCTTCTGGAGGGACACAAGGAGTGTGAATTATTAAAGGCATTTTTGCATGGAAAAAAAGATAAACGCTTAAACTAAACATGTAATTGTGCAGATTAATGCACAGATATGCATCAGCTTGAAAGTTTAAGCCTCTTCCTGCAGTTGACGTCCAAGGCTGTCGAGCATATTAATCTGTGAAAGCTGGCCGATTTAGACAGATGCAAACACGGACAGGTTGCATGTCGTGCCTAAAAAACATGGACAAAACTACACAAGCTCTAAAAATATGATCCAGACTACATGAAGTAAGGGTTCAGTTCCTGCAAGCATTGTAAGTGGCGACCGCAATGTGTTTTTGTGTGGTGAATGACTGGCTGCCGAGAGCATGAAGCCATAGAAATTCAAGAGACATTTGGAAACCAAACACTCAGACTATAAAAACAAGCCTGTTGAGTTTCTTTAAAGGATGTGTCTGTCTGTCATCTATACGTTTGTATTGTATTGGTTTGTACTTTAAAACGCCAGACAGTATCTGTTTTTTTAAGCTCTTTGATGAACTTGAAAAGGCTCTGTAAAATCCCTTTTGTTTCTCATTAGATGAGAATCACTTGCTCATGCTTTCACATCTGGATTTGTGTGAGCGGATGAGCTCTTACCAGTTGTTGACCTGCAGGACGGTCAGTCCAGTGTCCTGGGACAGCTGCCTCTTCTGTTCCTCGGAGGGGTACGGGTGCTGCGGGGCACAAGATGAGCGTGTTTAATATCTATCTGAAGCTGACGTGAACTAGTGTTCTCAGCCCATGTTACTTCTGTAATCTAACGTTTTGAAGTGAATATAACCGAGATACAACCAGGAATGTGCATTAGTCAAAATAAGGTCAGTTTTGATTTCATGTTGATTTTATCGCATTTTATGCTTAGATTATAAATTCATGTCAATTTATCAGAGAATCAAACCTATGGCCACAAAAAATGTTCACAAGATATAATAGAGGTATGTTTAAAAATGTAAAAAAATTAATGCAAAATTGGAATATCAAGATTTTTCAAATGTATTAAAATACATTTGAACAAATATTAAAATGTCATAGTAAATTGTAATTTAATATATAATATGTATGTATAATTGTAAGATTTACACAACTAAGATTTAAGATTGCATTTTAAAGTGTATTAAAATGCATAAAATAATAAATAATAATAAAATATATTTAATATATATATATACACACTATTTAATTATTTATTTTATATGTATTAGAATCAATTAAGATTTACATAATTAAGATATTTCTTTCTTAAGATGAACTACATTTTAAAATGTAATAAAATGTTTTTAATAAAACTTTAAATCTCATGTTAAAATGTAATTCAATACATAAAAAATGATTTACTAATTTATTAAATTTTATATAATTAATATTTACATAATTTTTTTTTTATCTTAAAGACATTAAAGACATCATTAGACTTTTAAAGATGAATTACATTTTAAAATGTAAATTTAAAATTAAATGTAAATATATAAAAATATATTGATATATATATATATATATATATATATATATATAAATTATTTAATTAATTAATTAATTTATATTAAAATATACTGTTTAAAATATACCAAAACATTTATTTTAAATTGTAATAATATTTCACAATTTAACTGATTTTAATTACATTTGTAATAAAATAAATGCAGCCTTGGTGAGCAGAAGAGTCTTCTTTCAAAAACATTTCAAAATCATAATTATTCAAAAAACAGTAGAAACAACAGAAAAATCATCAGGGCTTGAAGAATCAGGTTTCAGCTCTACTGAACGGTGTTTTGCGTCTGTTCTCTGTTTGTGCAGCCAAACAAATTCCTTGTGTATCTTGGCAAATCAAGCCCTAAACTCTGAAGGAAAGCCCATTCGCTAATCGGAGAGTTGCCAGCTGGGATTTAGACGCCAAGCCACAAAGTCATTACAAATCGCTATCCTGTAACCAAGGGTGACGGCTCTAGCAACCACCAAAGCCTTGCTCTAAACCCAGAGGAGGTCTCAACCTGATCCCGGGTCAGCCGTCTGAAGCTCAAGCAGATCTATAAATAAAGAGGAGTGCGTGTTAAACTGATCCTGGAGCAGAGGTTTTACAGCAGCGACTATAAACACCTCACCCATGAATGACTCTCTCTTAACACCTGTTGCATGCCGAGAGCTCTGGTAGCAAATGGTGGGTAACTTTACGAGCGCCTGAGCCATGCTGGCTGGAGTGTGTGTGTGTGTGTGTGTCCTGTGAAACTCAATGAAGAGTTAAAGGTGTGTGTGGGGTCATTATCCTGTTTACAGAGGCAGTAAAACTGTTAGGGCTCTAATGATTGGTAATTCAGGGTGAACGGTACTTAAAAAGACTCTAAAACACACCCAGCCTCACCCGCTGCAGCTGTGTGTGTGTGTGTGTGTGTGTGTGTGTGTGTGTGTGTGTGTGTGTGTGTGTGTGTGTGTGTGTGTGTGTGTGTGTGTGTGTGTGTGTGTGTGTGTGTGTGTGTGTGTGTGTGTGTGTGTGTGTGTGTGTGTGTGTGTGTGTGTGTGTGTGTGTGTGTGTGTGTGTGTGTGTGTGTGTGTGTGTGTGTGTGTGTGTGATAGTCTCTGTATTGTACTCAAACACTGCGTCTAGACTTTAGACTACACTCTACCTAAACTCTTCTATTCCAGCATTCGACTGATGAGTCACAACCTCAAAAAAATTAATTTCACAGACAGCAGGGGACAAAACAATAGTAGATGCAAATAATAAAACACAAAAATCGGTCAGAGTTAATATGTGACCCTGGATCACAAAACCAGTCATAAGTAGCACGGGTATATTTGTAGCAATAGCCAACAATACACTGTATGGGTCAAAATTATCCAAAATTGACCCTTATTTTATATTTTTTTTGGTTTTGTGGTCCAGGGTCACATATAATATTTTTACATATACACAAATATAAATAAAGACATTCAACTTGAATATAATTTATGTATAATTGTATTATTTTATCTTTATTTAATATTTTATAGTTGTATTAATAATATATAATTTTTTTCTCCCCAAATGTGTTAATACTTTTGCACATTTTGGGGCATAAACAGTTCATGGTAATATTATATGCTAAGTATATAAATATATCACATTACATATGAAGTATATAAAGTAATATATTTAAACAATGTGTGTGTATATACATGAAGTATTACAATAAATACATTATAAATATAAAATATACATATATTTTATTCAAATATAATTATATTATTATATATACTGCTATATAGATTATTATCCTATTTTATTTATTTATTTGGTATATAAATACAGCTTTACAGATATGAAATATCTACGTTTACTTAACTTGCAGCGTAGCTAACTACTGTTTCAAATGGGTAGCTTTATAACACGTATACTCGAAGTTACGAGTAGCTTGTTACTTGGCAGGCTAGTTTTAAAGTAGCTTCTCCGACACTGCATAAAACAGATTTTCACGTTTAAAAGATGTTCCTGCAAAGGCCCAGCAGGCCGACTGTGATTTTCATTAACTTTGCAGCGCATCCCAAAGCGAGGCTCTCCGTTTCATCTCTCTGCGTCTCGTCTTCGCCTCCCTCCCTCCCCTCTGCGTCTGGCCGTGATGAATCACCTCTCCTTTCTTTCATTCTCCCCAGCATTTTTCTTTTCCACATCCCTTTCTTTTCACGGGCAAGGACGGAAATTCCCCGTAGGTCTAGCAGAGCCGGGTCCCAGGAGGAGCTGTCAGAGCCGTAATGGATGGTGTTTTGATAACAGCGAGTTCGACCCTGGAGAGACCCCGGGGGGGGGGGAACCCCAGCAGATCCATCCTCACACAACATGCCCGTGCAGTTGGGCTAAATGAGGTCTGTCGCGCCCCGCCCCGCCCCCACCGCGGCCCTCCGCTCCTCATTTTTTGAGACTGACACTAATTGCGGCGCCCTCATTACAACCAAATGCTCCGGCGTTTCAAAGGAAAACTACGTCTGTGGAGAAACCGGCTTAAACAGTAGCATGAACAGCCTAGAAAGAATAAATAAAGCCATAAACCAAAGCCACTGTTACAGGGGGGTGTTAAATAAGTGAAGTCCCTGCATTCACAACTCTCTTAAAGTGGCTTTGACTGAGACGTAAAAGAAAACGTTCACCCACAGAATACAAATTACTTCAATGCACAACCCTGCCTCATATTCAGTACTTGTTTCTTACTCATTTTGGGCTGCTGATTCAAAAACAGTGCCTAATTTTGCTCTTGCATGTCACACTTTCTCACAAAATATGTGAAATGTGTAGCATTTTTTGCTTTCGACAACCATTTATATGGTGAAGAAGTCCTGTATTATCACTTCATCTTTAGAAAAACTGCCATAAAGACAATTTCCAGAAGAAAAAAAAAACAATATTCATTTATATTTTGTGGGGGAAAAAAACGGATTTGTGACAAAAAAATTATTAATTTTTATACATTTTATACACGAATTAAAAAATACACAAACACACACACGCACGCACGCACGCGGCTGTAGGCTGTATCTATTTGATCAAAAATACAGAAAAAAAAATTAATTTTGTGAAATATTATTGCAATTTAAAATAACTATTAATACACTGTAAAATTTAATTTCTGTGATCAAAGCTGAATTTTCAGCATCTTTACTCCAGTCTTCAGTCTCACATCACATAATCCTTCAGAAATCATGAAAATATGCTGATTTATATGTAATAAATGTTGGAAACAGTTGTGATGCTTAATATTTTTGGGGACCTGTAATATTTTCTTTCAGGATTCTTTGATAAATAAAATGTTAAAAAGAACAGTGTTTATTCAAAACAGAAATTATGTGTTACAAATATACACAACTATTCAAACGTTTGGGGTCAGTAAATTTTTATTTTTTTTTATTAATTAATACTTTTAATCAGCAAGGATGTGCTAAATGGATAAAAAGTGGTAATGAAGACATACTGTTAGAAAATATTTATATTTTGAATAGGAAAGTTCTTTGTATTTGAATTTGAAGTTCTTTTAAACTTTTTATTCATCAAAGAAAAAAGTATCAAAGGTTCCAAAAATCTATTAAGCAGCAGAACAGTTTCAACACTGATTATTAATCAGCATATTTCCATGATTTCTGAAGATCATGTGACACTGAAGACTGGAGTAATGACGCTAAAAATTCAGCGCTGCATCACAGAAATAAATTAGATTCTAAAGTATATTAAACCAGGAAACCAATTTTAGAAACTGCAAAAATATTTCACAATATTACAGTTTTTTTCTGTATTTTTGATCAAATAAATGCAGCATACACTCTTAAAGGGTGATTTTGCCAATACATTTTTTTTTCAAGATTCAGATCCAAACTTGCAAATGTTTGGGACACAAAACTTAATGCAGCTCTTTCTCATGCAACAATGAACTGAACAAAAACAAAAAAAACAGTAAAAGTAGTCGAAATGACTCATGCATTATGAAGAAATGGCAGCATATGGGTCTTGAGCAACAGTAAGAACGCAGAAATAATGACTGGGTGAACTATTCCTTTGGTCTGCGCTGCAGCAGAATTAAAGGGTAATCAGCGAGCGGAGGTCTGCGAAATCACATTAACCACTGACAAACACGAATATGGAGATTGAAAATGATCAGAGCCTGGGAAAAGGCAGGGTGGAAAACATATGAATTAGGTTTTGCATGCGCTTCTCGTGTTTCTGAACTTCAAACAGGATGCAGTAACGTCTGCGATGGCGCTGCGTGGTGTTTGTGTGGCTGCTGGAGCTGAATGGATCAGGCAACTGTACGGGAATAGACGTTGGGGGCGCGTTCTTTTACACCCATGACCTTTGACCCCCTAATGATCTCAGGGAATGTTGTAATGTCATCTATCTGCATGCTAACCACCTTATTCTGCGCCTGAAGGAAACCCTACAACCCACAGTCTGTTTCAATGTTCACCTCCAAATCACTGTGAGGTATGTTTAGGTGTTTGTGCGCTGCTACAAAATATCTGTACAATAATGATTATTGTCCAGTTAATTCATAAGTTGATCATGTATTGGTTTAGGCCTGTACTTTCTTCTCATATAAACTGACTTCAGCAGGGTTTGGCACTGTTGCTAAATCACACAATAGCCCGAATAAACTCCATAAACAAGCCATATTGAAATAATTATAAATATATTATCAACACTGCTTGCATTTTATTCACCATCTTGGATAGTTTTTTTCCAGCTTGTGCATATTGGCTTGACTCCTCTTTGAAGGATATTTATGATTCTGCCAATTTGGAAAAAATAAAGCATTTAATTTTTTTTGCCGTTCAAAGGGTTTGGCATATGTTTGTGATTTGTTGGAAGAAGTCCGTAAAACAGGGGAGAAAAAAACAGTAATTTCTAAAATATTATTACAATTTAAAATAATTATGTTCTACATGAATATATGTTCAAAATGTAATTTATTTCTGTGATCAAAGCTGAATTTTCAGCATCATTACTGCAGTCTTCAGTCACATGATCTTCAGAAATGTCTTTACTGTCACTTTTGAACAATTCATTGCATCTTTACTGAATTAAAGTATTTATTTCATTTCATTCATGAATATATATATATATGGCTTTTAAATCCAAATGGCAAAAACTATATATTTCCAAATTGTATATTTAAAAAAATATATATACAGAAAAGGCCAAAAGTATATTTGTTAAAATGTTTATTTATGTAAATATATTTTCTACCAATATATATATTGATAATTTTGTATATTTTTTCAAATCTATTTTAGAAATATAAATATTCAAAAGCATTTCAAATGTATATTTTGATTCAAATGTATGCAGAGTGGTTAGCACACGTTATTCCTGTCCTCTCGTGACTCCAAACGATAATAAAAATACAAAAGAATAAAAGCAAAAAAACTTCTACAATCCTTCCTTCCTTAAAGTTGGTTGCTCAGACAGCCTTGTGTTCAGCTGCGTCACATCTGCTGCCAAGAAGGCAACAAACGACCCACTAATTACCCAATCTAAACCACAGCCTTTATGTGGGACGCATATGAGCTAGTGTTTATGAGGCAGTGTGAGCGCCTATTTGTTTGGAAGGAGATTCAACATGTTTCCGAATGAGAGAGAAGGAAATAAGGCTGTAGAAATGTCTGCTCAATTCTCTGAAAGCAATATCACTGATTACATATTCAAAGCTTGAGGGAGGGGGAGGGGCTCCGAGTCGTACCCCGCCCACTTTACCATGGAAACCGGTATCACACTTTACACATGACAACAGTAAGGAAACCCTGCCTGTGTTTCATCCCAATATATCGTTACACCAGTCATTAGTGCATCTGCGTGTGTGTGTGTGTGTGTGTGTGTGTGTGTGTGTGTGTGTGTGTGTGTGTGTGTGTGTGTGTGCGTGTGTGTGTGTGTGTGTGTGCGTGTGTGTGTGCGTGTGTGTGAGAGAGTGACTGCCCGCGTGTGTGTGTGTGTGTGTGTGTGTGTGTGTGCGTGTGTGTGTGTGTTGCGTGTGTGGTGTTGTGTGTGTGTGTGTGCGTGTGTGTGTGTGCGTGTGCGTGCGTGTGTGTGTGTGTGTGTGCGTGTGTGTGTGTGTGTGTGTGTGCGTGTGTGTGTGTGTGTGTGTGTGTGTGTGTGTGTGTGTGTGTGTGTGTGTGTGTGTGTGCGTGCGTGTGTGTGTGTGTGTGTGTGTGTGTGTGTGTGTGTGTGTGCGTGCACTAACTAGTCTCTAGGCAATGTGGAAGCGGCACTGAGCTTGAAATAATGTAGCCGTGCAGGTACAGACACGCCGCATGAGCTTCTTATCTTCTTCTGTGCATCTGTAAGCTGTTTTATAGGTTTATATGTGGGTATTGATGACCTTCAGATTAAGTTTACTAATAAAGAAACTTTAGGTTACATGATAACTATAACTAGTAATGCACATTCACACATGCACATTCATATATTAATAGCACATTTTATTAATCTTAACATAACTGAACGTTAATATGTCTGAAAAGCATAATTCTGTCATTTACATTTATATTGCATACAGTAGAATGACGTTTGGCTTTATTTCAGCACAGTCTGGTTTGGCTTTTACTCTATGGGGAAGTAAATGAAGATTATAAGAGCTTGATTTGCATAATCCTTGGGAACGCAGAGAGGTGTTTTACCGTGAGGTGCTGGAACAGCCATGCTCTCATGATGTTGGTTGCCACTTTGGGAAAAATGCCTCTTTTCTTGTGGTTCTTCCTCTCTTTATCAGGGTCTTCCTCCTCTCCTGTGCTCGGAGACGCGACACTCTGATCCAGAAAGTCACCTGGGGAAAGAAAGCAATTACTCCGCGTTAACAGATGTGAGATAATATTATTTGTAATTGCATTGGCTGCATTCGTTTTCATTTCTTTGCGATATGCTTTTAAATGTTTTAGACACCATTTAAAAGGGTTATGACATTTCAAAGACCTTCTAATAAATGCAAAAGCATATTTAGTTAAAGTACTAATAAAGTACATCACAAGAACTTTATATGTTTTCATGAATCATCATTTGTTTCTTTCATCACAACAGTCTGATCACATTACTTTTAATTATGCTCTAAATACATCATTACAACTATAATTATTTGAACTTCTGTTTGATATGGTTTCAACATCTCTGATGTGTGTTTTGTTAGCAGTGAGTTTTATTGAAGGGGTCATATCTAGAGGAGTCAAATTCTCCTTTTGCACTGTAACAAAGAGTAACTTTTTAAATCTATAAAGTCCTCCCTTGAGAAAATGACCCTTTATGAGGAATAATCACCTTGTTACAACTTTCTGATGTCAGAAAAACGGCATTGTAAAAGTGTTAACATGCAGCTATTATCTTAAAGAGCCATTTCTATATGGTTCAAGTTGTGTTGGTATAAATGAATGTAGGATGATTCAGCGATGTTCAATAATATGAGACAATTATCTAATTTCACATGCTACGTGAAAATAAAACTGACTATGTAAAAGTATGACATGCCCTTTTCAAATTCAATCTAAAAACTAAAAAAGAGATATTACTGTGTTTACAGTATTACAATTCTTAACCATTAATAATCTTTAAAAGCATATCATCAAAAACAAAAACCTTTTATACTTCAGCATCAGAAAGAGGGAACAAAATATCATGCAAATAAAATTATAGCTATTTTTTTAAACAAATTTGACCCAAAACAAAAGTATAAATGCATGCCATGGGCCTTTTATATTAAGTCTAAAAACAAAAACAAAAAAACTATAACAAATGCTTACAGTATAAAAAGTCTTAACCATTAATCATCTCAAAAGCATACTAGCTCTTTAGTTTTATGCATTATGAAAATTAAACTTTAGTTGTTTTTGGAAACAAAGTGGACATAAATAAGTTAAAAGGTTTGAAATGACTCCGTTAAATTTGACCTAAAAGCTTAAAAGAAAAAAAAGACAAGCAAATGTAACAGTCTTAAACATGAGTAGTCTTAAAAGCACATCGAGAAACAAAAAAAAACAGCTCTTAATGTTTCTGCATCAGAAAGAGCGCACAAAATGTCATGAAAATGAAATTTAAACTGTTTTTGAAAACAGAACTGACATAGAAATTAAAAAGGTGTGACACGGCTCCTTTAAATGTGACGTCAAGCAAACGTTTACAGTATAAACAATGCTCTCGGACAGACTCTGTGCTTCATTGTGATCATTTAACCGTGTGTTTGTCTGTCTGTTGTTTCTCTTTCTCAGGTATTGAGATATTCTGTCCGAGCCAGACTCACAGCTGCTGCGCTGAGGCACAGCGAACAAAACACACACACACACACACACACACACACACACACACACACACACACACACACACACACACACACACACACACACACACACACACACACACACACACACACACACACACACACACACACACACACACACACACACACACACACACACACACACACACACACACACACACACACACACACAGATGCGGTGCTCGGGGAAGTATGTACTCTGGTTTTTATTGGCCATGGTTGGTGCTCAGAGCAGAGGAGCCCAGAGAAGAGTCTTTATATCCATCATGCACCATTTCCTGTCCAACACACATCCACACATCCACACACACACACACACACACACTCACACACACACACCGAGCGGCTGCAGTTATTTAGGAGCAGTCTACCGGTGTGTGTACTTGCGTGTGTGTGTGTGCGTGTGCAGTCGGAGACCCCCGTGGTGGTGCTAAAGTGTAAATGTATGCTAGAGATGACAAACCTGCAGCAGATCTGTTTCACTTGGCACAGCAGCGAGGCCTTCGCAAACGCTCGCGTGTGTATCTGTAGCGTAGCGTGTGAGTGTGTTACCGTGCTCACTGCTGTTGTCTCCATTGTGTGAGCTGGGCCGTCTGCCGCAGGCCGCAGGAGCTTCAGAGGAATGAACAGATGCGCCGTCGTCTTCCCTCCAGAACGCCTAGAGAGAGACAGACAGGTAGACGGAGTAATAAGCTGCGTTCAGCGTAATGTACGATTGGTTAAGTACAGTATAGCAGTGCATACCAGAGGCGTGCTGTAAGGAGTAATACAGAACACATGCTGCAAGAGCAAACAGTTGAAGAGCGCTACAGACTGCTGTATATAAACACACGTGCACATGCACGCACAAACATCTGCGCAGAAATTATAAGACAAACAAACGCACTCACATACACGCACAGGATATTTTGAAAACCCATCTTGTCGGCTTTAACCAAGCGAATGCAGAGAATGGACGCTGATTGATCAATTGAGCGTTCAAACTGTGCTAAAATACATAATATAATAACAGCTATGACGTGAAACACCTGTGCATCTGGCCAGTGTGTGTATCACTGCACACTGCACATACAGATCAACTATGAGCGCTGCATGTCAGTGACAGATAAATGTTTATTATGTTGTAAAGATGCAATCTGATCACTGTGTTGCATTTCACTGACACTAAACCTAGAGAGAAATGTCTTAACCAGGGGTCAGCAACCATTCACACACGAGCAATAAGAGCAAGAAGGATTAATACTAGAGACTGGGGCTAGTTGTCACACTTTTGACTCCAATTAGTATTTCTTATAGTGACATTATTTGTTAAGAGTAGTTCAAAGTTTTCATTACATACATACATATATAATGTACAAAAATAGAACTTTGCTGTTTTATTGTAATTTTTTGGGGTAAAATAATTTATTTGTGTTTATAAAAGTATAAATATTCCAAGTAATCACTCATAAAAGCTGCATGCATAATAAATATAGAACATTTTTGGATTCCTATATATGTAATGTAAAATATGAGACCCTGCAGCACAAAACCAGTCATAAGTCACTGGGGTATATTTGTAGTGATAGCCAACAATACATTGTATGGGTCAAAATTATAGATTTTTTTATGCAAAAAATCATAGGATATTAAGATCATGTTCCATGAAGATATTTAGTAAAATTCCTACCGTAAATATATCAAATTCTATTTTTTGATTAGTAATATGCATTGCTAAGGACTTCGTTTGGATAATTTTAAAGATGATTTTCTCAATATTTAGATTTTTTTGCACCCTCAGATTCCAGATTTTCAAATAGTTGTATCTTCAAATATTGTCCTATCATAACAAACCATACATCAATGGAAAGATTTATTCAGCTTTCAGATGATTGCATACAATTTGAAAAAATTTACCCTTATGACTGGTTTTGTGGTCCATAGTATATAATATACAATAATAAATAATATACAATAATATATAATAAAACATTTAAAAATAAAAATCTATAAAATTATATATATACATATATATTAATATGTGACCCTCTCTGTGAAATCCAGGCTAAAGTCTCGACATCTAATTATGAGATAACGAGCATCAAAGTTTGATTTCTACCATTAATTCCATTATAATTTCAATCTTTGACATGACCTTACTCAGTCAATATTAAAGATATAAAGGTTACATTTTCACAGAACGTTCTTTACCTTATGAAGGATGATTTTTTGTAGAAAACAGCAAATCACTAAAAAACGACTTTAGCTGGGTTTTCACAGAGAGGGTCAAATATATAAAAATATATTTTAAAAGTATGAAAAATTGTCCCTGTCACCTTGGATATTTTTGAATATTTTACAAAACTAAGTCTAATTTAAGAGGGTTTTGAACTAGGTGCTTAAAACTAACATTCAAAAGCACTGTTAGAGGATGTGACGTGACAACTTGCCCCAGTCAATTATCTATATGCATTTCATTTATTCATTTAAGAAATGTTAAAGTAACTTATATCTACAATCCGAATGACATGTTTTATTCAGTTATGAGTTGTTTAGAGTTGTGCAAATGAGTCAAAACTAAAGTAAGTGGGTCACTTTTTGTTATCCAGTGCCAATTGTGCACAAAATAGCACCACAGTTTGGTCTTCTCAGAATCATACTTTGTATAAATAAAGAGATGTTCAGCATCTTAGCACAATAAGAAGACGATATCGTGTGACACACTTATAAGAGCTCAAGATTTTCAACAAGACAAACATAATCCCTAATGTTTCAAAAGCAATGATGGTTCCTCTCAAAACCACATCATTAAGAGCAATGCACTGTGAGTTATCACCCCATGACACCAAACTCACAGAGAACAACAGACATGTGTGCAAACAATGCAGAGAACTGAAAACATGCTTCAGTGATTAAAGACACGCAGCACACTTGACAATAATGAACCGATTATTTACATTAAATAAGTAACACTTCACAAGTTTGCTGTATGTATATTTTTAAATAACAACATATATTTATTTGTTTTTAGGCACTGTTCAGGTGCTGCAGCAGTTTAACACCATTAGAAATATTGGCGTTTTGAGTAACCTGCTACTTTTTACTCGCTGAAAGGTTTCATCACACTTGTGATCATGTTACTGTGTCAGCATATTCAATTGGGGAACGTATAATATGAATTATCATATGATCTGCAATAATTTTGTGGGATTTAATTATGCATAACATTGACACTGTAATGTGAAGAGTCAAAAGAGCAAAAATGATTCATTATGAAATGACAGAAGAGTATCTGCTGTTGTTTAATATATAGACAAGGCGGACGGATAGTCTGTGGTATTGTATCACATGAAACAGGAGTTTCAGGCCTTGCACAAAAACACACTGTGATAGTGTTTCAAGTTTGCTTCGCTGCTGTATTTGAGCAGCAGACAAATGTATTCAACAATGAAATTATAACTTCAAAATCTATTAATGTATTATGAAAAGGTGCCTTTATGTTTGCTGATTTATTTATTTATTATACAGGAAAAAAAATTTTTAAATGCTCAAATATTCCAAATAATCTCTCATAAAAGCTGCATGCAAATAAAAAAAGACAAAGTACAAAAATATTTAAAATAGGTTTGATGTCAACTATCCATTTGCTGAAAAAAACGTTTTTCTCACCAGAGACTCATAGAAATCTTGATCAAATCTTATATATTATATATATCTTATTTCATATTTATGTTAGCTTCTACTAATCTTTTAATAGAAGTATTCACGTTTTCTTGTGGCTTGCTGGCTCTGTACAAAGCATGACTATACAGCGTTGAAAAGCACACAAACGCGAAAGCTTGCATCTGAAGACTTGCCCGGTCTGTCCCGCCTGGAGTGCGTGTACATTCATCTCCATCAGATCTGGACCCCCCCTCTTTATCCTCCCCCATCAGATCAGTGGGCATCTTTCCCTTCAGACAGCTGATGTAGCGCTGACAGAAATTATCACACAGCTCGTGCACCTATAAAGAACAGACATTATCATCGTATTAACACGATGTGGGCTCCGTCGCTCATAATCATCATAATAATAATAATAATAAGTGAAAGTCCAACCTTCTCTAATTCGAGCAGATGAAATCGTAACACCTGAATGGCTTGAATCATCTAAAAACGACAAGAATGCTTTGTGATTATTGTTTCATCCAGCAATAAAAATGGAATTGAATTTTGTAAGGTAGCCTAAAATAATAAGCATTTAAATTAAATAAAAGTAATCTCAAACCACAGGCGACCAACCAAATTATCCAAGTCTGGATTCGACGAGAAGAAAGGTTTGTCCGCCATTATCTGAAATCACAAAATAGCGATCGTATCGTATAATATCAAAGCACAGTTTTCACACACAATTGAAATTGGGCTTCGTTGTTGTTTGCTGATATTAGCACAGTTTCTGCTAGTATAATAACTCGCTGGTAGGCCTGACCTGCTTTGAAAACACGGTAATATCTTCGTCAAAGGACTCGGACGAGCAGACGTCGCCGGTCACTCCGCTCTCTCTCGGTGTACACGTCGCTAATTCACATTTCTCGAACACTAGAGCAAGCAGAGGAAAGAGAGGATGCCTGCGAAACATCGCGTTTACAGACAAAACAACGCGTTGTTAGTCCTCAAGCACGGCACTGTCAGCCTCGAGGCCCGGTCTTTCTCTCCACAACATTTACCATACAAATTAAATATGATTTATGGGGAAATTAAAGTTATTTTATTTTCAGGTTTATGCTAAATGTATGGTTGTTGTGATAACAGGCAAATAAAATTCATTTGGCATTGCTATATAATGTAACCCTGGACCACAAAACCAGTCAACGGCCTATTTTTTATCATCTGAAAGCTGAATAAATAAGCTTTCCATTTATGTATGGTTTGTTATGATAGGACAATATTTGGTCATAATACAACTATTTGAAAATCTGGAATCTGAGGGTGCAAAAACATCTAAATATTGAAAAAAAATCGTCTTTAAAGTTGTCCAAATGAAGTTCTTAGCAATGCATATTACTAGGCTAATCAAAAATTAAGTTCTGATATATTTACAGTAGGACATTTAGAATATCTTCATGGAACATGATCTTAATATCCTAATGATTTTTGGCATAAAATAAAAATGGATCATTTTGACCCATACATGTATTTTTGGCTATTGCTAAAACTATACCAGGTGCTACTTCTGACTGGTTTTGTGCTCCAGGGTCACATATAGTTAAACACTGATGTAAATGAAGGAAATAAACAGTTCATTTGTGCTAAATGCAGTCTATTTGATTAAAATTCCACTGTTTACATAAAAACATTTCCATTATGTCCAGTATTTCAGCATAAAGTAGTCTAACAGAACATCGTAAAATAATAACACAATATAACAAGCGACTATATGAGGAAAATATTCCGCTTAGAAATTCTACCCTAGTCTAACTCATCTTCATAATAAAACACATAATCCCACATACCCGTAAATGGCGTCTTTATCCCGTTTCAGTGCGTCGTTAACGGGCGACGGGACGCCGGGAGCCCCGGGGAAGTGGTGAAGCGGCGGGCCGTGACTCACGTGCACCGCCTGCATCGCTCTGGCCGCGCGAGGATCCCCGTACATCGCATCCATTCCGTAATGGACCAGATCCTCGTACTGAGCACATTCAAACCGTGGAAGTTAAAATCTTTGTTGTACACACATCTTGCACATGTTGATATAACAGCAGCCAAGGGAGTATGAGAAGAGAACAAAGCTCGTATTTGTTTAAAAGAGAATCAACTGAGCATCAAAAATAATGAACGAATTACACGTCAGTAGAATCGAACTCAAAACAAATGAATTAACGGCGGATCAGTTTTAATTTTCAGGCTCTTTGTGATTTCTAAATGTAGAAGGTCCAACGGAAAATATGAATGCGTTGTTGCCATAATAACTTAAAACATTTTAAACACATTTTAAATTTTTAAACACATGGAAAGTTTCAATTCATATCGTATGTCAAATTTAAATGAATGCTATCTTTCAATTACCGTATCATAAGAAACCGACATATTTCTAAAAAACGAAATATTTTTATAAGGCTATTTGCTTTTTATTTCAACTCAGTTTTCTTGAAGCTAACTGCAATTAAAAAAATTATAATAATGCAAAATATAGCTTAAAATAACAGTGAAATGTAGCTATGTTTTAACGGCGTATAAAAATAATTACTAAAGTTAATGTCGATGTAATGTAGCATTAAATCGGTCTCGGATAAGTATCCAACGAGAGAAATATGAGTTATGAACAGGCTGTAAGCATCAAGTTACGCGTTTGGCTGTCAACTATAGCCTATATATGGAATTAGTCGAGATAATTGCAAAATGAAAATACAGATTTGAATTTGATACAAATTAAATTATTTTTAGACTGAAATGAAAAACGGCGTGCTGCAAAAAATGAAAAATATATGTGAGTTATTTTTTTGGAGGTTTCACTTGTTGCTGTGTATATTCCAAAACAACTTATAAACACATATTATTCATTCAAGGAATTGAAGGACATCTGATTGTAATTATGTCCATTTTTATCAGCTTCCTAGTAGATTAGTCTTGACGGCCACGTTTGCGTGTTGTTTTTGTTGCGGAGGTTTTTACGCACCCGTTGCGCCATGAGGACTCCGTGTCACCGACTCCCTTTTCTCAACGCGTCCGGATCTCAGAGCAGCGAGCCCGCATTCAAAACTCTCCCGAACACCCAGCTCAAGTGCCCCTGATGAACAATAACATCGTAATCCACCAAACACTCCTGCTCAGCTTTCGCAACAAACGCAAAGCTGCCTATCGGTAAGTTCTCGACGCCCCGGGATAACCAACGCGCGCTTCGGATGTCTGCTCTGTGTTTCTATTTCCAATCGAAGATTTGTAGCCAAAGGGTGAAAAAGCAAACTCCATTCGGGTCTTTGATCGCGTGGCTGGTTTATTCTTAATGCAATAACACCTCTATGAGATGTGAGGAGCGTGGAGAGGGAGGAGGAGGAGGAGGAGGAGGAGGAGAGGGCATTTGGACTTCTTAAAGGAGACGTAAAGGAAGACCAAAGCGAACCCGTGCGTAAAGAGCGCACACATGTATTCCGAGCATGCAGGCCACTGGAAAAATCCTGTATAGCCCTTCAGAAACCAAACTTCATACCAGACAAGATTTTTTCATACTTGGACCTAAGCCAACCAACAGTCTGAAAGTACAAGGTAACAGATGACCAGCTTAGATTTACCAGTGGCCACTGTAAACCAGCTAGAAACCATTCCGTGTCCCATTACTACACGAAAAGATAAAAAAACATCCTAATAATGGCACATGATTACATCTACACTGGAAGTAGTTTAAACAATTAGAAGCTGAAATATTTAGCATTTTTACTATGTACATTTCTAAAAGCGTGACAAATACATAAATGAAACACTGTTTGATTTACTAAATGCACTTAAGTCAGAGGGGACCAGCAGTGATCTAATGCACGCTGGATTTATTAAGCATGCTTATGGCGCACTCTACTGGCTTTATTTATGTTGAAAAGATTCCCCCAAACCTACACTGACGGACTCGTGACTGCTTTAACCGCTTAGACTAAATGCCTTTCTTTATTTTACTTTTATTTTTACTTAACCTGTATAGTTTAACCTATAAGAAAGTTTTCCTAACCTTAAGTTTTCAATATAAGCTGTTTTACCGAGACTTTTTCTCGTTTATGAAACATTAAAAAACATTCAATTTTCGTTGCAGATCTATTTTTACTATATGTAATCATGTAATACTCGTTCCCATCAGATCTTATGAATAAAATAAATAAATAATAATAAAACAACAGCCACATTTTACCACGAGGTGGCGGCATATGAAGGGGTTTGACTCGGCGCGTGGCGCATGGACTGAAACGGCTTCACTAACCATTTCCACTATTACAGATTTCTCAGCGTTTTAGTAGTATTTAATCTAAAGTACTTTGTGATTTCCTCAAGTCTACAAAATCTACTTGCGTTTTTGTTTCAGAAAACATTTCAATGGCATTTTAATAACTTTGCCTCATGTGCTGAGAGTCTGAGAAACTGCAAACTCCTGATTCAAGTTCAACAACCACCACATTTACCTACTTATCTCTTTATGTTTGAGACTAATTGGTCAAGATTTAAGCCCAATGTATATTACATGCACATTTTCTAAAGAAATGCCTAGAAAGATACAATTAATATTTGTCTACAGAACCACAGATCATTACATGCTACAAGCGGATCATTTGAGATCTAAAACCAAACCAAACTATTTCCCGAGGCTTCTGCACACCTCGTTTCTGATTCAATGTTTCAATGACAGCATAAATAAAATAAAACCTTTACAATTATGTATTTTTTCTAGTGAAATATGGAATAGTTTTGCTCAGTTATTTTTTTAGCAGCATTTTGCACCCTTTGTTGTTTTCTATGTAGCCTATATAGTCATAAGTTTACATACACACACCTTGCAGAATCTGCAAAATACTAATAATTAAAAAAAGAAGGATCATAAATTGCACGTTGCTTTATTTAGTACTACCCTGAATGAGCTTTTTCACATAACAGAGGTTTACATACAGTCTACAAGGTCAAGGCATATTAACATCTGCATTTATACAAATGTTTGTATATTGATTATCAATACTGTGCATCATTACCTGGATGATCCACACCTTTGTTATGATTTGTTTTTATGGTAAGTCCCATGTTTTGCCCTGAGCAGTCCTGTTCTGCGATGTTCTTCAGACTAATCCTCCAGGTCTTGTACATTCTGTGGTTTTCCAGCATCTTCTGCACGTCTAGACTGTCCATCTTTTCACACTAGTGTCAACTGAGGGACTCATACACAACTACTACAAATGCTGAAAACATTCACTGATGCTCAAGAAGGAACACAATGCATTCAAAACAAGGGTGTGTAAACATTTGCACAGGATGATTGGGAGTAAATTGTTCTTATTTTGTCTTCTAGGAAATATGTAAGTATGTTATGTAACTTCTAAAGTGCAGTACTAAAAAGATCTTTAAACAAAATATTCAATTTCCACCAATCATCATGTTCAAAAGTTTACACCCCCTGGCTCTTAAAGGGACAGTTCACCCAAAAATGAAAATCTGTCATCATTTACTCACCCTCAAGTTTCTCCATACCTGTATGAGTTTCTGTCTTCTGTTGAGCACAAAAGAAGATGTTTTGAAGAACATTGGTAACTAAAGAGTTGACAGTAACCATTGACTTCCATATAGGAAAAAATACTGTGGAAGTCAATACATTTAGGATATCCCAGTATTGTGCCTTGAGCATCAGTGAATGTTTGCAGTTTTGATCATCCAGGTGACAACAACACACAGTATTAAGAATTACAAATCATGTGTATTATAAATTAGCGGTACTAAATAAACACAAAATGCATTTTTGATAATCCCCTTTTTTAATTATTAATATTTTGCAGTTAATTCAAGGCTGACTTCAATTATATACATTTGCATTTAGTCATTTAGCAAAGGCTTTTATCCAAAGTGACTTACAAATGATGACAATAGAAGCAATCAAAACCAACAAAACAGCAATAATATAAAAGAGCTATGACAAGTCTCTGTTAGCCTAACGCAATACACGTAGCAATGTTTTTTATTTTCCCTCTATATATATATATATATATTATGAAAACAATTAGATATAATAGAAAAAGAATAGAGAAAGCTAGTGTTAGAGGACTTTTTAAAGAAAACAAGCGGTTAGAAAATGAATAGAGAGTGCAAGTGTTAGAGGTCGTGTTTGTTTAAATAAAAAAGAAATAAGAATAGAATTACATGTATTACCATTTATTGCAAATTACTTTTTGTGCAATAAACTATCCCAAGTAGTCTCTTTTTCTTGCAAGACACATTAGATAAAGTATTAAAATATCCTTTAAATGCATTTAATTTAAATCTAATACAATTTAATTACAAAACGCTTTTTAATTAAACCAAATTCTGAATCAAATCAAGTCTGACCAACCACTGCAAAATAATACTGCCCCAAGGTTTTCAAAATGTCCCGCAGTCCTAGAACCAGGCCTGTGTGGTGGATGGCTTGTTGCAAGTCCAATATGTTCTGCACCTTAGACCAGCTAGAAACCAGCTTGCAATGCTTAAACTGGATTTCCAGCAGCGCCAGAACACAGAAACGTGTGACCTTGGACCACAAAACCAGTCTTAAATAGCACGGGTGTATTTGTAGCAATAGCCAACAATACATGGGTCAAATTTATTGTATGCCAAAGATCATTACCATATTAATAATGTTCCATGAAGATATTTTGTACATTTTCTACCGTAAATATATAAAAATGTTATTTGTAATTAGTATTATGCATTGCTAAGGACTTCATTTGGACAACTTTAAAGGCAATTTTCTCAATATTTAGATTTTTTTGCACCCTCAGATTCCAGATTTTCAAATAGTTGTATCTCGGTCAAATATTGTTCTGTCATAACAAACCATACATCCATGGAAAGCTTATTTATTCAGCTTTCATGTGTCATATCAATCTCAATTTAAAAGAATTGACCATCATGACTGGTTTTGTGGTACACATATGTGTTCTCCTAAACTTTGTTCACTGTAAGTTGTAAAGCCCGTCGCTTTATTGGGAAATAATAACCCAGACCTACAGATTAAGGTGAGAGGAGGCACTAGACTAGGTGGCAGGACTTTGGCACAGCCGGTCACACCGGAGATCCCAATGTCCAAAACCGGCTGCAGTCGTTCCAACGTGACGTCATTGCTTCCGCACCCCCCTCCAGTGTCGGCGGCTCTCGTCTGCTGCTGACTACACAATCCAACATGGAGTAATGAGAGATGGGGCTCCTCTTCGAGACCAGCGCGCAGTCTTCAGCCACGGCGGGCGACGCGAGGCGAGAAACCGTCGATATAGCCATCGGGATGTTGCATAACGCGAGAATTAACCAGATGCATTGCAAACCGTGACGGGTAAAGTGCAGTGCGCGGAGAAAGAACGAAAATAAGGAACGCCGAGAGACGGATTTGGGAAACTCGTTGATGCACTGGACTTTAAAAAAAAAGGCGAGGTGGAAAATCGAGACGACATGAAGCCCGAACGCTGCGTGCCCGCGGTGGGATATTATTTTTATTGTAGGTGAAACGTGGGGAAACATGACTGAGGAATCGCACCCAGACGAGTGAGTATTCACTTTTTGCGAAAACGACGCATGTGGAGGCGAATGGAAATCTCATCCTGTGTCCAAGAATGCGTTCCCGAGCTAAACCAGGGGCCAGTCAGATGCAGGGAAATCGTGCATATGCGCTTCTGAGAGAGACGCTGGAGATGTTCATACTAAGAAACAATGCAGTGTCAAAGAGATTTGAGTGCTGGGCCCCTGCTGCAGGGCTCTGGTCTCAAACCGAGAAGGGGGAAGGAGGAGGGGCTCGAGCGGAAACATTTTGTGGAGGGATCCTTCACTGAATACTTTATATCACGTCGAGTCTAAAGGCGAATTAGCGCTGCGAGGAAGCAAATAGACGTCTGCAAACTTTATAAACACCCAATGCTAGAGCAACGAGCTCGTATGTGCTCCCAGAGCGGCCGTTTTTGGCGTCTTTCTTTGTGGTGGTCTGACATGCTATATCCGCCATTTCTTTTTCGTGAATCGCTCTCATTTGCATACTGTCCTTCATTCATAAAAATACAGACGGGGGCGCGCGCAGCAGAGAGCGCCTCGGAGCCGTGCTCATGGTAAAGCAGGCCCTATATGACACATACAGGCCTATATAAATGTTGAATTTAATCAGACAGCTTCCTCCATTTGCAAGAAACAAACGCGAATATAAACATGCAATGAGTTGCATGCTAGCAGCGCACAGTATTGGCAACAGTAGCTTGTTTAGCAAGCACTGTTTGAGTGTTTTCTTCATTCTTCTGCCTAACATAAACACTCACAGCCTATCTCACGGTAGTTTGACTCAAGCCGACCAAAGTCTCTCTAATAGTATTAGTGCCGAGTTAAACGGCTCGTTAACTATAGTGAGCTCTTTAGGGGCTTAAAATGAACTTTTGTAACACACACTCAACTCGTATTAACAAGGTGATGTGTATTTAGTCTTTTATGCCGGAATCCGTTTTGATAAAACGAGTATGTGATTATTTGTCTTTAATGCTAAAGAGAATTATCTGTTTTAATAATTTTTCTTAAGGATATTTTTTTAACTTATAGCCTATAACTTGTATTTTTTGCAACGCAATACAGTATTTTATAGTAAACTACTGTAAAATACGGTACAGTATTATAACATGTGTAAATTAATGTGGTAAAGAGTGATGTGTTGTTATAACCCCGTTGTAACGCCAATTGAAAACATAGCCTAGATATTTTATATTCTGAGCTTTAATTAATTATGATAATCATATTTATCTGTTCAGGGAACAACTAAATAGCTACAAAACAGGTAAATAGTTTTAACACGTGCACGTGTTTGTGAAAGGAAAATATATTTTTTGACGCGATTAAACAGTTATCCAACCGTCTTTAAAACTTTTAAACGTTATGTTTTTTGCGATATATTTATTATGTGTGGATCCATAAACCCGTGATGTACAGTCAAATACAGGCCTGTTGTCGCTATGGATTGCTTTCTGATCGAGAACTTGTTTAGCTCAATCTGTAATCTTGTGAAATGCACCGACGTTGTAGGAATTGTGCAAAAGTTAAATTTTCATTTGAATTGCTTGAACTCAACTTATATGTTTCCTGCGTGACCCCGAAGCTGTGGGGATTTTTCTTATTTAAGTTTATGGCACACTCACGCCCGTTTGAGTAAATACGTGTGTCACACTGGGATGTAAAGGCCCATATAATAGCCCGAGGTTGTGAAATGTTGACTTTTATCGGCGGAGGGGAGGGCTGTGGGCTGCTCCAAAATGGGAGGAGGTTTCTGAGAAGGCGCTCCTGGAATGATTGTGAAGGGAAACAATGGTGAGAGGATTAAACAAAGATCCGGCGGAAGTGAAAGAGGTGGGTGAAGCTTCGCTGTCACGCCCCTCGGTTGTTTGATTCTCAATGAGGTGCCAATAATGAATGGATTACTCTGCACAATTCTTTTCACTGCAAGGAAGTCTTTAATAGGCATATCTCTTTTTGTGTAGTCAAAACGGTTATGGCCACAGGTATCACAGATCTGGGTTTCATGTCTTGCACGTTGGAAACATATATCTGGATACTTTAACAACAGTTAAAAAGTCTGAATGCCATTGCATGAGGTTGCAAAAACATACTGCTATATATCAGAGCTAACTTTACTGACCCCAAAACACTAAAGTGCCTCAAATGCTTTTTATTTTCTTTGAATAACTTCTGAAAACAAACTTAAAGAAACGGTTCTCCCCAAAATGATAATTCTGTCATTTACTCACCATCGAGTTGTTCAAAACCTGTTTGAGTTTCTTTCTTCAATTGAGGACAAAAAAAGATATTTTGAATGATGTTGATGGTAGCCATTGACTTAGTATGGAAAAAATAACATGGAAGTCAATGGCTACCGTCAACTGTTTGGTGCCACACGTGCTTCAGAATATATTTCGTGCTCAACTGAAGAAACGAAAGAAACCTTTACAGGTTTGAAATAACTTGAGGATGATTAAATGACAGGTTTTGTTTGTTTTTTGGGTGAACTATCCTTTTAAGATTGTGAAATATGATGCTTGGTTGCATTAAATGTATATTTTTTATGCACATAGGTGTTTTGTTATCTAATGCAATGACATGCATGCAGTGTTTAATTGTGTCTTAAGGGTCAACTTACATTTTGGGGGTCACTGCATCAACATGCCAAACATATTTATCACAAGACCTGGAGTGGAGGACAAGTGTCAGACAGTTTGTTTTCATTTATTATTATCTGAAAGTGTTGTTTAAGGACATGGGATTGGACGTATCACCTTTGTGCTATATTTTAAATGAAACCATTGGCGCCCACTTTATGTATTTTGAGTTCGCTTAAATTAAACCTTCTAATTAGGCTAATGCATGTGCTTGGAATTAGAGTTGTTCTCACTACTTCCTGTGTGATACTGCAAATGACCTCTGGGCCATTACGTCTTGTGTCACGAAGCATATCTGCTCTCGCCGTCACATACGTTCCATTATTCAAAATTAACTGGATAATTCAGGTTCATTGTGACTGAAAACTTAGAGACAAGTGTCACTGTTTGGGAATGGCATGTTTAAAGGATTAAAAAAATTAAATCCTATCATTATTTTCTCACCCTCGTGTCATTCTGTTGAGTTAATGAGGGCAAGATTTTTGTTTTGGTTGAACTATTCCTTCAAAATGTGAAATATTTCAGTTTTCTGGAACGTCGAGTATGCTTGTGTTTGATTGAATGTTTTTGGCTTGGAATGCGAGTTCCTCAAAAACGTGCTGAGCAAACCAGTGGCTCCACATTGGTAATGACTGTAGCCTGAAGGTGTGTGTACGTGCTCACGTGAACTGGCTGGCGCCCAGACCGCAGACCCGGATGCCCTCTCCAGCCTCTGGGCGCTTGGGAAGAGGAGGAATGTGATCTATATTGATCACACCAGCGTGACCTATATGCAGCCCCATTATGGGTCAATAATATCTGAAAGGGGACGAGAGTGACATTGAGGTAAAGTCAGTCCAGATGAACCCTCTGCTGGTTCCTGCATAGTTCTGATGGATTTACGGTGAGGATAAGGATTGATTTCCCAGCCAGCCGCTCGCTGGGAGTGTGAGGGTAGTGAAATGCAGCGCTGCGACGGGAATTAAGTTTTAAAGAGTGGAAGAAGATCAGAATGAAGCGTTTTCCCTTTGTATGTTATTCAATGTGTGGGAGACAATGGTTGCTATGGCAGCTGCATATGTCATTGCATTGTGTGAATTAGCCACTTTCACATTTACATTTAATCATTTAGCAGATTTAATCCAAAATGACTTGCAAAAAAATGTACAAGATAATCTATTCCATAGTCTGATGATCAAAATCTTACGCTATGAGCAAGTTGATATCATGGTAAAGTTATACATCAAGTTTTATCTGTTTATGTAGACACAAACATAAAGAGATGGTATATGCATGATAAGTCTGAAAGTAATTTTACAGACTCCAGCTAAACCCCAGGCTGAGATAAAGAGGAAATGAACTCATGTTCTTCTTGTTTGCGTTTATTTCTTAACATACGTTCTTTAGTGATGTGCTGATTTTTTTAAGGCACGTTCCTCTAAAGGAATAATTCACCGGAAAAGAAAATGTATTCACCCCCAGGCCATCTATAAATATAGATGAGTTTGTTTCTTCATAGGAACAGATTTGGAGGAATTTAGCATTACATCATTTACTCCACAATGGATCCTCTGCAGTGAATGGGTGCCGTCAGAATGAGTCCAAACAACTGATAAAAACATCACAATAATCCACACCACATCCAGTCCTCTTTTAAAGCAAAAAGCTGCTCGTTTGTAAGAAACAGATCCATCATTATGCTGTTTTAACTTTAAACAATTGCTTCTGGACAAAATATGAGTGCGTAATCCTTCATATTGTTTCTCCGGTGAAAATGTCCATCTCTTGTTGTCCTCTTACATCAAAATTCAGACATATTTGTTTAGAGCTATTTAGAACTGCTTTTGTTTGTACACAGTGCTTGATCTGTGCATGCTTCTCTCCTGATTCAGATGAGACAACGTTTTGCCAGAGAAAGCAATATTATGGATAGAGGACTTGTATTTTAGCTAGAAACAATGGTTTGAAGTAAAAATGCCTTAATGATAGATTTGTTTCCTACAAACACACAATTTTTCGCTTCACAAGATGTTAATTGGTGGACTGGAGTGGTGTGTATTTCTTGTGGATTATTGTGACGGCACCCATTCACTGCAGAGGATGTAATACTACATTTCTCCAAATCTGTTCTGATGAACAAACATACACATCTACATCTTGGATGGCCTGAAGGAGAGTATATGGTGAACTATTCTGTCAACCAGTTGTATCTCAATGTACATCCCAAAATACCACAAAGCAAATTATAACATTCAAAAAAGAGGCTGTTATATCTGTAAGTGGATGTAAATAATTGTGAAATGTTTTGAAGTTGAAGTCATGCGATTGATGTGTTTTTTGATCAAAAATTGTTGACATTTCCATTCTTTATAGATGCTTTTTTATCTCTAAAGCAGCTGAGGGAAATATGATTTGTATTTAGACACTTCCGCTACACTTTTAAACTATTTTTCTAGACATGAGCTGTGAAGCAAGTATGTATGAAAGTTGAAGTAGTAAATCAGCTGTTCTGATGTTGATTGGAAAATTAATTCCAGCATTAATACGAGGCAAAGATGAGCCTGTAACCGATGCGTGTAGATGTCTGTTAAGTTCCCATGCTCTGCTGCAGTCAATATGCAAATTATGTTTTGAGAAATCCTCATCCCAAGTTTTGCATTCGTTAAACTGTCTGTCATATTTCACACATGGTTGCACATAAACTAGGTTCGGCATTTTGGATGGCGTTATCATATCTCTGCATAAGGCTTATCGCTGTCTTTAAACAACGACCGGAAATCTCATTAGCATAACGAACATCATCCTCTTTGAGATTTCAATGGAAACCTCATTTGCAATGCAGAGCTGTCATTTGTGAGCTCAGGCATCTTCCAGAATGGCTTGTGATGTCATCATTATGAGTCAAGCCTGGGTCCAATCAGGCTGCCTAGGTTACTGATATATTAGCATAAGCTTTGACATCATTGAACCAAGAAGCGCAGAAGGCTCATTTGAGAATCGCAAAACCACTTACTGACACTCAAGTCAGCAAATTTGTATTTATTAATATTTATATATATTTTGTATTTGATATTTTTTTTTATAAATATTCATTTGTGGCTGTCTATTTATGTATTTATTTATTTTTTTAACTTATTTTAATGTATATATATATATATAAAATCTTAAAATATATCAGACATTTTGACCTTCGTCATGACATGACAAGTTTCAGTTTCAAATGGTTTCAAATGCAAAAACCCGAGAAAACAATTTGTTCATTTCTAAAGATATTTTTTATTCATTCTTAAAAAAAATGTGTATAATTATTTAGATATGTACACTTTTAAGGTGTAAGGAAAATGTTTTTATTTCTTGCTTGATGTTTACACCACTTGACATTTATAGTCAATAATTCTGAATTTTTATGGAAAATGAAATGGGTAACACTTTACGGTCCCAATAGTTAACATTAGTTGATGCATTAACTAACGTTTGTTACAATGTTTATGTTAATTAATTGAAATAGTGTTCATTGTCAGTTCAAGTTAGCTCAGGTCCATTAAATGATAACAGATACTTTTGGTTTTAATAGTGTTGGAATGAACATTGAATAATATTAATAAAGCATTTATTAGTGTATTGTCTCATGTAAGAAATTATTTTTGAAGTTTTTATTTTTAGTTCATATTAACCAATGTAGTTAACTAATGTTAACCACTGGAAACTTATTGTAAAGCTTTACCATAAAGGTTTTTAAAAAAAAATGCATGAAACCAACATGAATACAAAGAGCCACATGTGTTTTAAACTAGACGTCGTCTTTTAATCATCTCTGACATTCGTATTTGTCATTGAACCACATCACAACATCCGCGTGTCTCTCCCTGCAGTGACAGTTACATAGTGCGCGTGAAAGCTGTGGTGATGACGAGGGATGAGTCTAGCGGGGGTTGGCTGGCTCAGGAGGGCGGTGGTCTCAGTCGAGTGGGTGTCTGTAAGGTGGTCCCAGCTGACCTGGAGCTCCTGGGACGAAACGGCTTTCTCATCTTCGGAGAGCGGCTCAAAGACAAGCAGGTTAGAGAGCTGTCGACGTGTGCGAGTCTCCAAAAATCTGATCCTTCAATCCTAATACTTGTGTTTGTGTTGATCAGGTGATCCTGCAGTGCTTTCTGAAGAAGGATCTGGTCTACACTAAAGCCACGCCCACTTTCCATCACTGGCGAGTGGACAACAGGAAGTGTGGCCTGTCGTTCCAGAGCCCCGCCGACGCTCGAGCGTTCGATCGCGGCGTGAGGAAGGCCATCGAGGACCTCACAGAGGGTGAGTGGGTCCGTGAGGAACATGAGAAACGTTTACGGTATAACGTGTAAGAAGTTAAGATCATAACATGCATCTTTTTGTTTCTTTCTTCCAGGCTCCACTACTTCTTCCTCCACGCTGCAGAATGAAGCCGAACTGGGTGATGATGATGTTTTCACGGTGAGTCTCGGTCTAGAGTCTCTACTGACCACAAATGGCTTAAAAGCATAATTTAGTGTTTATTTTCTATCAGAGGAGCCATCATTTCAGTATTTTCTTTAATATACACCACATTGACAATCCTTAGTAATAAACATCAAGATTTACTCGCACAGATTGTTTTAATATGACAAATGTCATCTTTTTGTGCACATTTTTGAGTGAGGAAACAAATTGTTTAAGTGATTAATTTAAACAGTTTGAACTGATTCATAGAAATGAATCAACAAATTGCTTAACTTTATATCTCCAGAAAAATCATTGTTAATATATCATAAATATTCAACATATCAACAGTGTTATTTATAATATTTTTTTCTATTCATTTATCTCTGAGAATAAATGCTATTAATGGGTCAGTTGCCAGTGTTGTTCTGTTGGCTGGTTGTCAAGTGTGTGTGTGTGTGTGTGTGTGTGTGTGTGTGTGTGTGTGTGTGTGTGTGTGTGTGTGTGTGTGTGTGTGTGTGTGTGTGTGTGTGTGTGTGTGTGTGTGTGTGTGTGTGTGTGTGTGTGTGTGTGTGTGTGTGTGTGTGTGTGTGGGCTGTGCTCAGGAAGTGACCTTTGCTCCCTTTCGTCTTCCTATTGCTTCTAACTCAACACAACAATGCCACGCCAAAGATACAAGAGTCCGTTTATCACACGCATGCATTCAGAAACTCACGATTATACAGAGTTAAGACATGAATATGTGTTACGTTTGACTGGACTTCAGGCTTGAGGTGTTCAGCGATCAGCGATCATGGTTTCTCAGCAGTGGTGCTCCTCTAATCGCTAACTTTAGACGTTTATGACTCACAGCTATTCATACAAGCCCAGCCAGACACTGATTATTACTAATCAGAGTAGTCAGTCGCTCCTAAGTTTAGAGAGGGAGAGATGGGATGTGTGCGGTAGGTTTAGAATGGGCAGCAGCTGTTGGATGTCTAATTCCCTCTGAGGTAAAGTCTAAAGTGATAATTAGCACAGCCACAAATACATTTCCATCTAGACATTACACACACAACTATGCATGTACTTAGTATGCATGTAGTATGCATTCACACTTACATACAGACACGTCTGTCTGTCTGTCTGTCTGTCTAATACTACAGTAAAATTATATTTGTATATTATAATTAACTGTACTATAATTAACAAATAAAAAAGTTGTTCCTGTGGCTCAGTGGTAGAGCATTGCGTTTGCAGCACAAAAGGTTGTGGGTTCGATTCCCAGGAAACACACATAATTAAAAAATGTATAGCCTGAATGCACTGTAAGTCGCTTTGGATAAAAGCGTCTGCTAAATGCATAAATGTAAAAGTTCTGTGATAAAAGTAAGAAATAAAGTATAACATATTATAAATTAATGGTATAATGATCTTATAATTTATATTTGAATACACCACATAATTTATTTTTTAAATATTATTATTGTTTTTGAAAATAATAATATAGATTTTTTGTAAATATTATGTATAAATCACTTTATTTTTATGGTGAATAAAATGACTTGTGTATATTTACAGTAAAATGTTGTACATATTGTGCAAGTAAAATGAAAATTTAAAGTATTTTTTTTTTAACAAGACAATAGATGTACTTTAATGTTAAAATAATATTTGTTTGGTTGTTTTTGTAAAACCTTTTCATTTCTGGTTGAAAACATAAAATAATGTTCCCCGAAGTCCAAAAAGATGCATCGCATTTGCTTATATTTTATTATATATTTTCCAATGTTGAGCATATTTGGGTGTTTCCGTTACTTTTTGTTGTGTAGTTATTGTTTACTGCATTATTTAGTGTGTGTGTGTTTCACATGTGTCACCCTGATGCTGCAGCTGCCAGATTTGAGCTGTAAATTTAACAAACGCGGTTTACAGTGTAGGGTAGATTTCAGTCTTTGCAGAAGAAAGGAGCCAGATGACTTAAGAGAGACGAGCTGTGTTTGTAATCATCTCGAGCTCTTTCTCTCTCTCTCTCACACACACACACACACACACACACACACACACACACACACACACACACACACACACACACACACACACACACACACACACACACACACACACACACACACACACACACACACACACACACACACACACACACACACACACACACACACACACACACACACACACACACACACACACACACACACACACACACACACACACACACACACACACTCTTGAGTTATTGATGGCTGTGTGGCTCTCTGTCAACTCTTAAAGCAGATGCTCGCTCACACACACACACTGCTGGCTCTCCTTCAGGCTCCAGGCTTCAGGGAGAGCTACAGGAAGGAGACAGTGTGGATTTCAGGGGTTGAAGGTCAGAGATAATAGTGCTGATGATAGTACTCAAGCACTTCATTTACACAAACCTCGCGCACCCGTACACAGGGTCAAAGGTCAAGCAGAATGACCTGTGCTGTATTGCTGTGGGACGTTTGAAATGCTTTTACACATATCCATTTCTGTTTTTATACAAACACGTTCTGCTTTTTTCTGACATGGTGAATGTCAAATGTGAAGTGCGGACTTGATGCATTAATTAAGTTATATATCATGGTAAGGTTATAAATCTCAGCAAGGCTATTTTTGCTGGAAATTCAGTGAAAAATATAACTGTGACCTTTGTTCAAGGGCGGGGAGCCGTTTAATTTGTGCCACCATGATCCTGCCAACATGCTCAAATTGGGAAACAATTTCTATTCTTGCTCTCTCTGTCCGTCAGAATGCCACAGACAGCTCATCTAACTCTTCTCAGAAGAGAGAGCCGCCCATGCAGACGCTCGCTCCAATCAGCTTCTCCGAGCCCCACCACTGCATTCTGGGACATCTCTTCGACCAACACAGACACTCTGACCGCTTCTACCTGGAACAGGTGAGTTGGTATCAATCATTTGCTTGTGCAAAATTGACTAAAGTTATTATGTCATCACAATGGACTGTTTTAGTGTACTTTGACTCCTTACTTGCAGTATATTATCTAGACACTAGGGACACGGTATATTGTTTCCATTTTTATATAATAATTTGTAAAGTAATTATTTTATAAATTTGTTTGAATCTTACTTCTGAGTTTGAATCTTTTTTAAATAAATAAACAACTTTATTTAAATTAAATAACATTTCTTTTTTTAAATGAAATTATACAACCATTTTATTAATAAATTGATTATTTGAATGAAATACAGTTATAGATATAAGTATTAATTTAAAATGTATATTTTATATATATTCCTTATTTGTGTATTTTTGAGTATTTGAATGTGTGTGTGCATATATATATATATATATGCACAATTTACTACATTTTAAAATTCAGTATGATAAAATGAATTTTTAAATTAAATTTGTATTATTATAAAGTGTTATGTTAAAATAATGTAATAATTAATCAAAATCAATGTTCATGCAAAGGGTTTGTTCTTGCAAACTGTGTTTTTCTCACTCAGTCCACTTTTGGGTCAACAAAAGAAAAAGGTCTGAGTTTGATTCTTTTAAGGAATCAAGACTAAAGTATAGCAATAATAACTTCTACATGCGAAAGAATATGGGTAAAACACGTCTTAATTTAATCATAATAGGCATCACACTGTTAAACTTGTTTTTGTGTGATATTGTGCTTTTTAGACCTCTTTACACTTTAAAAATAACCAGCGGCAATATGTTATGCTGATTGTTTATCATAACATATTCAGATATGTGCTACCTTTTAAAAAAAAATGTCTATCCATCTTGTGTTTAACCTTTCTTTTTGCCGTACAGACGGTGCCCATGTTCCCGTGTTCCCGTCACGTAAGGTTTCACGAGGAGGAGGAGATCGTCCGGATTAACCCGCGCGAACGCTCTTGGTTAACGGGCTACGAGGACTATCGCCACGCCACCACAGCGACACGGGCCAAACCTCTGCGGCCGGACTCCACGGACGCTTACGTTCACCTCGCTAAGAGCGAACCTCCCAAACACGACTACACTTACGCGTACCCACTCAGTGGGGACGGACACACTCCCCGCGACGGCAAAACAGGCATCGGCGGCGGCGTGGTCACCGGTCAGCCACGGCCGCTCACCGCCAAATGGCTGCCACGGCGTGTGGAGGACAGCAGAGAGCGCTTACGGTGTGTGTACTGTCAGAACATGTTCAGTCCAGCCGAAAACAGACGCGGGCGCTGCCAGGAAGCTCCAGACCCCGTGCAGACGTGCATTCGCCGGGTGAGCTTCATGTGGTGCGCGGACAGCCTGCTCTACCATTGCATGTCGGACCCCGAGGGCGACTATTCGGACCCCTGCTCCTGCGACGCCAGCGAAGAGCGCTTCTGCCTGCGCTGGCTGGCGCTCCTGGGACTGTCGCTGCTAGCGCCCTGCATGTGCTGCTACGCGCCGCTGCGAGCGTGTTATCACTGCGGCGTCGCGTGCCACTGCTGCGGCGGCAAGCACAAGGCCTCGGGGTGAGCGGGAAAACACGAGCACACCTGCAGCTGGGAAAAACGACAAACGAAAAGTGGAAGAACGAACTTATGGCTGCATTTGTGTTTTTTCCTTCCCGCTGAGTTTCGGAGGGTTGGTCCATTTTTGTTTCGTTTACTCAATTTAATTGTTCTGGACTAGCTGTCCTGGTTTGTATTTTTCTTTGTTTTTAAAAGAGTAACCCTCAGCTTCCATTTAAAAGACTACACACTATAAATATTCATTTATATATGAAAAGTATATATAAATATATGTAGATATAAATATATAAATCCAGGTACTTTATATTTTTATGCTCATGTGCTTTGAAGGTTTGAGTTGTAATCTTCCTTCCGTCTCGTCTGTGTTTTAATATGTTCGTTTGATTTGATTTTACTGTCCCATCAGCCTTTCGTTATGTCTCTCCAGTCAGAGGCGTCTCTTCTACTGTGATCCACTCCGTCTAGATAAGACACAGAGGAATCCAAAATAGCTGACCTGTAGGATGGTAGATCTTGTGTGTGTGTGTGTGTGTGTGTGTGTGTGTGTGTGTGTGTGTGTGTGTGTGTGTGTGTGTGTGTGTGTGGTGAGGTCAGAACGGATCTGGGAAATTACATTTAGCCAAATTGCCAATATTAATTCGCTGTGTAGAAGATGGCAAACACATTGCTGCCCAAATGTAAAGTATGTTTGTGGGGGAATCTCATGTGCAGGTCATATTTTACCCCAAATCAAAAGAAAACAGGCTTTATTTTGCCTATTTTAGGAGCTTTTAGCATTGTGGCATTATTTTTATGACAGTTATTTCCCATCCAAAGTGTCATTACTATGGAAGACCGTTTCAGCCACTAAACGAAAAATAGAAAAGGTGCGTCTTTTTACCTCACAATTCTGACTTTTTAGAAGTTAAGTTGTATATAAACTCACAGTTCTGAGAAAATGCCAAAATATTTTCTCCTCAGAATTGGACTTTGTAACTCGCAATTGCAAGTTTATAGCTCACAATTCTGTGGAAAAAGTCACAATTGCTGTTTATATCCGGCAATCGTTAAAAAAAGTCACAATTGCGAGTTTATATATATAAAAAAATGTATTCATTGGCGGAAACAGGCTTCCATACATTACACTGTAAAACACTTTTTCACTCAGAAACTGCTTTTGATTTTCTCAAATTGAATTGAAATTTTAAAGTAGTACATAATCCAATAATCTTATAATAAATAAAAAAATTTTATTTTTTTTATAACTTTAAAAAAATCATTCACAGTACACCATAATGCAAAAAAAATATTCAAAGTGCCATGAAATTTCCATTATTACATAATTGAAGAAAAAGAGTACAGCAAATATTACTATTATTTATAAATACTTAATATTTTTTCAAATTCCAGTACAGTAAGTTGTTGCACTGATGTAATAAATTAACATGCATGATTGTCAAGAAAATAATATCACAATGCAAATACCTAAAAATGGCTTTTACTTTCAATAAGCAAAATTTAGCGGTTGCTTTTGGGGTGCGATATGAGCCGAACATGTTCTTAAAGGGTTTTGTGAGATGTATGTGCCTGTTGTCGATGTTTCGAAATGAAAACCAGCCTCAAAATCGATGTACCCCTCCTACAGGACGAAAAACAAGATGTCTTTTTTCCTCTGCCTTTGTCTTAAGCACAACACAAACTAGTACAACTAACAAACAAGAAAAAACAACCATCTGAACACTGTGCAAGTTGTTGTGAAGTTCTCAAAATATATTTCCAATTGCTGGCCTATCAGCAGCATCCAGCCAATCAGTGGACTGCTGTGATCCTATTTGTCAGCTGATGTTTTATGTCCTGTTTGTCTCTCTTTCTGGTGTCTATCCTCGATCTTCTCCCCCTCTTCCTGTGGAAAGCTTTTGCAGTAGTACTATCTGACGCGTGACTAAAGAGGAGCAGTTGTATTTTTCTATTGGTGTCCAGGAGAGTGAGTTCTCTGTCTGTCTGATGCTCCTGAACATACTGAGATTAAAAGAAAGTGCCTGAATCAGCCAGTGCGTCTCACGCCTTCTGTCCACGCTCTCGTGACATCTTTTACTCTCATTGTGGGACAAGGATGTTTCTATTACAAAAGACAAAGCTTGATCACGACGAGGTGTGACACGATAACACGTTAGTTACTGTTGAATCTCTTCCGTGTAAAGGCCCGTACACACCGGGACGAATATCGGCGCGCGTTATTCGCCAGCGTTTTTCAACGCGTTTTTTGTGTTCACACCCAATCGATTTTCGCTGACGATGAGCCGATTGAACATGCAAATTCATTCCCTGACATTAGATGGCGCTTAATGTAAAACAGAAATACCCCGGTACACAAGGTGGCGCTGCGCAACTTTACGCTTCTGACACTCGCTTGTCACTCAGAAGAAGAGAGCAAGTATTTACGCGCTTGTCAAAATCATACAAAGAAAACATGGATATTTCAAGCACCAGTAGCTCCATCTTGCCTTGCATCTTCTTTGTCTTCTTATTTCTTCCCGGCAGTGTAGACGCTACTTGGCGTATATCTTCTTCGTTGTTACGTATGTGTGCTCGGCAAGACTGTTTTGTGTTTGAGCGCCCCCAAGTTGTGTTTTACTGTAACTTCAGCTGCTCCAGACACGTGAGCAAAAGCGCCAATCTCATTGGTCGGATAGTTTTTGACGCGACGCGTCAAACCAAAAAAACGAACCCGAGGCGTTTTTTAAAAAAATGACGCTTTTACGCGTGGCGTTTTTCACGTCGGTGTGCACACTCACATTGGCGCCCTTTGTTTAGTCACGAGGCGTTAAACGTCGGCGAATATCGCGCGCGAAATTCGTCCCGGTGTGTACGGGCCTTTAGTCTGGTATTTTCCTCTAACTGCAAAATGCTACGCAAGTCAAGATCATTTGTTGTTGAGCGCAACAGTAGAAGTACAAATCATATACATTTTCTCCATAGAGATATTCACATTCAGTAACAACATAAATGTTTTGCTCAGAAACTGTTAAATGTTGGTACAATGTCAGAAATTTCAAATGTATTTAAAAACTGTTCCCAACACTCAAACTATTTATATATTTGTATATATTTGAATATTTTGTAACAAATATATCAATAAAATATATTGAATATAAATATTTTTTCGTATATATATATATATAAAATGACATTTTTCACATTTTAAAATGATATTTTCCATACCTCTATATATGTTTTTGCACACATCAATGTTTTTTGAGCATCAAGATGATACTATTATAGTTTTTATTATTTTATTGAATTCCATTTTTTTTATATATATGTCTATGTAGTTTTTATTCAGTTTGTTATTTTAGTACATTAAGTTAAACTAAATTAAAATGAGAAAAGTTGCCTCTGAAACTAGCTGAAATAAGTTTTATTTTAAGTAACATTTTAATTATAAAATAATATATATAAAAATATTATTTTAGTTTCAGTTTTAGTTAACTAAAATGAGCCTGATGCGCACACACATTTATATGTATTATGAATTATGACATGTTATTGTTGGGAAAGATTTATACAATTTACAATGCTCCATGGGAAGACCAGTTTGTTTCCTCATAATGTTCAATGCATTTGTCTTTTTTCCAACAATTCTGCATCAAATCTAAATGTGTGATGTCTGGTTCGTTTGCTACTTTTTAAAACTCTATACGGAAGTCTTTTCTTTTAAATGCCTATGGAGAAAACGAATGTGAAAAATACTTCCACAACCAAGGCATTTTAAAAAAGCCACTTTTGCATGCTATTTCTGTCACAACATGCTCGCCATTACCACATATACATTTCCATATATCATATATTTTATATCAGCATCAAAACCATTCAGATTGGGTATATTTGTTTGTGTTGCACATTTTCAATGAGGACAACTTTTCTGGTTTAGGTGGAAATAAAAGCCAAGAGACTAGAAAACAATGATAACGAATAAGTCACGCAGATGTTTGGCTGGCAGTTCAATATTACAGGAAAGCATGTGTGTGGCCACTGTCCAATGTCCACTGTGCATGAATTACACGTGACAGTGTTTGTGTTTGTGCAGAAAGCCGGGCACGTGCTGGCATGACGGCTTGTCCCATAGCCCAGCTCTATTACTCTCCACTGCATCTTCCTCTGTATCATCCAACAGAATGTGATTGTAATGCCAAGTCAAAAACATCTTCACCGTGAGCTCCCGAATGAGTGAATAACAGCTTGAGTGGGACAGATGGGGAGAGGGAGGGGGTCCCAAAGGCCTTGTCCAGCTTTGGAACTGTAACTACAAATAGCATCGAATTCCAGCATGTGCAGACATTTAGACCACGCTGGACTCAACAGGAGTCCTTCTTTGTCCTCTTCCCACTGTTAACGCTGAGGAATCAGGTAACAGCACACTGATGCATATACCACAGCAAGGATGACCAAAACGCCTCACAACATGACGAAACCAGTCATCCTGTTATAATCTGGTTTTGTCATTTCGTCTGCTCACAGATCTGTTGGTTATTATGGGAGCATGCTAGTTTTGTCATTCGGCTGTTGTCTCGTCATTCTGCAGCGGAGTATTATAGGAGTTTACTAGTTTTGTTATTTCATCTGCTGATAGTTTTGGATGAGAGCGTATAAGTTTTGTTTTTGTCATTTTGTTTCATCATTGACATCTTTGTTAATGGGCCATTCTGGGGTGCGTTTCCCAAAAGCATCGTTAGCTAACTATGATCGTTAGTTCCATTGGTAACGACAGAACTTGCGACCATAGTTGTTTTTGGGAAACGCACCCCCGATCTGTATCTGTTTTGTTTTTGTTCACTAAAACTCAAGCATTCTAGGTTTTCATTTTGTCAGCTTTGTTTATAATGTCAGCATGAATTATATCGTCCTTTCGTCTATTTGTTTTATTTCAACATCTTTGTTGATCATAACAAAAGTTCTAGTTTTGTCTAGTTGAGTAGTTTTGTCTACTGACTATTTTGTTTATTAATAATTTCTGTTTAATTTTAGTTTGTTTTGGGAATTTTGTTATGTGCTATCTTTTTTATGTGATTTTTAAAAAAATATTTCTATTTAGATTTAATTCATTTGTATTTCAGTTTAATTTAGGTAATTTTACTATAACCTAAACTTATTTTATTTCAGCTGGATAAGGCAATATTTTAGCATTAGTTATATTTTTTCCAGTTTAGTTTTAATAATTTTACTTTAACCTGAAAATATTTACATGTAGATTTTTAAAGTTTTTAATGTAAAATTTAGATTTTTTCAGCTTTATTTCAATTAACAAAATTTCAGTTAAAAAACAGTCATCCTGTTATAATCTGGTTTTGTCATTTCGTCTGCTCACAGATTTGTTGGTATAACAGTTAATTCTATTGTAATCATTATGTTTGCTGAACATTTTTATTTTAATATTTAATACTTTTTTATTTGTTTTAGTTAACACTGGTTCTAACTCAAGCGTACTAGTTTTGTTGCTTCGTCTGCTGACATCTTTGTCGATTATAATGCTCCAGTCGAATATAATCATCTTGTCTGCTCACTCTGCTGATAATAAGCAATAATGATCATTTGTTGATAATAAGGATGTACTAGTTTTGCTATTTTAGTTTGGTAATTTCAACTTCACTGACAACTTCATTGATTATACACTGTAGGAATGAAGAAGAGTGTGTTAATCGTTTGCCGCTCAGCAGGCATATTTAACCTCACAACACGCTCATTTGTATGCATTAGTGTCAGATTGGTCCATCTTCCTGATTGTGTGCAGCTGAACCCCGTCACCCCAACCGTACTCCCAGACTGCAGGAGGCGCCGTGATGACGCTCCCCCATCTCATTCAGGTCCCTGTGGTGCAGTCGCACGGATTTGCGAATGAGTGTTTGTGCAATGAGGCTTCCTCCCAGTTGGGAACACACAGATACACACACCAGGATGTTATTGTGCGTGACACACAACTTAAGAGTTTGAAGCATGTGTGTGAGAAAGATGAAGGTCAGCTAAGTTTAAATGGACATTGATATCAACACTGTAGCTTTACACAAAAGAACAAGGAAGAGGGAGGAGATAGAGATGTTCAGAGAGCGAGAGGGGAGTGAAGGAGCCGCCTGCGTCTCCAGAGGAGTCTTCCCACACTGAGCAGGGACCTCGGAAGGAGCCGTGCGTGCGTGTGTGTGTGTTTGCAGGAAAAGAGAGGGCCAGGCCAGCATTGTCTCGTTCCCCGTGTACACCCTTGTTTGTTTACTTTCAGCAGTAGTTATCTGGCAACCTGTCTGCAGGGCCGGAGAGGTCACGGTAATGAATTTACTGCATTAGTCCGAGGTCAGCTGCAAGCCTTTTGGACCGTGCACGTCTCTGTAGAGCGATACAGCGCTTCAAATCCGGTTAAAGTGCATTTTAAGAGTCCAAGTCTGGAGTTTTTGGTAGCGTTTGGATCCTTGAGACTAAAGTATTGAGAGAGACATAGTAAAAATTTCTCAATAGAGCCATGGGAGCAGTTTTGTATGAGCAGACAGCGTGATGGGAAACAGACCCGGATCTGGAGCGGGAAGGAAGCGGATGAACACATTGCATGTGACTTTACTCTCCTAACCCTCTGGTGTTGTTCAGTCATTTTAGGAAATAAAAAATGCATTTTGAAAAAAAAAAACAAAACCTATTCTTTATAATAGTTAAAGTGCTTATTAGTGCCCGCCCAATTTTCCAGCGGCGCTGATTCCGGAAGTATTTCTTTCACTCATTCTTCCCAAAGGGATTTATAAAAAGTCTAAAGTGCTATAAGCCATGAACCAAGCCAACCAGATACGTGGTGATTCACAAAAGTACAAACGAGGGGTTGCACCGACTAATCGACTTCAGTGCTCTGCCATGATGCTTTCAGCTTGACGTCGACTAGTCGCTGGTCCTATAGAGGGCGCAACAGGATAATAAATCCACATTTATGCTCCGTTTCCAAACAGTTCAAATTACAAATTAATTCATACTCTGAAAGCGCTCCACAAGACATGTGCAAGCTGTGCACAAGGTGTTTGTCACAGCTCCAGACTTATTTGTGCATTAATGATGTCATCAGCGTAAAACTTTTTCAAAAGGCAAAAATACGAGACTACTACATGAAGCACTGCAAATTATATTATTGAATAAAAACATCACATATAAAGATTGCTGATTGTATATATAGAAATAATATATTATTGACAGGAAATTAAATAAATAAAAATCAAAAATAGTAAAAAAAAAAACAGCCATAACAGGGGTGGGAGTATTTTTTGACCATAGTTAGAGACAGTTAATTTTTACAAAAGAGCCATGCAAGTGATAAATTCAGAATAGTGTGTGTGTGTGTGTGGGTGTGTGTGCGTGCAAGTAAGTGAAGAACAAAGTACAGTCTGCATTTGTGTGACTACTCAGCGAGGTGGGCAATTTGATATATGTGACCCTGGAACACAAAACCAGTCATAAGTTGCACAGGTATATTTGTAGCAATAGCCAACAATTCATTGTATGGGTCAAAAAAATTCTAGATTATTCTTAACCAAATATTATCCTATCCCAACAAACCATACATCAATGGAAAGCTTATTTATTCTGCGTTCAGATAATGTATAAATCTTATCATCTGAAAGCTGACCCTTATGACTGGTTTTGTGGTCCAGGGTCACATATTTCTGTGACACAGTCAATGCTTTGTTTGTTATAATTAAAGGATTCGAGAGCATGTAGAAATACTGGACAAAAGTGAGTGGTGAGTGGACTCTAATGTAAATGTTTCTGATTAGCCATTGCATTCAAGAAATCAATTTCTGTGATTGGCAACACTTCTAAACAACCTTTGACTCTATTCGCTTGTCTTAAAGGGATAGTTCACCCAAAAATGAAAATGCTGTCATCATTTACTCACCCTCAAGTATTTCCAAACCTGTATGAATTTCTTTGTTCTGATGAACACAAAGGAATATATTTTAAAGAAAGTTTGTAATCAGGCTGTTTTGAGGCACCATTGACTTCCATAGTAGGAAAAAAAATACTATGGAAGTCAATGATGCCCCAGAACTGCTCTGTTCCCAGATTCTTCAGAATATCTTCCTTTGTGTTCAGCAGAACAAAGACATTCATACAGGTTTGGAAATACTTGAGGGTGAGTAAATGATGATTCTACTTGGAGCTGTTCAACTCCTAATCAATGCCTTCTAAAGGTGAAGAAGCTTGGCACAACCTTTTGAATAAAAACAATAGTTCCCTTTGGGGCTATTCACACCAGGTGCGATCATGTTTTTTTTCAACCTGTGTGTCGATTTTTCCTAAGATCACGTGCCCGGAGCAGACACTGTTGCACAAAAGAGTGAGAGTGGTGGCGCTGTTTCCAAAACCAGTGCAAACAAACACAGAAGAAGAGTATTCTGAGAGAGAAGAGGATGCTGAGTTCTTGTTATCTGTGGTATCTGAGAACAGATTTATTCTCACATGTCCTTTATACAGAATATCATTTCTATTCGTTCTTCACTGAATTATGTGATCTGAAGAGCACCGTCCATTTATTCCACGAGTGTTATGAGTCAGAGCGCGTACACTCAAGATCTGTCAATCATGAGACAGAAACATTTTCTATACATGAAATATGAAAGCAAACAGACATGATTATGATGATATATTTTCTGCAATTTTATGGAGCTCAGGATATTTTTATAACAATAAAGGAATGTATATGACAAATGAGAAGCAGGTGTCTACCTATTATAGAATAAAAAATGACTTTAGATGTCAATCGGAAGTTATTACAAGCACTCGATGATGGTTTAAAGTGGGTTTAAAGCTAAACATAACATAAATTGCATACATTTTCAAATGTAGCTTGATACTATTGTACCTCTATTTATATGTTAATATGCATTCTTGTACACAGTAAAAAATCCAAAGTTGAGAAAACGTAAAAAGTTTTTCCACAGTGCTTTCCACTGCTCTGGGTGTGTGTTCACGGTGTGTGTGTGTGTGTGTGTGTTCACTGCAGTGTGTGTGCACTTTGGATGGGTAAATGCAGAGCACAACTTTCGAGTATGGGTCACCATACTTGGCTGTAGCCTATGTCACGTCACTTCCAGGAGATTTTTGAGTTTTCTCAACTTGTTGTTTACAGTTTATTCAACAAAAAGTCGAGAAAACTCAAAAAATCTCCTAAGCTGGTTGCCTTAAACTTGTAAGTTTTCTCATCTTGTTGTTTTCAGTTATAAATAGTTTGTGTTTCTGGTGTAGAACTAAACTTTAATTATATTAATTTAATGCTGTCTATTGAGCAGTGGACCATATACGGAGACATAGGAAATACTACAAGTTCTACGAGGATGTGTACTCTTTTTCACGTTGGCATCTCGTAATCACGGTAATTACGATATGGCCCGAACAGAACTACGCAATATTACATCGGCAAACACTGTACTAGTCTGTCAGGCACGAGTATCGTGTGTTCATGTGTCATTTCAGTTACTCACAGAGACCCAGAGATGGAGATATGAGCTGTCTCGTCTTCTGAAGGTCAGGTTCTCTGGAGCTGCTCCCGCCAATTCGGTGGTCTGCGTGCGAATCAAATGCTCCGCCCTCCACTGAAGGATAAAACGATGTCGATTTAATTAAAATATCACGGATGAACTCGCGCCTCGATTAGACTTGTGTCGTGTCGAGTCGACTGTAAACGACTGTCCAGTGTTGTGAAAGTCACCATGTTGATATTTACTTTATAGTCACTGTCACTATGGTTACAGGTGACTTTAGCGCGGGAACAAACAAACAACAACAACGTTTGACATCACTCGATTATAGTATGCTTTGGTAAATCATAATAATAATGATTAATAAAAAGTAATAATTACGACAAAGTCTAAATTATGATACACTGTCATAAGATAAAAAGTCTAAATTAATACATACCTGTATATATACCTGGTTTCACAGTCCTAGACTAAAATGTAATAAACTTGCACTGACTGATCTTTAAATACATCAGTGGCTTTGTTTTGTCTCAAGATGCATCAATGTTTTTTTAATAAGGCATATAAAAATGACTCAAATGTCCTTATTGAACTAATCCTGGCTTAGTCTAAGCCCTGTCTGTGAAACCAGGCCACTAAATCATATTTCTGTCAACATTCTGAGAAAAAAAAATATTACAAAATTCATGATTATGATTATTAACATACTTTTTGGTACTATTTTTATCTCTGAATTTTGACTTTTTATTGGATAAAATCAAGTCCCACTCTACACGTCTCATTTAAGCATAAAACATGTCACAGTGTGAAAGCAAAGTGAGTTTACAGAGGCTTTCATGCTGACGCTGACAGCTTTCTTTTTGTGTGGATGTAAGAGAGAAAGATGAACTTATTTTAATACTGCAACATAGTCCTCCAAACCCAATCCCAGCATGCCCTTGTGCTGACTGCCCAAGCAAATAACTGAAAACTGCTAGAAAAGAGCATTTACAGCAGATTTCTGCTCTCACAGTCCGGTTGCATAATGATATTGATATATAGTAAACATGTCTGTGGTTTATTTCATACACCAATGAATCGGCTGGTTGTGCACTGGATATGACACGCGGTGTTCAACTGAACAGAATTACTCTTCTCTTCCCCAGAGGGCAGTTCAAGCAGATCATGTGACACAAATCTTGTTCAATCCATCTTCATGTGACTTGCATTGATCTGTTTCCCAAAGATTTTTTTGCAAATAATTACTAATATTTTGATCTGTTCCTCCCAAAGACATCGTATAACTTGAGAAGACATGGAATATGTTTTTGGTGTTGTTTTGTCTTTCCACATGCGATTAAATGTGGACAAAATGTTCATATTTGGGTGAACTTTTTTATAGCAAGCAGAAATTGGGACAAAATCTGCATTTCTGTGTCATTTATGCAAATATATAACTGCTCCCAGTATGATAAACTAGTATGTGTAATGTAACGTACAGCGAGAGAGTCGCTGTGTGCAGAGCAGCCTGGCCTTAATTTAAACAGGCCCCACTGAGTCTGACAGCCCCCCTGTTTACATGAATACAATCGGAAACAAATGTGAACACAATCACCACACACACACACACACACACACACACACACACACACACACACACACACACACACAACACACACACACACACACACACACACACGACTGTATCTCCAAGAACCTGATGGTCTTCTTGTGAAATGACGAGAACATAAAGAGAAAAAAAATTTTGTATTGCCCACAAACTAATGTTGCAAACACTAAAAATATTTCCTACTAAAAGTTGTCTATTCATCAACCCCAGCCCAGACGCAAGAGACCGAGAGAGACTCACCGTTTTATGGCCAATTTCCTCTTGTGAATCTCACAAAAAAAAACAGCTTCAAAATTAAAAGCGTTAAGAAATTATTTTAGGATCATGAAGTTTTTTTTGCATGGTCATTTCTTTCTTGACAATCACACACATTCATCTCCTAAACTCTCATTACCGTAACACACATGGACATTTTGTCATTCCTATTATTCTACAAGATGCGGAATCTTATTACTGTCATTTTTTGTGTATTACAGTATAAATACTGTAATTTATTGTTAATATTATTACATTTGAACCAGCATAAAACCGTACAAAAAACAACTATGTAGTATTTAATGCTACACAATAATAAAACTGTATTAAGTTAATGACAATAACATTTTATTTATTTTTTACATTTCATAAATGAAAGGTTTCATTTTTGGCATAATGAAAAAAGAGGGATTTTTCTGCATTACGGTAATGAGAAATTATATTTTTTTATGCATTACGGTAAAAAACCAAGCTAAAATGTCATGAATAGGAGAAGCACATATGCATAAAATGTTAATATTCAGGGATAATGTTGTCATGCCAAACATTATGGCAAAAAGTGATCAGAATTATTTTGATGTAACTGGTTGACCATATATTATCAAGCCTATTACATGACTACTTATCAGACAAAAAAACTAAAGGGAATTTATTATTTGAGGGTGTTTGCATTAATTATTTAACCATTTTGTGACATAAATAGTGTGCGTTTATGTGTACTTTATAAATACATATGTGTGTGTGTATACAAATACATGCATGCAAACATACATAAACACACACAGACAGATAATGCATGTTTGTTAACGTATACAAAAATGGAAATTAGCATGAATAAATAATGAGTATGTGTGTGTTTGAGGCTGGTAGTAAATTACAGCTCTAAGAGATGAACCGAAAGAAAGGACACTGCTTGTGTACAGCACATATCCATGGTGACAGATGGGCAGCAATTCCTTGTGCTTCCATAGTTACATGCCACATATGAAGAAAAAAGACTGTTTCTCTGTAGCGCACACACACACACACACACACACACACACACACACACACACACACACACACGCTTCAGTCAGCTTAAAAGACTCACTTTAACGGTTGAGTTATAAATCAATTGTCTTTATTTAAATCAGTGGTTTGGCAGTACGCAACAAACAAAACAAAAACAAAAAAGCAGAAAACAAACAAACAAAATGACTACAATACCCAAACGTGGCACTGGAAGAATGCGTGAGTGAGTCAATATATAGATTGTTCCATGTGTGAGTGTGTACAAACACGGAAACATCATTGATCCAGCTTCCAAACGGCTGTCACGAGTACTAACACTAACATTATTAGCATCATTAACAATACCATCATTATCATTTCATTCATATTACAAACAGGCGGTAAACCGTTACATCACGGGTGCCTACGGTCTGGGAACATAGCGCCTGACCCAGAAACACCCGTCGGGCATCAGCGAGACCCTTCGTTACCAGACGTTAGATGCAACTCGACTAGGTCATGAAAATGACCCGACAACCAGCAGCAAAGAAAAAACATGAACGCAAAACCATAAAAAAGTAGCAAAGTGAACAATCGTGAGACTCAAACGCCATTGAGACTCGTTATAACACTAAATGAATGAGCTGATGAAAAGGAATGCAGAGTTATTGCAATGGATTGAGTGAAGCCGCATGAATGGATGATGCACGCGTGACATGCATGAGCAACGACTAAACGCACTGCTGTTGTGTTTTATGGCCGATTCTCCGTGTGTGAATCTCACACAATAATCAAAAAGAAAGATCAGAATTACATTTGCTCATCCTCTTTGAGTATCAAAGCTTTTTGCATTGTGACATTACTTTCGTAAGAAATTAAACATTCATCCTCGATATTCTCATTACCACACCTGGACATTTTACTGCTTATTCTACAGCATGGTAAATGTAATTATATTCTCATTACTGTTGTTTCTAGTGTATTACAGTACAAATACTATTTCAAATTTATTTTTTTTATTTAAATCTGCATAAAAGACAGCACAACAAAACCTAACATACCTTCTAATCAATTTAAAAAGCATTACGTTAATGACAATACTTTTTTTTCCGCATTTCAGTGACGAAAACGGTTTTCTTTTTTGCATTACAGAAATATAAATGAGGGATTTTTCTGCATTATGATAATGCAAATGATTTTTTTGCATGACGGTAATGAGAATTTAGAAACAATAGTGCTAAAATGTCATGAAAATAATGTTAAAATACAAAAAAAGTTGCGTTTCTTTAAAAGAAAACTCTTTGATACTTTCTGTTGATTTGGAGTGAATTGTGACACTTCAGCTTGATGCAGAAATGAGGCTATCGATTGTACGCTAAACATGCGGCAGAACGTTATCACTTCCCTTTCAAATGCAGTCAGATAATCATTCTATTTTTTTAACGAAGGTCCCTTAAACTGATCCTGGAACTGCAGGCGGAATGACATGAACAGAGTCCATACGTAAAGACTTCCTAATACCAGTTTTCAACTCCGCTGCATTCAAAGCATCCTCAACGACACGCTCTTCAGATGATCTGTTAAATGCTATTTGGGGAAGTTTGGTCCCGGTAGCTAATGAATTTTTCTCTCTCTCTCTCTATTTTCAGGGCATCCAATAATGAAGAGCACAGATGCAGAGATTAAAGACATCACAGGAAGTCAAAGAAAGAAAGTAGACGTTTCAGCAAAAGCAATCTCCTTTAGAAGTACGTCTGTGTTTGATACTATTGGCCACGATTATATTATTCATTTTTTTTATATTAGCAAATTGGCTGCAGCGATTTTTATCCTTACTACAAAAACAAGTTTTTTCTTTCTTAAAAATACATCTTTTTATTGTTTTGTCCCTCTACTTACACAACATCCCCTGTTTCTTACTCTCTTTTTAAGGGTCAATGTGAAGTCATAAGACGGACAGGACTCAAAGCAAACGGTCATGATATGGGGATACATGAGGGGTCGTTTGAGGATTCATTTTGGCAGCATAAACGAGTAAATCACTCCATTTCATTACATTTTTGTCTCAAGCTGTGCAGCGGTGATATTAATCTTTACATTAGGAATGTCGTACAAATATTAAGCACTTTTTTTTTTGGATTGCAAAGAAGTTCAAGTATTTGAATACCGTTGTTCTCAAGTATATCCTCATAAACTGAAGAAAACCTCTGTGTTTATGCTGCCAAAATGCCACCCTGTGACTGGGAGTGTGTGATTTATCTAACGGTGACGCCCAGCTTCTCCAGAACGCGTGTGCCTTTCTCCTGGTACTCCTCTCTGGTCATCCAGAAGTTGTCTTTGTCCTTCATGATGTCGGCTAGCACCGCTCCGCCCAAAAACACCATGTGTTTACGCCGTGGAGGATCCTCGATGCGGATCTTAAACTTCTACAAAAGCAGAAGCGAAGACACATTCAGTAAAACAGCAATGCTGTATAATGCATGAAATTATTACTAATGCAACTCAAAACTAAACTACAGCAGGATTAGAAATCGCCAGTGTTGTTGAACATACTATTTTAGTTATATTTGTATATTTTCAATTAATTTTTATTTGTATATTTTCCATTTTCAGTTTAAATTGAACTGATGTGTTGTTTTTTATTAGTTAATGTTTTCTTAAATATGCTTGTATAGTTTATGAAAGTTTAAGTTATTTTTAGTACAAGTTAGTCAAATAAAATAAGAAAAATATTTTTAATTTGATTTCAGTTAACGTTTATTTAACTGCTTTTTAATTGAGTTTTTAGCAACTATAATAACCCTGGAAATTGGAAATCCAACAAACTGCTCTAGATTTGTATAATTTGGAGGCAAAAGTGCTCCAGTAGGGATTCATACATTTCAATATAGCCAACATTTGATTTTATTTTATTGTAGGCCTGTCTAGTTATCAGATTAGTGCATCTGCAAACATCACAGTGACCTTTTACATGGTTAGAAAAAAATGGCAACAGAAAGAAAATAAATGTCCCAATTTCAGGGAAGTTCCTCTTAATAAAGGAAGTTAATTTTTGACCTAACAGTCCATAGATAAACTCAAATAATGCTGAAGATATTGCGACATCGCTAACTAGTCAGTTAGAGGTGAATATCACCACCTAGTGGTCAGACCCTATATCCCAGAGACGGTGTGAGTCTGTATTACAGGTTAGCTGTGGTTAAAGTGTTATTGGTACCGAGAGCTTGTCGACGTCTCCCTTCAGCACTCTCTCCAGGTAGAGCTGCTTGAGCTCCCGCTCCAGACGCGACGGCAGACCGGGATACATCGTGGATCCGCCCGACAAAACGATGTGTTTGTAGAACTCAGCCCTGACAGAGACAAACACGTGTGTGAATACCACATGAACATGATATAATGATAATATTAGGAGAGGAGAGGAAGTGACGAGTGACCCATACTTGGAATTTGTGCTTGCATTTAACCCATCCAAGTGCACAGAAGTGAACATCAGGCTGTTGGACTTGTAACCATTTGGCCATGACTGCCCCCAAATTCTCGCGCACTAACAAGTGCACTTGGATGGAAGAAACTATAGCGCAGGAAGAAATTATAGTTCTAAAATATTATCAACAAGTCTAGTATTTCAAAGACTTAAACAAGTTACTTTCTATTTTTTTTTATATTACACGATGCTTTGTAAAACGCAGTCTGAGACAAACAATAGATAAAATAAGATCATATTTGGCACATTATATGTAACAGATAAAGAAATATGTAATGCATTATACTTTAAATTAGAATCACACACACACACACACACACACACACACACACACACACACACACACACACACACACACACGTGTAAAGATAAAAATATAATGGCAATATATAATAAATATATGTAATATATAAATAAGATATATTGTAAGAGGTAAAGATATAAAAACAATAATTTTAGCATTGTTAAAATATTATAACATTTATAATATACATTTTAAATACATTTTTTAAAGATATTGCAAGATTTGTATGTAAAAAGGAGACAAAAGTTTATAAAATAGTATTCAATTATTTGACAATATATAACAGATAAAGGTATAATATGTAAAGTATACATTTAATTTGTATTTGACAATATATAAACATTATATATAGTAACAGATAAAGATAGAAATATAAACGTATAACATGCATTACATCCTCTTCTATATTAATACTGAATGAGCAACAGGAATATTTCACCAGACCTGGTGTCGATGTCGGCTGCATGGATGGTGTTGAAGAGCAGTTCAGCCACACCCACTCCCTCCACATTAATGAGGTGAGGCTGGAACAGAGCCTCCGGAGCCTCGAACCGCTCGCCGCCCACTTTAATCACCCTACCGTCCGGCAGCTACAAGCCCAGAGAGAAAGAGTGTGAATGCTCCTGTAAACACTGCAGACGCTCTCAGAGAGTCACGTTTACACGACACTCTGCTGCCCTCTGACGGCAAGCACAAGTCTGTGTCTGGAGCAGGGGTCGGCAACCTTTTCGGCATGACGTGACATTTTTTTTTTTTCTGGTTAACCACTGTGCCAATCTAGGTTCGTTCCAGTCTAGCTTTTAAGGGTGCTTTCACACTTGGTTCGATTGCCCCCCCTTCCCCTGCTGGACTGTGTTCATATTATTTTATTTGAGTCCTGAACCGCGGTTCGTTTGCGTCATCAGCTGTTTACCCCGTTGCTTAGTAATGGCGGTGCAGAAGGCGGCAAAATGCATAATATTGCTCTCTGCACTTTTATATATTTACGTTTTTAACCGTTCGTTTGGTTAGCTTCAGTGGCTTAAGGGCACGTGCGTCTGTCTTATGAATGTACTGAAAATGCTCTAAAGAAAGCTGAAGGCGAACAGAAATAATATATAACGTTACAGCTTTCTGCTTGCAGCACGTCAGTCACGCTCGTGAGGAAAGTGAAACACACACTAACCTACATTTTAATCAAATAATACCTCATTAATAGCGGTTCACTTCCGCAATTTGGTACGATTGCGTTCACATCAGCAGCGAACCGTACCAGAGTTCACATGAACCGTACCCCAGACCACCCTTTTTAAACGGACACGGGTACCGTACTGGTGCGCACCGAGGTCAGAAGACAGCGTTCACATCATCCAAACGAACCGAACTCTGGCATAAATCGAACCCGGGTGCGCACCAAAAGTGCTAGTGTGAAAGCACCCTAAAAGGTTTATGATATCTTTAAATGCTCACTATCTTTGGGAAGAGAGCGTATGGGTTAATAAATCCCCATCGGCTGAACTCACCGTGTAGGACTCCACCAGCACAGTGGTCTCCAGCGCGAGCTTCTGCTCCTGCTCGATGTTATAGCCCACGTAACACAGCTTCTCCTTCATCATCCTCACCGTCTCGAAGTCCGCTGAGTGGTTGAAGGCATAGCCTCTTAACAACAACAGCTGTGGAGAGACGGAGAGCGATGAGATTCAGTCTGGACACTTGTCCGTGGACACTACTAATCTAAAACCATTCTTTACTTTGAAATAAAGCTGTAATAGAATTCAAATATTAGATGAAATACTAAAACTGAATTTAAAATATACAGAAATAAAAGCACATAAAATTGTTTTACTTAAAATTAAAATGAAAGCTGAAAATGAAACACACACAAAAACATTTGATATGATAAAAATAACTATAATGCTATATAAATGATACTTAAATAACAATGGTTGACTCTGCATAATTACTTTTTCTGATAGAAGAAAATGTTGCACTGTAACACTGAAAAACAACACAAACTTCACTATTAAGTGTAATTAGAAATGTGCAAAAAAAAGTTTATATTTTGATGTTAGCAAGACAACCTTGCTGATTTTATACACTACTAGGTTGACGTGTTGAGCCGTTTGCTTTCTTAATCAGGACTCACTGATACTGTAATATTTATATCAGTAGCATGTTAGCATGTCAGAGAGTGTATTAGCCAAGGTAATGTTTATGAATCACAGGTTCCCTTCACTTCGGTTATTGATTTTCTCACCTGATTTTTTATAATACATCTCTCTAACAGAGTTGTGTGATTTCCTTCTCTATGCTGGTCTTTTCCTAACCCACTTGTTCAGTATGAGAGCTAATTAACACGTCATTGGCTGTTGCTACTCCACACAGTGTTTGAATGTTTACAGTGTGCGATGTAAAGATTTATTACATGAACTGTGCACCACCACACAGGCTCTGGTCAGTTGAAATCACTGTAAACGTGTGTCATTGGTCCTAATGTCTCAATTCACTCAATCTTAGCTATATTCAAGAAACGGCTCTTCCATCTTTATTTGACCCTCTAACACTAGCACTCTCTATTCTAATTCTATTTTATCTATTTGTTGACTTGACCCTAAAGGCCATTGCACAATGAAGGTCTCTGTACACGGAATCCGAAATTTTTGCACGTTGAAAAATAAATACGACCTCACGTTGTGTCACTCACGTTTGCACACTGCCTCCGAAACTTTCGTACGCCCAAAAAAAATTCGGATCAGGTTCGATTTTCTGTGTTTTCGCATCCATTTTGATAGGAAGGGATGGGGAATATGAAAAAAAAAACTGAAAATGTGCAATGATCTAATCCTAATCCAATGACCAAAGTCCTAATTTTTTCGCACGTTGAAAAATAAATACGACCTCACATTTACACACTGCCTCCGAAACTTTCGTCCGTCATTTAAAAAAAATTCGGATTGGGTTCGATTTTCTGCGTTTTTCGCATCCGTAGCAAGCATTTTGAGAGGTGTTTTGACAACTCCGAGCCACCGTACAAACAAACGACAAAATCCAGAATGGGGATTGTCAAGTTGATCCACTTTTCGTCTCGAAGCACTAAGCACGGTTAAAATCCTTGCACACCGAGTTCACAGAAATTGCTGGTCTTCTTTTTAATGTGGCTCTAATATCGCTAGCAAAGCATCAAGACTGAGCCACTGACATCCTGAAGTAAACTTTGAATCGCCCGTGATAATCGCACTCCTTAAGCAGGGGGAACTTTCTGTCCTCTCTATATCTCAAGACTAAAGACCCAATATTTCTGTTCTTTTTAAGAAGCGAGAAGAACAAAATCATCCTCACTGCTTGAAGACTATATTTTTACTGTTTTGAGATTTTTTTTCGCAACTGATTAATTAATACGCATCGGACTTAGTGTGCATAACAAATTTTTAGGATGACGAATACGAAAAAACGCATATGAAAATTTCGGTCTCGGTGTGCAAGAACCTTAACACTTGCACTCTCTATTCATTTTCTAACTGCTTGTTTTCTTTAAAAAAGGCCTCTAACACTAGCTCTATTCTATCTATTTGTTATATATATATATATATATAAAAAACTAAAATATGCGAGACTTGTCATAGCTCTTGCGTATCATTGCTCTTTTGTTGATTTTGATTGCTTCTATTATCATCGTTTAGGTCGCGTTGGATAAAAGTGTCTGCTAAATGAACGCTAGATGCATTAACATTGCATTAGAAATCCACAGTTGGACTGAAGCGATTCAGACTGACGAGAATATGTGCACGTAATCAGTCAGCGGCTGAGACAGAGCATCTACAGGACTGTACCTTGATGAGGTAGCGTGTAATGTCTCGTCCGGCGATGTCCAGACGACGTGTGAGATGAGGAAGAGAAAAACCTTCGTACACTGGACAGATATGAGTGACACCGTCGCCAGAGTCCACCACCACACCGGTCAGCAGACCTGCACACAAACATCAACTCAGAATTTGATTGTATTTATTTTGATATACATTCTATTTCATATATGTATTTATTTTCCCATCATTAAAAGTTCATTACCTTGAGCGTACAGTGTGAGCACGGCCTGGATGGCGATATAAACGCCTGAGAACTGATAGGTCTCAAACATCACCTACAGAGAGACAAGAGGGTCAAAACTCACAAACACAAACCAGACTGAGGTTCCTCACTGATGTTATTCAACAAACGGGCGCTCAAACCTCGATGATCTTCTCTCGGTTCTTGGTGGGGTTCATGGGCGGCTCCGTGAGCAGGATCTTGCAGTTTTGTGAGTCGATGTTGAGCTTCTCGGGGCCGAAAGTGTAGTCCCACAAGTGCTTCATATCGTCCCAGTTCCTCACGATCCCGTTCTCCATCGGGTAGTTCACCTCCAGCATGGAGCGCAGCTCGCTCGCCTCGTCGCCCACCATCAGGTCCTACAGGTCACACAGGAGAGGTCAAAGGTCAGGGCACTCAATGTTAACTTTCAGTTCAAGCTGAACGGAAGCTGTACAGGTTGAAGGAGAAATTAAAAGTGTTGAATGAAGCTGGAGACAACTGGGAAAAAACATACTGAATCAGATTTTCTAAATAAAAGTCAATGTTTTTTATGAAATACACTGAGTTTAGTAATGAATATGATAGCAAAAAACATTAAAAGCACTGCAATACAGTCATTAAAAGAGAGTAAACGGGTCACACCGTGAATGAAAACACAACCAGGGTTCCCATCGGTGTTGTAAATGTAAACGAATATTGAAATAAAGCTGAAATAATACAACAAATTAGATATAAGAAAAACTTACACGAAAATCACAAATCTTGCATTGGCAACTGAAATTTCCGTAATAACATTACTTAAACTGTAATAAAAGATATTACAAAAGCTTTTGTAATTTTTTTTTTACAGAAATTACAAAAAACACAAAGTTACTAAACCTTCATCTAAAATTAAAATAAAAACTGATAGTATAAAATTGAAATCGAATTCAAAATAATATAATAAAAAAAAAATACTAAAACAACACTGGCTCCCATATTTTTTTTAATCATAATTCAATATTATAGAAATTTTATTTTCAGGTGTTAAAAACACACTTTTAATCTGACATTTCCTGGGTTTCTATGAGCATGAACACTGTATATCCTATTTGGACACAGCACACTCATGCCATTCTGTACAGACCAGTGCATTCTGGGTAATGTCAAACACTGACACACACAAGCAAGATCATTTCATCAGGGTTAGAGAGAGAACAAGATTTATGATTAGTTTGAACATTACACATACATTAATAATCATGCCAAACTGCTACCAGCTCTGCATCTCCTGAGAGGGTTTGAGAGAGAATCACTACAGGTTACACACACACACACTCTCACACACACACACACACACTCACACACACACTCCTCCTATAATCCTACAGCACCTCAATACAGTAACAGAGGAGAGAAAGACAAATACGGAGAGAACAGGCGATGAGCAACGAGAGCTCCTGAAGAGTGAAAACTGATGCTTGATCAGCAATGTTAGCGCACTGATCCTTGAAGTAAAGGACCAGACTTGTCCTACACACTAAAGTCCTATTTATGTAAAAAAAATTACTTCATGTAAAACTAAAGGAAATCAGTATACGTTTTTTAAACAATTGTATTAAAATGATTTTAAATGCATCAATTAAATGAGTTAAAATGAGTTCTCTTCATTTGTTGTCTTGTCAATCAGTTATATATAGTAGTACGTGATCTGCTGTAACCACTGTTGGTTCTTTGTCAACACTGTCAGTAATCATCATCAGATGAAGGGCTTTGTTCATTTTTAAGACAGTATTTTAATATATAAAAAAATATCAGCTGATCTGATGTCTTATTTGCCCAAGAACAAAATATACTAAAATATTAATATACTTAAATAAATTTAATTATTAAAATAATTATTCATTTTTTACCTGCATGGTTCATTAACCTGAAATACCTTTGGTCTACAAAATATATATATTTCTAATTAATGTAGTATTAAAAAAAATGTGTTTATGGTTAAACATATTCCAGGATCAACACTACACTCAGGTGACATGGCTAAAACAATCTATTAATATTTTTCAGTCTTTTGACAATAACAAATACATATCTCAATATTTCTGTTTTTCTTCTGAAATGACAGGAACATTAATATTTCAATCAGAGGAACCGGTAAACCCTCTCACAGCAGCTCCACCCCCCGTGAAAACGCCTCTGCAGGAAGTTCAAGTCAAACAGGAAGTTACTCAAGTTGCTGTTTATGTCCCGTTACCAAATATGACCATTTATAGTGTTTCTTTGAAATCCTTAGAATGACAATTTACAAGCTCTGATACTAAATCTACTGAGCGACCTACATGGGCAGCATTTCAAAGCATCATTATAATGCAGGCTCCAAACGGTTTTAGATGTCATTTCATCCTTCATGCTGTCCCCAAAATGTATTGCGACAAACAACAACGGACAAAACAATGATGATTATGAACAAAATTGTAATTCATTTAATACAAAAAGTGTAAATAAAAAGTTTAATCTGATTCTAAATGAACTGTTTAGTTTCTTGTGAGGGTTGCATTTCTTTAGGAGACTGCTGTAGGGTGTATATACAGCAAGGCAGCTCACTGGGGGATTGGGACAGAGCCCAAGTCATGGTGTCAGTGTAGGGAAAGATTTACCTTGATCTCGATGTTTCCCACTTTGGCTGTGGAGCGGATGATCGGTCTCCCCACCAGAGCCGGGAAAATGTGCTCTGGGAAATTAGATCCGGCATATCCACACTTCACAAACTGAACGACAGACAGACAGAGAGTTATGAAAAATACTAAAATGACTGAAACTGAAATATAAATAAATAATAAAATACATTAACAAATGACAAAGGCACATAAACTTAACAAAAAAAAAAAACCTACTGAAAATATAAATATAAAAGCTCAAAATATTACGATAGAAAGTTAGCACACTAGTTATAAAAAATATGTCCAACCAGAATGAGAAAAGAAATGTTGCCTTGCACCTAACAAAATAAATATGATTTAAAAAGTACTAAAGTTACTTTAGTTAAAGTGACTAAAACGGAAAAAATTTAGGAAATAAAAAGACAAAGTTAGATCACTAGCTATTAAATGAAAAAAAGATCAAGATGCTTTTAGAAATTTAACAGGAAGGAAATTTATTGTGCACATATTTCTGTTGCCATGCAGAAATATTAAATGACACACGGCATATCTCAGCATTATCAGTTTAAAATAAACATTGTTTTTTGTGTATTTCTGAAGGTGTTAGGGTAATTTTAATAATATACATAAGTAGGTAATTTTGTGTACACTTAATACGGAATATAAACACGTATTATGACAATGCCATGCATTTCTGCACAGTTCCCAGTGTTCTGGTCATTTATCACGGGGTTTCTGAACATGTATTATGCTAATACCATGGTATTGCGGGATATGTACCACACCATCCTTTAAAGTTCCTCGCTGTACCATTGCATTAGCACTTCTCAGCAGACCGAGAGAGAACATGAAGGAATGTGTTTCTATGGTTTGTCTCATTTACCTCACTTCCTCTCTCGGCCAGATGCGAGACTACAAACTCGGAAGTGAGTTTGAGATCATCTGAACCTTTCCTTTTACTGACAGAAAAACACATGCATCATTCGATATAAATGTGCGTAAATATCTAATTTCATAAACAATGCATGTTCATTCGGTGACATTGTTAGAATATCGATTAACATGTGTGTAAATGTCCATCGTGTCAATACATATACAAAGCTTCCACAAAACACCCCCACGCAGACTCATTTATAATCAGTCCCGATCTATGATTTCCGTGCATCCGACCAGGGCTTTTCCCACATCACGGGTCGTGTGTAAATCACAGATAATCAGTGTAAAATACGGTGCTATCAGATCACTTCCTGTTCCGCTGCATCTGTCTCCTGCAAGCGGTCATTAAATCCCACACAGCCGCGAGATAGAGCACCAGTCAGCCCCGAGCGAGCCGTATGAGCTCCGCAGACACACTCACCCCGGTACCGTTGTCACACACCACCACTTTCCTGCCTTGACTGTCCATGTTTCTCCAGACTCGGTGAATCCGCCCTGATCTCAGCTCCTGCTGTCTTCGGCCAGGCGGAAGTCAGCGCCCTGCCCGTCACACCTCTTCAAAATAAAAGTCCGCCGCGACGCTTCAAAACTAAAGCCTATAGACATGTACAAAATAAAGGCTTTTTATATACCATTTACTAAAATACATACCTTCAATGGATAGTGGTTTTCAACTGGTATTATTTCAGGACGCAGAATATTAAACACAAGTGAACAAAATGTTCTTAAAAATCAAAGTCCAAAACTGATACGGGCTGTTTAGCATTGTGAGAACAGACTACTTATAAAATACTTCTTTAGAGCTTGAGAGTATTTTTTAGTGCAGATGACAGTTCAGGTAAAAAATAAATACATAATCTACATATATGTGACCCTGGACCAGAAAACCAGTCATAAGGGTCTTTTTTATTGAATAAATAATATTTCCAGTGATGTATGGTTTGTTATGATAGGGCAATATTTGACTGAGATACAACTATTTGACAATCTGGAATCTGAGGAAAAAAAAATCTAATTACTGAGAAAATCACCTTTAAAGTTGTCCAATTGAAGTACTTAGCAATGCATATTACTAATCAAAAAATAAGTTTTGATATATTTATGGTAGGAAATTTACAAAATATCTTCATGGAGCATGATCTTTACTTAATATCCTAATGATTTTAGGCATAAAAAAATCAATAATTTTGACCCATACAATGTATTGTTGGCTATTGCTACAAATATACTCATGCTACTTATGACTGGTTTTGTGCTCCAGGGTCACATATATCTCACTAATTTCATCATATTTGTTTTATTTTTGACACACTTTTGTTTAAATATAAATAATAATAAAAAAACTTAAAAGCAAACAGGACAGTAGTGTTCCTGTTCAATTGTACCAAGATGCACTCAAATACATCAGGTCAAAAACTGTTGTTTTAAAATACTTTATTTTAATGTCATATACTCAGTGAGGACAATTATGACCAATTTACTTCTGTCTTACATTTACAATTACAATTGATCATTTCCATCTTCCAATCCGAAATTAAAAATGTCCACAATAAACAAAAGTCCACATAATCTCTTGTCCACTGGTCCCACGTCCAGGAAAGAGTCCAAAACGTAAAAGACAAAATATACACAATGAAAAATCTACAATTGTTAAAAAAACGATTGTTCAAACAGTGACAGCAGTTCAGCTTCATCCGGTGCATCTTCAGAACAATGACCAAAAACAACAAGTTGTAAAATAAAATGAACAGCTTAAATACGATTGAACAGTAACAGCTAATTTTGTTGACCTGAACAAGCAAACGCAAATCAGACATCGAATATTCAGACAGCTTCCAGCATCAGACTCAATGCCGCACAACTTCTGGAGCTGGAGGAGGTACTACGGCTGTGATTCCCATAAAAATATACAATTAAATAAGAGAAAGCTGTAAACTGGTAACAAATGAAGCACGATGATTTAAAACAAAAACACACCCAGATCAAGCACACAAGCTGAGAGATTCACAATTTACACATCTTAGAAAACCAGCCATATCATACAGCAACCAGGTTTACTCACTGTCATAATTACCCACAATCCCTCCATCTCTGTCATAGAGCAGACAGAAAAAACACTTATAGCACCTCTGTACATTATTAAAGACAGCGACACAACAGCAGGATCATGTGTTCAGTGTGTGAGACAAAATGTTAGTGTGTATGTGTTTATATGAACCTTAATGTGGATGAATCAGCTGAAATGCTTCTCATCCATTCATGAACAAATGCCACATTGATGGAAAAGTTTGCCAAAGAAATGCAGGTGTAACCCCACAATTATATTATGCAGTAAGAAAGCTAACCTTCTTTTTAGAATCATTACATTTTAATATTGATAATTAAGCATATTTCCTCTCAAAATTCTCATTAGTGTAATGCAAAACATGCTCATACTGTAATGCAGTAATCAACATTTTTAAAATTACAGATTAGATCAATTAAAGGCAGTGCAAAAACATTACAATTAAAATAATATAGCTTTTTCACATTACAGTATGGAGAACAAAGGGTTTTTGGCATTATGTTAATGATAAATTGGAGGAAAATGTGCTTAATTGTCAAGAAAATCACAACATAATGCTAAGTTTTCTTTATGCAAAACATAATTTCTTAGTTTCCCTTTGGCTTTGGGGTGAAACATGACTCGGACAGGTTTTTTTTGAGAATCTCAGTGCCAGGTTTGCTTTATATTCTGCAGTGCACAGCCGTGAGGAACAGCAGTTTGATGAAGTTGGGTTCAGCATCACTGGTGTGGGGTCGTGTTACATGCGATACGCTCCTCACAGGAGCACAAACTCATCTGTGCTTCCTCTCTTATTGTTCCTGCTCATTCTGTTGCATGTGAAAATGTTTGCAGGACCGTCCACGGACCCCCCGCTCTGCCCCTCCAGTCCCCTGCCCTCTACAAATGTAAAGATGGGATACTTCTCTTTAGTGGACGACAAAACCTGAAAAAGAACAACAAATAATATCCATATTTAAAAAAATACATTACAGTATTTATTTCAGCTTCTTCATATTTATGCATTCATTTTGAAATGGCTTAAAAATGCAATTAATTAGAGGATATTTATGTAGCATAAATTAAAATTGCACCATTAATTTGCTAATTATATATTCAGTGAAACAAGACAAATCTCAAAAAAACGTTATTCCAAGAAACATATATCTTATTGATTCAAACGAGACACTCACTTCACTGACCGCTGAGCACAACGACTCAAAGTCTCTCTTAGTCTGCGCGTAGAACCCGATGGTGCAGCTGGGATCCATACGACTAAAGTTCATCTTCCTGGGCGAGTTACAGTGAAAAGACTACGAGAGAAAAGACCGATGCACATGGTCAAAACGTCTTCTGATGCTAATGTAATGTTGCTTTCCATCTCACCTCCAGAGAGAAGTTGCCTTGGGTGACGTCCACCACTGGCTGACAGTAGTGTGGGTCTAGATACAATAGCTGCTCGTCTGGAAGACAGAGAGCTGCCAATCAGAGAGCAGACAGGAACGCAGTAACCAATCAAAACATAGTTCTTAATAGACACGTACCTTGAAAGCCAATAAAAAACAGGGAATGCTTGGGTTTTCCTCCAATAATTCCTATACAGCATTTTAACTTGAGAATGTTCTAGGAAAAGAGAGGTTAGTATTTACAATAAAATATAAAATATTATATGTACTTTATTTAGTGTGGCAAGTATCCCGAGGGCAGATTAGCGTCGCCCTGGAAACGCCGTTCCTGCACTAATTGCCAACTAAGAAGACCTGAGCGTAATGGCCAGAGCACCTGGAGCTCATTAGCAACAGCTTTAAAGCTGGGAGGAAAACCACACAGAGGTGTATTACATGCTCTCTGGAAGAGAGACTAACGTGTGTTTCTCTTCATCTTCACAGAGTCTGACTGAGCACCTGGCCAGAGGGTCACAGACACTATCACCACTAGGACCCAGTGCACCTGCAGAGAGCGCCGTATTTCCACTTCTCTGTTTAAATAAATCACCCTCCGGGGATTCTGCTGGTAAACTCCATCGTTGGTGTCTGTATCTTCATTCACCCCGCTACAATATATATATATGTGTGTTTGTGTGGGTCACATCATGAATTTTGTGATGATTGTAGCAAAAATAATTGCGATTAACAAGTTTTGATCATGCCAATTACAATATAAAGCCTAATACATTACTTTTATATTGATTTTACCTGTAATCATATAGTAAAATATGTGAAATAGGCCATGTGATTTACTTTAATGCTGTGCAAAATTATAATTTTTATAATATAATATAAATGTTGTTTCATTTTTACATGAATACAAGTGTCATGCTGAATGATGATGAAACATTTTCACCCATATTTTGACATTTTATGTTTACAAAATTTTTGAACCATTAAAGTAGACCTCTACTTGTATACAATATGCTTTTTATGTACATTTTTGGGTGACCAATATATAACAATGTTATTATTGCAATATTAATACAAATATAAAATAGTATAATATCTGTTTTGGCCAGTTTACGAAGTGATTTATGTATTTAAATTCCGTTAGTGTTTTTGTACCTTCACACACTCAATGTAGGAGGGGTTTAGCGATTCTCCTCCCAGCCGCACTGGCACTAGAATGATGACTGATTTCCAGCTCTCGGACAGCTCTTGTGTGAGCGGCGACTCACACAACCTCATGACATCTCCTTTATACACTGCAGCACACACAGAAGCAGAAGCATGAGCTAACATCACTTACAAACAGTTTCAGTTTAAATGATCGCATGATGCACCACCCACAAGACTGAACATGAAGCCTCACCCGTGCAGTCCTGTGCCACGTATACAGCCAGGTTGTGAAACTCAGTGGTTCTAGCTACGGCTTTTCTGGTAGAAGAAAAGACATTAAATCACAAAAGTTTAGTTATTAAAAAGAAGCTTTTAAATCTAAATATGATATGATTCACTTGCTCTCCTCTAACCTCAGCATATGTGCCACTATAGACGGGCCGTACCAGTCCCCCGCTCTCTTCCCCGACTCCTTTCCCAGCTCTACCAGCTGGTGGACGCCAAAGGGAGCTGAGGGATGGTCACCAAACCAAGACACCACCTTTCGGTGCAAAGCCTCCAGCTGAGGCTCTTGGCTGGCTGCAGGACATCGGGCCGGGGTCCGCCTGTGACCCTCACTGCTGCCAGAGCTCAGGTCTCTCTGGGAAATGGGGCTGGTCCAAGAAGAACTGAAAGATGGAAGAGACATGCCAGCTGGACGGGACGGTGAGCGAGGCTTTAGCACCTCAAAATCAACATCTGTCAGCAGATGACAATCCTCCCACCTCCAGCCTGAGAAACAGAGAGCAGAAGACAGCATGAGTCTGTAGAAGAGAAGCACACTGCTGTGTAAAAGTAGTAAAACAAATAAAATATACTTATATTCTAAATACATTCTGCAAATAAAATTTATCAAAAGGCTTTTAAATGTTACTTTTATAATGTTACAAAAGATTTCAATGTCTGAACTTTCGAATCCTCAAAGAATCAAAATATTAACGGTTTTCAACATTGATAATAATCAGAAATGTTTTTGAGCAGCAAATCAATCATGTTACACTGAAGACTGGAGTAATGACCACAGGAATAAATTACATTATGTTATAAACACATTAAAACGGTTATTTAATATTATTATACTATATTTAACAATATTATGTTTTTACTGTATTTTTGAACAAATAAATGCAGCATAGAGCATAAGAGAGATCTTTCAAAAACATAATCAAATCTTACGGACTTCAAATGTTTGAATGATAGTACATATATTAATGCATTAATGATTATATTACTTAACTAAGGGTTTCTGCAAGTTTTATAAAGGTGGATTTAAGACTTCTTATAAGGCCTTTTTAATAGACCAAGTAAAGAAAATGTAAGGAATAAAGTGAAGGAAACACTTGTCAATATGTTCACTAAATGTAAACGTCTAGGGAGAAAGATAATGAGTTGTATTAGCAACACTTGAAAGTTTCCTAATGCAACTTCCTCCCAATCTCCATTAAGTCATTTTACAACCACCCCCCCGGAAAAAAATTAATCATTATTAAATCAAGATAAATTTACTTGAGATGCAAAACGATGAAAGTCTCGTTTTCTAAAAAATAGATACAAATTAAGTGAGTTTATGATTAAAACAAATATGGGGTCAACTTAGGTCAAAGCTTAATTCAAAACCCATTGACCTATATTTATTACCTAAAGTGTAAAATCAGTTAATTGTCTTAATTTCTCAGAAAACAGGACTTGATATCTTTATTTTGCTTCTCCAGTAGATGTTTCTTGATTTAAAGATGTTTGGATATTTGTACTGGAAAACAAGACAACAATACTGAAGAAGAAAATCATTTTTGCAGTGCATGCAATATTTACCGCCACAACTTTTTGCTCTGATTTAAGACATTTTTAAGGCCCTAATTTGTGGAAGGGTGAATTAAGACTTTCTAAGACCCACAGAAACCCTTTTAACTACCATTGTTTATTGTGACTATTTATATTGAATACAAGTAATTGTTTTTTCAGTAAGGATTTAGGTTAGGTTTAAATGGGACGGTAGATCAGACCTGGAGGCATGAGGTGCAGCAGTAACCCCTGCGCCAGCAGCATCTGTCCGCTGCGCAGCATGCAGCCCCAGCCGCAGTCTGTGGTCAGGCTGGATCCCTCCAGCGGAGGAAACTCCCTCCTGTAGGTCAGCCACACGCACGACACGAACGCCTGCCGGAAACCATCCACCTCATCTGGGAACGAGGCGCGAAAGAATACAACCTTCAACATTTGGATCTGATTTATTCCCTGCAGAGACTATAAGTGAGGCATTCAAAGGTTAAGTTGACTCAACCAATGGCGGCTCTCAGGCAGATCACATGACTCACCTTCACTATTGAACAGATAGGACTGACCCAGGAGGATCAGAGGGGAGGTCTTGTTGAAGGTAGTTTTAGATTTAACGGTCCAGCCTGGGAAAATTAAGAGAGGTACGTACTAAGATACAGTCAGTGATATTTGTTGTGGTCATTTTTGAACATGTGCTTCTACATCTGACTTCAAAAATAGCCTGGGAAAAAAGGAACTAACTGTTTGTGTCAGTCATACAAACCAGTTCGCAAACCGTAACAAATGCATGAAAACCAACCATATTTGACGTTGTTCCATGCGGACATGAACTTGGCTTTCAGGCGATCCACTTCATCGGGTTCTCCAGAGCTTTCTCTGAGGCCTGTCAGCCGCTGAGCCGTGGCCGTTGTGGTGTCTGGGCTGCGTTGAGGGCTTGTCCTCATTAGCGTCGCCGCCCACTATGTACTGAACGCCACTGGGAGACACCGAGTTCATGGTTCAGGATGAATACAGCAGCATTACAGAAGAACTTCAGCCTGAAACAGAGAAACAGATGGTATGAGAGCTTCCTTCATTTCTTGCTAAAACAGCTGTGCTATGACAACACACTGTGATTCTCAGAACTCAAACCCTTCCTCAGTCCAAAAAAAGCATACGAGCTGCAAAAATGTCTTGTTCTGAATATGAAATCAGATTTCTGGCATGAGGAACACTGAAGCATTAACATGCGACACCCACATTTACATAATTAATAATGCTTGTTCAGCGTCACGGTGAAGTTATATTGAGAAAACAGGTTAGATACTAGAGATGCTTAAAATGCTGCTACCATATTAGTTATTATTGGAGATTTTTTTATTATTTATTAATATTTATTTATTTGTGCATGCTCATTTCTTAATTTAGATGACCTTTGTGATCATCTCACAGCACACTCACTTAAAGGTAATATTTAAAAAGATTAATTTAATAACACAGCAACAATAAAAATGTCATTAATAGTAGTTTTATTTATTTGGACATTTTAAAGTACTGGAGCCTAAATTAACTTGTAGCTTAATTTTGATTGATTTATTAATTTTTCTTGTATCATGGGAATACAATGGTGTTCTCTGATGTATAATTGAGTGCAATGTACAGGATCCCCGCACCTTTTGATCAACAATTTATTAACACTTTACAATAAGGTGTCATTGGTTAACATTAGTTAATGTATTAACTAACATGAACAAACAATGAACAATGCATTTATTACACTATTTATTCATCTTTATTAACGTTAGTTAATAAAAATAAAGTTGTTCATTGTTAGTTCACAGTGCATTAACTAATGTTAACAAACACAACGTGTGATTTTAATAATGCATTAGTAAATGCTGAAACTAAGATTAATAAATGCTGTAGAAGTATTGTTCATTCTTAGTTCATGTTTATTAATGTTGTTAACTAATGAACCTTATTGTAAAGTGTCAGATTACTAAATAAGGATTTTTATAATTATTTTAGAGATTGACTCAAACAAAGCAATTTATAAATTATTTAACAGCTTATATCACAATCGAATAGATAAAGATTTGGGGTGGGTTTTGAAAAAAAAACGTTTTTGAAAGAAATCTCCTTTTGCTCACTAAGGCTACAAAATACTGTAAAAACAGTTATGTTGTGAAATATGATCACAATTTCAAACAACACTTGTCTATTTGAATATTTAAAAAAAATGTAATTTATAGGGCTGCTCCCTAATAGACGACTAATCGTTAGTCGACCAAAATTGTATCAGTCACAGAAAATACAAATCCACAGGCGAAGTCACGGCTAGTCTTTGGTAATACAGTACATCGGGCAGGACATCCAAACGCTCGCCTGTCATTCATCGACATCAAATATGACTTATCATCTGAACTACGCAAGTATTAGCAACTTTACATGGCCGCTCAATCTAATGTGATAGAGAAATGTGTAGAGATCGACCGATATATCGCTTTACCAATATTTTTCCCGATATTTAAGCATTTTACCAATATCGGATTTGAAAAAAACATTTTTTTTTTTGTCACATACACAATTATACAGAGTATAACCAGCAGTGAAAACACACACACACACACACACACACACACACACACACACACACACACACACACACACACACACACACACACACACACACACACACACACACACACACACACACACACACACACACACACACACACACACACACACACACACACACACACACACACACACCACACACACACAGGAAAGCTGATTAGTTTGAGTATAGTTCTGTGTAAATGCATAGATAAACCGCGCTGTTTAGAATGGCACAGTGGAGTTTAAACCTAAAACTGTAGTTTAAAATGTTGATATGACTTCTGTCCTTTATTTTCTCCTGCTTATTGTTAATATCAGTGTTGCTTGCTCCTCCCCCCTTGTTGTTGTTAAGATGACTGAAAGGAGGAAAAACAGAATCTTTATAACAGTAAATAAATATCGGTTCTGCATATCGGTTATCGGGTACATAAACGTACAAATAATCGGTATCGGTTATGAAAAAATCAATATCGGTCGATCACTAGAAATGTGCACTATTTAAGTATATGTGAGGAGTGAGGAAGCTGATCAGTAGCTCACTGCAGGACAGATGGAGGCGCCGGTGCGCTCGCTTGCTCTTAAAATACTCCCTCGTTTTTGGTCTTACAGATAAGAGTAATACATCTTTCGAAACTGTAAAGACTCTACATTTATTAGTGTGCACTGTGCACTCACAATACCGCTCTTTTGTAAAATAATGAAAGCAAACAGGATGCGTTTTCTGCCGTCTCGGTCATGTGAACTGTATATCTTTGCCTTACAGACATTAAAAATATATCTATAGAGAGTGAAATGTCTACTTTAAAATCAATCAATTCAAATGGAAAACAAATTCTCAGATTATGTAATCTGTACGAAACATGCACACAGAGATGACGAGTCAGTGTCGCCGACTTCATCTCTGAAGCTGAAAACAAAGAAAGCACTAGTTTATCAAAATATTTAAATGTTAATGCACAGTTTTCCCCTGACATATTCATAATCATTACTTCTGCCGGTGCGCTGTAGCAAGCTTTATGCGTGTTCTTGAGCACTTATTACGCTCTGTAGGCAATTAAATGCTCATTATAATGATTTAAATGGTTTATTAATAAACGTGCGATTAGTAAACTAATGCTTCAAATCCTCAGTCGAGGGAAGCCCTAGTAATGTATTTCTGTAATGGAAAAGCTGAATTTGGTGCTCAGAAACATTTTTAATTCTTATCAAAATTTAAATAAGTTACTGTTTTTGTAGAAACTGTGATACATTTTTTCAGGATTCCTCGATGAAGAAAAGATTCAAAAGAACAGCTTTTATTTGAAACTGAAATATTTTGTAACATTATAAATGTCTTTACTGTCACTTTTGATCAATTTAATGTGTTCTTGCTGAATAAAATTATTAATTTATTTAAAAAAACATTAATAATAATAATTACATATATAAAAAATATTTAAATTATTAATGTACATTAATAATTTTTTACCAACATGATCCATAATAATAGAGTTATAATGGTACTTTCTGTAGAAGCATCAAAGAAGTCACCTACTTTAATTAGGACTGCTCACAGTAACGTGACATTATAATCCACACCTTTCAATGTAGAAAACTTTCCACCTGTGCGTTACGCAAACAAACAAGCAGTGTGTGAGAAACCAGCCTGTCACATGAGCCCTGACTGAGGACAGGTGTGACAAGAGTTCAAGCACACATTACAGTGAGAATATCCTGACTTCCCTTTTCCGTGTCATCTCAAGGAAGTTTGAGCTTACAGTCAAAAGAAGGGAAATGAGACCGGTTTACGATGAGAGGCGACATCATTTCCCAATCATGCAAAAGCTGAAAAATGTCCACTTCATTCTTGTACACTAGGCTGCTCAGTGAAAGTGGATACTTGTGGATTTTAGACCATGTGACCAATGAGTGCTCAGCAGAAAAACTGAACACCCAGGTCACTCACAATGGCTTCTTTCAGAATAGCATACTACAATACTACATTTATACTAGATTAATGGCATGATAATAGTGTGGGAATTTTCTGTTTGCACAAAATACTCATTTCATTTGTCAAAAAGTGTTTCCCACAATGCAGTGCGCTCCTGTCACGTACTACTATGAACAACAATCGATTTTGACTGCCAAAATGTAAGACATTTTACACAAAATTGGAGGAAAAAAACAGTAATTAAACATCTTTTATTTACAAAATAATAACTAGACTGCACTCGCTCAATTCAACATGCAACTTCTTGAGGTCACGTGACATGCCATTGTAGAAATAAGGTAGGTGCATATTGCCAATAATGCAGAACGAAGTATACTAGTATGACATTTTGAACACAGCCTAAGAGGAAAACATTTTACTGTCACATTGTGGCTAAATGTGAAATAATATCATTGCTAATTCATTCATGTCTGAACGGAGCAATCGCCTACTTTTAGTCATGATACAGCTTTTAATGCCCTAAAAATACCCAATTCACTGTGAATCGCTATAAGGCAGTCTATATTCTAGCAACGTAATGTAACGTTCGTATGAAGACGTATCATGTTCCCAGATACTAGTGCACTTCAAAAGTCATTTTAGCCAGCTAGAGGCGTTACCTTCACGTTAGACCCGACATGTTTGATGTTCCGGATATCTTCCTAACGTTACTTCTCAAATAAATAGCGATGTCCAGTGTCGAGCTGCTCTGGATGTCTGGCAAGGACGACCGTTGTGTGAAACCGAGCTCAGGCCTCCTCAGGCGCCGTCATCGAGGCGTGTATCGATTAAACCTGTAACGTAGTCATGAGTTTCTGCGTCTTTACAATCTTACGCGGCTCTCCAACTGTCAGCTGAGACGAATAGTGTATAAAACAGCGAGGGATTAAACCTGTATGCAGCCACTTCCTGTTGTCATTGTGGCTACACACCCTCGACCCGCTCACCGAGTGACGTGATTGGTCAGGTTTGACCGTTGCCGTTTGATGATTGGACGATCTACACGTACGAGAAACTGTAGTCAATTAATTATAAATGTATTTATTTAATTAATTTATCAAATATGTACATACAAGATGAATATAAATTAAACAATAATCTGAAAATAAATTATTATGGTATTTATTTGGTTACTCAGATTTTAGACAGACGAGGGGGAAATGTCCACACGTTGCAGTTCGTAGAAAAAGCTGTCAAGCATAAATCAGTACAAGGTCATGGTAGTGTTGTGCTTTGTTTGCAATTGAGTAAATTCTGCTCGCAGAGCATTAAAAGCATCATTATTGTGATCATGATACAGTATTTAGCTAGTTCTTGTATTAACAAAAGGTCTGAGGACTGTTAATAATCCATAAATGTGATAAAAGAGGTCAAAAGCTTTGTGACCAAAAGTCTATAACTATGTTGACTTGACCAAGAATCTAGCGATACTTTAGCAAACAGACAAAAAGTAAAAACCCTTGCAACTCAAACTTACAGACAAGGAGGTTCGATATTCAAAGTTTGTCTTGATTAACTTTCCAGTTCGAGTTCGTAGGTTATTAAGCAAATAAAATACACATGTAATTTTATACAATATCTCTTTATTAATTGACACTGCACCTCAGTTAAGGGATCGATTGACATTTGCTGTAAGTAAAAGTGATGTACAAAGCCAAATAAATAGAATAAATTAACAAATTAATATCCAAAATGCCACATAATAGGTGATACAAGACTGTACTCTTCATTTCTCCCATAGGACATTCACATTAGAACGGAATATCTTCATGTCTTTATTTACCTACATGTACAGTATTGTACACAATTTTGGACAGTCTGATAAAACAAGAACAAACGTATAAAAAATTACATGAAATAAAGTGCATTCTCAAAAAATCACATTTTATAGGAAATTACATAAAAAAACAGAAATATTCGCAAATACGGCCACATAAACACAAACACATAAGAATATATTCTGATAGTGGACAGCATACTTTCACTATGTGTGGATTCTTGTTTTTCAGTTCACACTGCAGTGTAAATCAAACAATTCAGAATCGAATAAGACACAGGGCTTTACAGTACAGATTAAGTGAACATTATAAAACATTAGTCTCATATTCGATCAGCTGTAACAGTCACATGATCTAAAGTGGAAACAATCAGGCCAGTGAAGTGTTAGTTGCCTTTAACCACAACTGAGAGTCCATGCACGGGAAAGGGCCGAATATGACGAGAATGGCAATTATGAAACGACAAAAAAAGAAAATGGTATGCAACAAACATGACATCAGATACATTAACACATTCACCCAAAATCTTTACATTATTTTGTGCATATGTTGTCGTCACTTCTCCATTTCACTGATACATCCAAATAACTCTCTGCTATACTCTGTTGAGTTTCTGTATACTACAATAAATACATGTTTTTAATAGATAGAAATAATAGAAATCTCACTAACACTGGAACCATAGATGAGACTGCAAAAGACATTTCAGATGACAGAGCTGCTTGAGAGATAAACAGTGTCCGAATACATTACAGAAGGATTAATAGATATCTAAATGGTATCCAAAGGTATCATCATGCTACAGTAAAGCAATACCTCTGTACTGTACTATGAAAAACTTAACACATAAAGCACTCTTGGTCTTGTCACTGATTGCAACTCCTATTACCATGTGAATATAGTGACAGTGTTCCTGTTAGCCATCAGATGGCAGCATAACTCCATCTATTCCTGCCACGCCTCAAATCAGTCATCATGATATATATTTGTATTATATTTAGCAATATGCTCATATGCATATTTATGCAATATGCTTATACACAGCATTAATAAATAAATGAATTTAAATTAATATTATACATTTTTATTTGCTTACATAATTATTAACTTGATAATACTGAGACAAGTACAATTTATAATATTTAGTTCATAGTTATGCCATTTCTTTACTATGTTTTACTACTAATACCATAGATAAACTATGGTTACTGTAGTAAAACCGCTGTTCATCTTCACAACCGTATCCTAGTGATGTTTCATTGGAAATGGCAAAAGAACAAACGCTGCTAAAAAGCATCAGTCGCATTCCTAGTTGTTTTGCACATACCTAAGTGAAAACAGAGTTACTTTAGAAACAAATGTTAGTGATATTTTCATTGCATGTTAGTGAACAACATTCAGATCACACAACGAAACGCCAACAGACGGCAGGCTACACCGGCTCTGAGTTGTCATGACAACAGTGACATTTACTGATGCTTGAGTAACTATAGAATATATTTACCATAACAGTCCTCCTTCACTCTGCAGATTCCAACAATCATCATAAATGTGCTGATCCAACAATCTCTGTAATCAAGACCTGTGTTACGACGATGCTCATGAAGGATGCCATCTAAAACTGCTGATATGCATTTAGCACTTAAATCCATAAGGTTTTTAGTTGATGATCTCACATTTTTATAGTCACTACTCCATTGCAAAGATGCAAAGATGTTCGAAACATCTTAACCACTTCTCTCATGTTACTGATTTTCAAAATGCATTAGCATAAATTTCAAGACACAGCTACTTTTAAATAGCATTCAATGCTCTCTTTGCAGCCAGATGGTGTTATGACATCTACCAGCAGGAGCTAACCAGGGGCATGCTATCCAGCCAAACCTTGACCCCTTACTATTGCAAACCCCCATGGTTGAAGAACTATTATTCAGGTAGCGAATATGAGTCACAGTGAGGTCAACGATCACTTTTAAAGAGAATTCAGTAGCACAGAAGAGAGTAAAGATGCACCAGTCTGTGTCAAGAGCTGTGGATAACACTGACCTACTTGTGAGTATGAATCAAATCTGCCTGTAAACGTATTACAGAGACACTGTAAGGCTAGAAACATACTCTTGGCAAGTATGCAAACATAGAGGCGCCTGCTTGCCAATGCATACTAAGGAACTGTCTTCTTACCATATATGGTAAGATCAATGGTTGTCTTGGAGGACCAGCATTATCTCTTTAGTTTAGATGGTTTGATTTGAGAATTAATAGCAAAATTGATTTTATTGGTAATTTAAATGTTGTTTAGATTTTCCCTATTCAAAAGTGGACACTGCAGGCCATAAAGGGCCTATGATATTTACCTCAGAAGGCAGCGATCAACAAAATCGACAAAATGTCAACAGTTTAGACAGTCTTAATTCAGTATGATGAGAAATTTGGTTAAGATGGAATTTTAATGAATCATTGGTTTAGCCTCATGGCTTTATGTTTGGCATTTGTATGCCTTTTATTTTGATAGGAAAGTAAGTGGACAGGAAGTGGGAGGGGGTAGTCGGGAAAGGTCCACGAGCTGGGATTCAAACTCGGGACACCCGAAGCGCAATGGCGATACATGTCGGTGCGCTGCCTACAAGGCTATTGGTGCCGACATTCTCCTCATGGCTAAAGCAGTGTGCACTAACTATTAATAGATATGCTAAACCTGATTATAAATTCCTGAATCATGTAACAAGCTAAAAAAATACTGCAATGGAAGCAATGTGTCCTTGATTATGTTCTGTCTATGCCAAAAACTTGATAAGCTGTTACCTTGAGCAAATTCTTTTTAGTTTTTATGTTTAAGGAAATTATGTGGTTGGTCACCTTAGAAAAAGTAGGAACATTGTTGGTGTTCACAGTATTCAGCATTGTTTGATCTGTTAAAGCACTTTGCACTTGTCGATATTTCACCTTGAAGCACAAGCACCACGAAACATGCACCCATTCACCTCGCACACACAAACACCCAACACACTTTCTAATATAATACATCTATGCTCTTTTTTCTGATGCAGCTCTGCGTGCACAATAAATAACAGCCTTTAAAATAACTTTGGAGTTGTTGTCCTTTGTTCAGCGTACTATGATTTAGTCATTTTTTTCACTGGCTGGCATATCCCTAAATTTCTAAGTGCTTGAAAACATTGAATTCCGCTTAACCCTCAATAAAGGCAATTATTTTTCCAACTAGCACACGATCAAGAGCCGTTCTTAGGAGTAATAACAGTCTTCACCTGCGGGGAGGTGCTAGTAGGACTCTGACCGACTCATTTGGAAGTTGGTCTACTCCCAGAAGCAGGATCAGGTCTTCCTGGTGCACATGCCTGGGTGACCTCCAACGATTTGGTGGTATCTTTGGCCTTGGGCCCCTCCTGAGTTCCACCTTTAACAGGCCCTATAGATTTCACTGTGCTTGTCAACTGTGTAGCCGAACCAGATATCTCAATTGGAGACTGAAATTGAGTTTTGGGCAGATCAGGAGGCACTCCAGTTGGAGAAGGAGTGGGAGATGGAGAGTGTTCCTCAACAACCTCCAAGAGACATTTGTCCTCCCAATCCAATGTTCCCCGGTAGCAGCTGACCGGAGATAAGCCCTTGTCCTGCCTAAGTTTTCCGAAAGCAGAGCACTGCGCCTGGGAGTGGGTAAGATGGGACAACCCCTTTGGATAGAGCAGTCCTCGCCCTGACATCTAAAGTTCTGGTATGGGAATCTAATGCACTCTTTTTGAGACCCTCTCCATCACCTGGTCCCTTACTTGCTTTGGTTACCTCTGTGCTTGTTGTCTTCCCAGGAGCACTGCATGGCATACTTGGCTTGACTGAAACTGAAGTCTTCCCAAATTCTGGTTTCACCTCTTTCTTCCAAGTATCCTTTCCCCCTTCCTTCTCCGACAAGTCTTTGCTGATAACACCCGATGCACTTACAGAGCATGAAGGCTTAGTGGTACCTAGTGCCTGGCTTTGGGCAACTTTTGTAAGACTTCCTTGGTCATCCTTTCCCGCGTCCTTGATGAAACTTGGATCTGTTATTTTGGCAGATGGGGAAGATGCTGTGGTCAGGGGAAACTGAATAGAGGTGACTACACTAGGCTTGGACTCTGATGCTACCGGAGAAGACTTGGTCAATGGAGGCTGCCAAGTCTGAGGCTTGGCTAGGCAACTTTCCTGTAGAGTGGAAGGAGATACTTCAACACTTGGAGATTTCTTACTTCCAGGTGGAGTAATGCCACCAGGAGGGAGTGTTTCTTTTATTGCCCCTGGTTTAGGCTCACTAGCATGACTTGGTTCACCAATCCTCTCCTTGTCACGATCCCTTTCTCTACCGGCAAGCAAAGCATCTCTACTCAAAGGTGACTCCTGCCTGCCAAGCTTCCTTACTGGCTTAAACACGCCCGTTTCAGGCGGTGATGGGGTCGATTGGGTGGGTGAATGAGAAGTTGTTGGAGCAGATGCCATATTCTCACCCTCAATTTCCACCAAGCTCTGGAGGCCAAGCTCACAGTAGAAACCATCCTTACGATAATCCGAATGTCCGACCTCCAAACTGTGCTTCCTCATCACCCCGATCCCACCTTTCTTCTCGGATGAAGATGAAAGTGGTGACACAAGTTTCTCTGCTGACTGCACTCTTTTGAGTAGCGGTGATCTGGGTGGCTCGGCACTCTTGGGTCGTGGCCTTATGATTGGTGGGGACGAGTGTAGTTTGGTAGGAAACGTTTGGGTGCTGTTGGAGCTTCCGACTGTGTGCCCAGGCAAAGGAGGTGGTGAGGACTGAGTTGGGGATGGTGTATGAGCCAATGGAGACAAAGGAATGTTACCCGCTGATTTACAGCGGGCTGAACGGTATTGGCGGTGTAGTTTGGGGGAAAGTCCGTGCAGGGAGCTTGGTCTCATATGCTGGGTTGTTGCGGGGGAATTTGGAGTACTGGAGGCAGGAGAACTGTTCTGGGAGGAGGCACCTGGGTCAAGAATATCAATTAATGTGTCCATCAAACTTTTTAGTTGTTGGTTTTACTATTTATATCACAAAATATGCTTTGATCTACTCACCAAGGTGGGATGATTCAGGGGTTGCGCGGTAGCTTTGGGTAGGGGAGTGACCGGACAGGCTGTGTGTCGGAGAGCCAGGAAGACTATCGCTGGACGACAGGGACCGGTTCAGAGATGACAGGCTACGGCTTGTGTGCAGCAGGTTGGATTGCTTAGTTATTTTGCGGAACAAAGACCCACGCCTCTTACTGTAAATGATCATGGAAGAAAAAGAGAGAAACAGATGGGGTAAGAAAAAACATATTCTTTACACCAGGGGTTCCCAAACTTGTTCCTGGAACCTCCCCAACACTGCACATTTTGCATGTCTCCTTTATCAATCACACCTGATTTAACTCATCAGCTCATTAGTAGCAACTCCAAGACCTGAAATGGGTGTGTCAGACAAAGGAGACATACAAAATGTGCAGTGTTGGGGAGGCTCCAGGAACGTGTTTGGGAACCCCTGCTTTACACGGACAGTCTTCACAATTGGAAGCACATTGTACCTTTCCTGTCCCTCTTTGACCGTCCTCTTACTGCGTCTAGCCATCTTGGACTTGTAACTGGACTTACGTGCTGGTCCCACTTTAATGGATGTGTTCTCAAAAGGAGTTGTGGTCACAGTCACCTTGTTTCCACTCTGAACAAATAAAAAGCAAAGAAACACATAGAACTGTTTGAACATTTATCATCTCAGATTATATGGATTCCTGAGGAGAGGTGTGTTATTTCTTCTCTATGCGGTAAATCTTACAGAACAATTTTTGCCTTGCTGATAAGAACATCTTACGTCTCACCTTAAGTATAAGCTCTACCACCTCGGTATGGACCAATCCATGCACAGATTCACCATTGACATGAGTGATGAGGTCACCAGCACATAGTCCCGCCTCCTGAGCAGGGCCTCCGTCCTCCACATGCTGTGATTGGTTAAGGACAGAAATACTAATTAACCCAACAAAGCTTCAATAAAACTATTGCTGCATAACTGTTCTATACTCAATCAACTTTTCTTATGCTGTGTTGCTGTCTCACCCAGACTATGTGGTGCACACTGTAGATGTCAGTGTCTCCCATGTAGACCCGAATGGCACGGAGAGTGAACCCATACTTTTTGCCAGAGCGGTGGATGGTAATTGGTGAACGAAGAACTGTTACTGCAGGGCAGTAATCACGGCTGGGAGAGGAGTCTCGCGATGAGGGGTTGGACGAGAGAGAGCGTGGGGACATTGGACTTGCCAGTGGAGAGCTACCGTGCTGCTCAACTAGATATTGATAAGTCAATAATCAATATATTATAATTTGTTCTGCACTTGGCAGTATTTGTATAGCAATTAAGCAAATTAAAGGATTAGTTCCCTTCCAGAATAAAAATGTCCTGATAATTTACTTACCCCCATTTCATCCAAGATGTTTATGTCTTTCTTTCTTCGGTCGAAAAGTAATTAAGATTTTTGAGGAAATCTTTTCAGGATTTTTCTCCATAAAGTGGACTTCAATGGGAGCCAACAGGTTGAAGGTCCAAATTGCAGTTTCAATGCAGCTTCAAAGGGCTCTTTGTGATCCGAACAGAGGTAATAAGGGTCTTATCTAGTGAAACGATCTGTCATTTTCTACAAAAAAGTAATATTTATAAACCTTTTAACCGCAATTGCTCGTCTTGCACTAGTTCGACCTCACGCATTACGTAATCATGCATGCATGATGTAGGCGGAAGTACCGACCCAGTGTTTACAAAGCAAACATGCAAAACAAATCAAAAGTTCTTTACAAAAAAAAGGTAAAACAATGATGTTGAGCAGTGTTGAAGTTGGAGGAGAAAATGAGATGGAGTTTTTCACCCTACCCTACCTTTTTAACCTAAGTACACAGACGCAGAACTAACTGTGTGTAACTTTTCCAACGTGATGCGTACGTTCCAACGTAATGCGTGAAGTTGTGGACGTGCATTGCAGAGCTTATAATCACGATCAGCACTGGAGCTCCTCAGGGCTGTGTTCTCTCCCCACTGCTCTTCTCCCTGTACACGAACGACCGCACATCTAAAGACCTGAAGTTTGACCGCACATCAGTCAAGCTCCTGAAGTTTGCAGACGACACCACACTGATCGGCCTCATTCAGGACGGTGACAAGTCTGCTTACAGACTCAGGAGAAACCCCCCTACTCTCCCCCCACCCACCATCATGAACAGCACTGTGACTGCAGTGGAGTCATTCAGATTCCTGGGCACCACAATTTCTCAGGACCTGAAGTGAGACAATCACATCAAGTCCATTGTGAAAAAGGCCCAGCGGAGGCTGTACTTCCTTCGCCAGCTGAGGAAGTTCAAACTCTGTTCAAATACAGTTCTACTCTGTCATCATTAAATCCATCCTCTGCACGTCAATAACTGTCTGGTTCAGCTCAGCTACCAAATCTGACCTAAGAAGACTACGGAGGGTAGTCTGGACTGCTGAGCGAATCATTGGTACAACCCTCCCCACACGAAAAATCCTGAAATGTTTTCCTCAAAAACCTTAATTTATTTTCTGCTGAATAAAGAAAGACATGAACATCTTGGATGACATGGGGGTGAGTAAATTATCAGGACATTTTTATTCTAGAAGTGAACTAATCCTTTAATTAGTTTTTTTTTTTTTGCATTTCAGTAAGGAGAATTGGAAGGAAAATGTTTATTTTCATGAAGGCTGAACTGTACCTCCAGGTATGATGACAGACAACGCAGTGGCAGATGCAGATTTGATGACCTTGTTGCGGGACGTGAGGTGCGTTTCTCCCCATCGCTTGACAGCTGCTGATGACGTGCTTGCCGAAGCACCAGATCCTTGGTCGCTCGCTGTCCGACAGCGTCACCCATGACCACGTCCCTACCGACCACTGCAGCGGCTCCTGTAGATGGTATGGCCTGTGGTGCTGATATCTCACCTGGCCTCAATGGCTTGTCTGCCAAATTTATATACAGAGAAAAAATCTCTAATTAGAAACTTAGTCTAATTAGTCTATACATATACTATACATATAGGCTACACAATCCCAATGATTGATGAGAGACCATTTTGAAGGCTCAGGAAACCTTTGCAGGTGTTTTGAGTTGATTAGCTGATTGGCATGTCACCATATTCTAATTTGTTGAGATAGTGAATTGGTGGGTTTTTGTTAAATGTGAGCCAAAATCATCACAATTAAAAGAACCAAAGACTTAAACTACTTCAGTCTGTGTGCATTGAATTTATTTAATACACGAGTTTCACAATTTGAGTTGAATTACTGAAATAAATGAACTTTTCCACGACATTCTAATTTATTGAGATGCACCTGTAAAGTCTATACATTTTTAATTTTTTGTTTTCAACACACCTGGGCCTTTACTGGCTGACATCACTTCATTCGCACCATTCCTCAGTTCATTAGCACTAGGCGATGGTGGAGCAATGGCTCCCTCTAATGATGATCCCGGGGCTTTAACGGCACCCTGTTTTTCGGAGAGCTCTCCATTGCCCTCTTGAGGAGCGGCAAACCGGTGCGTGTCCATTAGGGCTGAAAAACGGCGCCGGGCGCCCATCGGAGGACTGCAATCTCCCTCCATATACAGAGACTCAGAGCATGATAGACGCTTCCTGTGTAAATAAAAAAGAAAATGAGAGGAATGTTAAAATACTGTAATTTTGATAAAGTATCTTCATATGCAGTGACATACGCATATATTCAAACGTACATCTCAGGTGAGCCCGTCCTCCAGCTCTTGTCCCTCATAGTGAAGCTTCCCAGACTCTCCCGCTTGGCCATCTTGTCATCGCGGCGACCTTTGTGCTCTCGACGGGTCACTACAGGGGTCTTCGGCTCCAGCTGGGACAGGTGCTCCATGCTGCTATACACCTGAAAGACAAAGAGCAATGCCAAAGGATGCTTCGTTTACACCTTGCATATGGTGTAAAGGTTTGTAAGTCTGATTATTTTGAATTTATCTTCAAAATAAGCATTCTGAAGCCATACAATAGCCTTGTCTTTGAATTTTGCACACAAGTCATGTGAAATACTTACACTATGGTTCAAGATGACAGTGGCAGTAAAGACATTCATAATGTTACAAAAGATGCATATTTCAAATAAATGCTGTTCATTTTAACTTTGTATTAATCAAAAAAAATCCAGAAAATGTGTATCGTTTCACTAAAATATTAAGCAGCACAACAGTTTTCAACATTGATAATCATAAGAATTGCTTCTTGAGCAGCAAATTAACATATTTCATGATTTCTGAAGGATCATGTGACACTGAAGACTGGAGGAATGATGCTAAAATTCAGCTTTGCATCACAGGAATAAATTATATCTAAAATTATATATTTAAATAAAAAAACAAAACAAAAAACATTTATTTTTACTTGTAATAATATTTAAAAAAAATCACTGTTTTACTGTATCTGTCAAAAACATTTTTAAAAAGTGACACAAATATTTGAACGATAATGTATATGATGCTTTATGGTGTTTCTTTTGTTATTTTAGTGCTTGAAATCCGTTGAAATGTTGTTTTTATCCAGTCATTTTGCTGTTTGCATAATAATTGCGTTTGTCTTGTTTATATAATCCAAGGTCTTTGTTCAGCAAGTGGTCCTGAAAAGCACATTGTCTTGAGAAGAACCCTCAGCACATCCACACTGAAGAAGATCAGAGCATGTTTATTATGTAAGCGTGCAAGTGTGCGCTTATCTGACGGCCACTGCTTCATGCAAGTGTTTTTTTAATGAATCGCCTACGTTCAAAACAAACACACACACAAAGAATGTTTATACGGAGTATATGAACTGGAAGAAGAGATAAGAAAGAAACAAAGGTGTTTGTTTAACCGGTACAGTCTTTTCAATGGATATGTGTAGAACAGACTGGGGCTAGTTGTCACATATATGTCAGGATGAGTGTTAATGTGTCCGTTTACACATTCGAGAGTGTTACTGAGAAAGAAAGCATGAAATATGGATGCAGCCATGTGTCAGACTGACCTTGCTGAAGCGCGGCGAGCAGGAGGAGAACTGTCTTATCTCTACTGGCTCATCGTCGTTGGTGTCGTCCTCGTCATAGGAGTTGATGTGCTGATAACGCTCAGACCGCGCTGAAACAGAGGGAGCGCGAGATGAGCGAGAGATGGCGATCAAGGCCAGACTCAAACGCAAATATGAGTGTCCTCACTGTCGAAATAGCTGGTGTCCTCCTCGGACTCTAGATGAGGGATGAACTCGGCCTTCTGTCGGAGTAAACCATTCCAGTCCAATCCGGAGAAAAACGAGTGCTGCTTCACTTCAAACGCTCCACCTGTTTACAAGAGTAAACAGAAGTACATTTATAGACAAACAGATAAACACGCAATCCTGGTAAGACAAGGTGTTGTGGCCATGCTTTGTGGTGCAAAAACTGGGTTACCCTCCTGTCTGCTGTGTTTTTTCCAGAACTATCATAACATGACAGAATGTTCAAGCAACGGTTTTCCATACGGTTAAAAAATAAACACAGGGACTGGGGTTGAATATAGATAAAAAACACTGTAACTTTTGTCCTAGTGACTTTAGTCTTCTAATATCATACATGGTTTTGCATGGATTTAAATATGGAATCATGGCAAGTCTGAAAATACAAACACGAATTAGACTTAAGATCTATTGTGAAGGGAAACATTTTCAGCAGTTACATTACATTAAAAAAGATTGTTTTGGAGCTTGACACATTTCCATTTATTTTAATTGTATAGAAAACAGCTAATTTTGTGACAGAAACCATCATATGGAACAACATGAGCCTGAGTAAATGATGACAGAATTTTTTTTTTAAATTAAAAAACAATATACACTACTAAGTATTTTTAAGAAAAAACTAAAAAACAATACTTTTATTTAGGACACATTAAACTGGTCAAAAGCTACACTAAATTCATTGATAATGTTACAAAACATTTCTATTTCAAATAAATGTGGTTCTTTGTATTCATTAAAGTATTCTGAAAAAATGACAGTTTACACAAAAATATTAAGCAGGCACAACTGTTTGCAACATTAGTAATAAGAAATGTTCATATCAGCAAATCAGCATTTTATAATGATTTATGCAGGATCATGTGACACTGAAGACTGCAGTAATGATGCTGAAAATACAGCTTTGATCACAGAAATAAATTACATTTTAAAATATATTCAAACAGAAAACAGTTATTTGACATTTTTATAATATTCCACAATATAACTGTTCTTACTGCATTTTTGATCAAATAAATGCAGCCTTGACATTAAAAAAATCTTACATCAACACTTTTGATCAGTAATACTAAAAACAAAAAACACATGAAATTCTATACAGAAAGAAAAGAAATAGACTGCACAGATGAATTCACAGTAAGACCAAGAGTATTTATTCAAGTCAAAACGTCTGATCTGAACTTATGTTGTCTTGACCTATGGTATAAGTGTGTGAAACTGGTGGATGTGTACCTGTGCCCAGTCGCTCTAGTGGGTTGGTTTGCAGCAGGGCAGAAATCAGGCTCTGAGCTTCACTAGGCAGCGCCTCGTCTCCCACAGGCCACTCAATATCATCTACACAAACACACACACACTGAAGCTCTTCATCACATTTCAGTGTATGCAATTACAAAGCTTTGTGAGAAAAATGGAGCACTTTGGAAAAGGTTTCTGGAGGAGAAGAATGTGTTTGCTTTTGCACTCATCAACACCGCTGCTGCTAATATTAGCTCAGGTGTTGCTTTGAAGCTCCGATGCGCTGGGACATGATGAAGTGTGATCAGGATTCACCCTCACCTGTGATCACCTGACCAAAGAGCTCTTCAGGCGTGGCTCCGAAGAACGGCACGCAGCCCACTAGGAATTCGTATAGGATGATGCCCATGGCCCACCAGTCCACTGGTTTCCCATAGCCCTGCCTGAGAATGACCTCCGGGGCGATATACTCCGGTGTGCCACACACCTGAGACAGAGAGACAATCCCATCCTGTTTACATCTGCTGTGTGAACCGATCACAAAATGACTGGCCTGTCTCCTTACCTGTTTGTCCAGGAACTCCCTGGCGTCCTTCTCGATGTGTCCCTCGTACAGGTTAGTGGTGAGATTCATGAGCCCCATCTTTGACAGGCCAAAATCCGTCAGCTTAATGTGACCCATCGACGTGATCAACAGACTGTGAAAGAAAACCGTGAGCGTTTGTTTCGAAAATAGATGACAAGATGAGATCATCTGTTTTACACCTAGTAATAGAGAGCAACAGTCGGTTGCCTGAAGTAAAAATCCCACTATTTTCTCCACAGGGGAATTTATTTCTAATGATAACTTATAAACCATTACAGACATATTGTGAACTATGTGTTAGTTAATAAACAATATATGCTTTAGTTGAAGCCATCAGCCTGCATTATTTCAACGTATTTTTAAAATACTCCTATTCAACAGCAGAGTTCCAGGTGAAAAACTGCATTACCCATGATTCTGCAGAGAAATCTCCACCAATTAGAGAATTGCAACAAGCAAATTGTGTCAAAAGATCGATTTAGCACTGCCAGTCTCCATATAAACTGTTAAAGACAGACCTACAAATGTGTTAATCGATGGTACATGCTATAGGTGAACCCACTAGTCCACATCGTTTCAACTTTTTTCTTTAAATAATCAAGTTTAACTACAGAATGTCTAGTGAAGAACTACATTACCCATGATTCTGAAGAGAAATCTCCACCAATCAGAAGACTGAAACAAACAAATCATGCCAAAAGAAGCATCCAATCCCATGAGGCACTATAAATGTCCCGAGTCAGCTTTCTTATGCTCTCAAACTAATTAAATATGTGACCCTGGAGCACAAAACCAGTCTTAAGTAGCACGGGTATATTTGCAGCAATAGCCAAAAATACATTGTATGGGTCAAAATTATGGATTTGTTTTATGCCAAAAATCTTTAGGATATTAAGTAAAGATCATGTTCCATGAAGATATTTTGAACATGTCCTACTGTAAATATATCAAAGCTTAATTTTTTATTAGTAATATGCATTGCTAAGGACTTCATTTGGACAACTTTAAAGGTGATTTTCTCAATATTTAGATTTTTTTAGACCCTCAGATTCCAGATTTACAAATAGTTTTATCTCGACCAAATATTGTCCTATCATAACAAACCATACATCAATGGAAAATTAATTTTGAAAAATTGATGCAAATGACTGGTTTTCTGGTCCAGGGGTCACATATTTGTGTGTGTGTGTGTGTGTGTGTGTGTGTATACTGTATATATTACAAAAAACTATAAATATTTTATTTTTACAAACACAATCAATATCTTAAAATCAGAAGTTGTATAATTATATTTTGTTCAATTCAATTCAATTATGTCATTCAAAATGCAGTGTTTTTTTTCACTTATTAAGGTCACAAGCACACAGGTCTTGCATTTTTGTCTTTTGTTTCCGGTTCAAATAAGTTTTTGTGTGAAATCAAAGTTTGTAATATTGTGATTCACATTGATGCATGTTTGGTTTGGTTCCTGACTTAAACACTCTTAAACAAAGACTATAAAAAACCCTATGAGAAAAATAAACTGAAGAATTGGACGGGAACTATCATAACTATATACTAAACTCTACGTAGGATATTTGGAAATGTGTAAAAGTTGCTCTCGCAGTATAGATTTTTTCTATATTGTACAGCACTTTGGATCAATATATGTTGTTTTCAAATGTACTTTATAAGTGTTGTTGTTATACTGACTCTTCTTTCACTATTCTAGTAGACAGATGACCTCCAGTCCAGCAGGGGGCTCTGACTTACTTGTCTGGTTTCAGGTCTCGGTGCACGATGCCATAATTATGAATGTACTCCAGCGCTAAAACGGTTTCAGCAAAGTACATCCGGGTCATTTCCACAGGAAGGGCTCCGATATTTTTCAGCAGGGTTGCACAATCACCACCTAAACCAAAAATAAAGTGGTTGAATTATAAAAACAGTTGGCTGTAAAATGACTAAAATCTGAGTTGTGTGTGCAAACTAGGATTGAATCGTTGAGTGTGTCTCATGCCTTACCCTCCACATACTCCATAACCATACACAGGTGACGGCGTGTCTCAAAAGAGCAGAACATGCTGACCACGAAGGGGTTCTCAGCGAAGGTCAGGATGTCCCGCTCCACGAACGCCTGCTGGATCTGGTTCCGCAGGATCAGGTTTTGTTTGTTGATCTTCTTCATAGCAAAGCGCTGCCGCATCTCTCTGTGTCTGACTAAATACACAGCCCTGCGATCAAACCGAGAGAGAGAGAGAGAGAGAGAGATCTGGTTTATCCATATTTACACAGGTAGGTATTAGAGTGAATAGTGATGTTCTCACCCATACGCTCCGTTGCTGATGAGTTTGATAGTTTGGAAATCTGATTCACAGGGCGGCTTGATGGCGTTGAGCTTCCCCTGAGAGAAAGCCAGATAAAAGATTCAGTTCAGGGGAAATATATCGACTGGAGTATAATTTCACCCCCTATGCTGTTTCAATTCAATACCAATGCCGCTGCAGTTGTGCTGCGAGAGTTTGTTTGGTCCTTCATTAAAAATAAGTTTCCGTGTTAAAGAGTGAGAAAATTGCAGGCTTATAGAACACATCTTGTTCTGTTTCTTCGCCCCTTTTTTCCCTCTTACTAGTAGGTAAAAGTTGCAATCTTTTTGGTTATTACAAAACAATTTACAGTTGATTATACTAATACACTCACTTCGGCAGGGTCGTCCGTCTCTGGTGTGTGTGGTCCCTCGCTGTCATAAATCTCCAAATTCACCATTTCTGCACGCAAGGATCATGCTTGGTTAAAACAGATTACTATGCAATAAACATGCACTGCAGTTGAGGGGAAAAAAATACATAAATGTGTTGTTTGAGATGTTTGACAAGTTTCTAGTCCAATTAATAGCCTGACGTTTCTAGTCAAATAGAACAAAATCAAATATGTACCTGTAATGCATATATTAATAATAATAAAATATACTACTGTTCAGAAGTTTGTGGTCAGTAAGATTTTGCATTTTTATAAGAGAAGTCTCTAATTCTCAAGGCTGCATTTATCTGATCAAAAATACAATAAACAGTAAAATTGTGAAATATTATTTTAATTTAAAATATTATTTTTCTATTTGAATATATTTTAAAATATAAATATTTTTTCTGCATCACAGAATTTATTCCTGTGATGCAGCGCTGAATTTTCAGCATCATTACTGCTGTCTTCAGTGTCACATGATCTTCAGAAATCATTATAATATACAGATTTACTGCTCAAGAAACATTTCTGATTATTATCAATGTATTAAAACAATGATGTAAACCTTGATACATTTTATGAGGATTCCTTTATGAATACAAAGTTCAGAAGAAACAGAAAACCTTTGTAACATTATAAACATCTTTACTTAAACTTTTGATCAATGCATCCTTGCTGAATAAATGTATTAATTAATTTCGAAAAAATCGTACTGACCCCAAACATTGGAATATATATGTGCCCAAAACTTTAACAATTCACCACTCTCAACAAATTAATAGTTATCTAACATTCATAAATAATTAGCATCTGCCTGTCTATGAGCAATTCATCAGCATATTGCCTAATCGAGTCTAAAACAACACCTCCAGTCGCCACAGCAACCATCTATTCTAGAGAGAAAAATGAAGCATCACCGATATACATAAAGACTGTGATATAAATAAACAACACTGAAATAAATACAAACGAGCTCTAAAACAGCACTTTCTTTGTCAGACTCTAGCGGAGTTCAATAAACCTCCATATAGAAAATAACATCTTCAATTTCATCTCGTGCAGTCAGAAAATGAAGTGAGGGGATTGAAACGAGTCTTTGCTATTTCACACCAGATCTGAGTGACCTGAGTGAGATGTGTTTCTCAGGGATGTAGTTTCTAAAGCTGGATGACATGCAGAGCAGTGCAAGATTTAAAACTGAATCTGAATCTGACAAATCTGTGAAATCTCATTAGGACATAATCATACTCAATAAAAACAACATGAAACATGATTCATACAGTCCCAAATGAAAAGGATTAGCTATACATGTATACCCATTGAATGCAATGAAATTAAGTTAGATCAAAGAAATTAGGTTCAATGTTCAATTAAAAGTTCATTGTTTGCATTTTAAATTCAATTGTGTAATATCTGTGCTATTAGTGTCACTAAACTGAATTGCAATCCAATTAATGGCCTTTGAGGAAGAAAATTACATAAATGTGCTGTTTGAGAAATTATTTTGAGTTTTTAGTACAATTAATAGCCACAAATTTCAAGTCAAATCAAATTAAATATATAATAATAATAATATAAACTATTCTTGAAACGTTTGGGGGTCATTAATATGTGTTTGAAAATAGTCTCTTTTGCTCACCAAGGCTCCATTAATTTGATAAAATATACAGTAAAAACAGTACAATTCTGAAATATCATTACAATTTAAAATAACTATTTTCTATTTGAATGTATTATAAAATGAATGTATTTTTTTGTGATCAAAGCTGAATTTTCAACATCACTACTTCAGTCTTCAGTGTCACATGATCCTTCAGAAATCATGAAAATATGCTGATTTGATGCACTAAACCTAAAAGCAAAATAATGATTGCTTTTCAAACGCTACCTCAGTCTGCCATTGGTCAGTCGATGGCCTAAACTCAACGCTATTGGTTGAGCCAATGCTACTAATTAGGGCTGGTGAGATGCTGAAACAAACAGAGCATTGAGTCACATTGGTTATATAGTGGAAATTAACATAAAATGTCTTACATATACAGTGCTGCTGGAAAGTTTGCGAACCCTTTAGAATTTGCTATATTTCTGAATAAATATGACCCAAAACACAATCAGACTTTCACACAAGTCCTGAAAGTAGACAAAGAGAACCCAATCAAACAAATGAGACTAAATATTTTATTTGTCATTTATTCATTCAGGAAAATGATCCAATATTGCATATCTGTGAGTGGCAAAAGTATGTGAATCTCTTGGATTAGCAGATCATTTAAAGGTGAAATTAGAGTCCATCTGTGCAGAGGTGTTTTCAGTCAGTGCAATGACTGTCAAATGTCAGTACGTGACCTGTTTTATTCAAAGAACAGGGATCTATTAAAGTCTGGTCATGTTTGTGGAAGTCAATCATGGCATGAACAAACTGAGGACCTCGGAGAAAGAGTTGATGTTGCTCATCAGGATAGAAAAGTTTACAAAACCATCTCTAAAGAGTTTGGACTCCACAAATCCACCGTCAGACAGATTGTGTACAAATGGAGGAAATTCAACCTCTGGACCTTCCCGAGAAGAGGCCGACCAACAAAGATCACTACAAAGCAGAACGTGTAATAGTCTGCGAGGCTGCAAATGTTCCCAGGGTAACCTCTAAACAACTAAAGGCCTTTCTCACATTGGCTAATGTTCATGAGTCCACCATCAGCAGAACACAGAGTAATCCATGGTGTGCATGGAAGAAAGCCACTGTTCTGCAAAAAGAAGATTGCTTGCTAAAGATGATGTGGACAAGCCAGAGGACTATTGGAGAAAGGTTTAATGGATGTAATGGAACCAAAATAGAACGTATTGGTTTAAATGAGAAGCTATTATGTTGGGAGAAAAGAACACACTGCGTTCCAGCTTAAGAATCGTATCCCATCTGTGCAACATGGTGGAGGCAGTATCATGGCTTGGGCCTGCTTCGCTGCATCTTGGCCAGGACAGCCTGCCATCATTGATGGAAGAATGAATTCTGAGTTATTCCAGCATATTCTAAAGGAAAACATCAGGACATCTGTTTAAGAACGGAGTCTCAAGAGAAAGTGGGTCATGCAGCAAGACCACAACAAAGCACACCACACAACCATTTTAAAGAATGGTTAAAGAAGAACAGAATAATGAGTGGAAAGTGAGTTAATTAACATGTAGTGGAAGGACCCAAGCAGCTCAGCACCCAGCACAGAACATGGTTCTGCACTAATAATTGAAAAACTCCTACATGTTATTGTGCAGAACTGATCAGCTTCTACAAGAAACTTCACCTTCAGTTACTGCAGCAAACCAGATATTGGATTGGATATCGGATTATGTTTTGGGTCATATTTATGCAGAAAAATAAGAAAATTCTAAAGGGTTCACAAACTTTCTAGCAGCACTGTGTCTGTAAATTAAGCTGGGATAGAAGAGAAACACATTCTTCAGCTTTAACTAAACAGACCGAGTGGCATTCAAAGATATTCAGGTGCATTTTCTGCCTGAAAAGAGTTGTGTTGTGTTTAGTTGTGCAGTGAGAGAGAGAGATAAGTGTATGTTTGTATAAAACGCCCCATTACTCAGAGCGGGCTGCTGCTTGCCAGGTTCACAGCGGTGCGAACACATTTCCCTGCGTTCTTGGCAGGAATACAAACTTTCCATCGCCTTAACCTGCTCCATAATCTCAACAATGTCTCTCAGCATGACCTACATTTCCCTTTCCTACGCTCTTTCCCTCCAGAGACAAACATGTTCAGTGGTGTTCGTCTCTCTCACCTTCCAGAGGGTCTCTGGTCAGGCCGAGCTGGCTGATGATGTACCGCGGGATGTCTGCTTTCATTAGCTGGCCCTCTTTAGCGTGGTCTTCTGCTGCCTCCAGTAGGTGGTAGAACTCTTCCGGGTTAAACTCCTGAAAAAACACACAAATAATGTTGTTTTTTGGTCAGTTGCTGTATTCTGCAGTCAAATACATGCCTGTGTAAAAGTTCAGGGTTTGTAGAACTCTTAATATTTTCGAAAGAAGTCTCTTATGCTCACCAGGGCTGCATTTATTTGATCAAAAATACAGTAATATTGTAAAACATTAGTATAATTTAAAGTAACTGTTTTTTATTTGAATGTATTTTAAAATGTAATTTTCAGCATCATTCCTCCAGTCTTCTTCAGTGTCACATGATCCTTCAGAAATCATGGAAATATGCTGATTTGCTGCTCAAGAAATGTTTCTGATTATTATAAATGTTGAAAACAGTTGCTGCTTCATATTTGTGTGGAAACTGTAGGTTATTCAGATAAAATAATGGTAACTCTTTACAATAAGGTTCCATTTGTTAACATTAGCTTACATGAACTAACAATGAAAAATACTTAAATAGTAATTAATAAATAATTCATGAATCTTAGATTTCACCATTTACTAATACATTATTCAAATCAAAAATATATTGGTCTGATTTATTTATATAAATATTTAATGGACCTGAGATTCTCATACCCAGCGATAACATGAATTCCTCAAAAAATTCTGATAATAAACAGGAGTTTATCGTTAATGATATTATCATATTATACTATTAATACAATAACTCACAAATGCAACTATTGAACATCTCAATGCTATTCAGCTAAAAATATTTCTTAACGCAATAGAAAATTAATGCATCAATAAAACTTTTAACGTTCACTAGGGATGGGTACAAAGTTATTCACATCGATGCATCAACATAAAATGTAACGATACGATGCATCGATTTAAAAAAAGTGTGCATCGGATACAAGTTGGCATTTGTATCACGATGAACATGCACGCGTTTCTACGGACATATTTGCAGTTTTGGTAAGAACTGATTTATCGATCGATCCATATCGATGAATCGTTACACCCCTAATAATTATTAGTAGATGCACTATACTTGTATTACTTAGAAAGTGACCAATATTTAATGTAGATTAATTTCCTCTCTCTAAACTGTTTCTCAGGCGCGTTCTCTTATCACCACTGCTGCTGCGTGAATATGACGTATCATATCAGAAGTCAGTTTATTTATGATTTGCTGTCTGTCTGAACCAAAGAAATAAAAGCAAACCATCTGTACCATAATGAATTGCACAGCACCATATTTTTTTCCACTGCATCATATTTCATTGAATGGCATTGTGTTGAATCAAAATTGGATCGCACTGCATTGTAATAGGGGTGAATCAAATCATATTACATCGGTAGCTGCTTCATATGTATCTTTAATGTATCGTATCATTGGCTCTGCATCGAGATCAGCCTCAGTTATGGAGATGCACATCCCTAATACTCACTGATGGGACCTTATTGTAAAGTGTTACCAAAATAATTCTAGACTCAACTCAGTATAGCATGTCCACATATGTCTTTATTTGGTGATCCATATAATTTATTTATCCACTGATCAGTATTTCCAGTGATTGCACTGCTGGACACATTTTCAGGGGTCGTTGTGTTTGATAATACCAGTCGAGGGGTTTCAGCACATTGTACTTTCTTCTCCTGACCCCTGGTGACCCCGTCAGCCAGGCAACTACACAACGAGAAGCGACCAAGCCCAGCGACCGGCAGATAGGGTCAAGTGTGAGTGTGTGTGTGTGTGTGTGTGTGCGTGCGTGTGTGTGCGAGCTGGTATTTATCACGTCCTGGGGACCAAATGACAAGGATAGTAATACCAGTAAATCTTTATCTTGTGGGGACATTTTTTGGTCCCCATGAGGAAACAAGCTTAGAAATCATGCAGCATAAAGTTTTTTGAAAATCTAAAAATGCAGAATGTCTCCTGTGAGGGCTAAGTTTAGGTGTAGGGTAGGTGTAGGGCAATAGCACATACAGATTGTACAGTATAAAAACCATTACGCCTATGGAATGTCCCCATAAAACATGGAAACCCAACAGTGCGTGCGTGCGTGTGTGTGTGTGTGTGTGTGTGTGTGTGTGTGTGTGTGCGCGTGCGTGTGTGTGTGTGTGTGTGTGTGTGTGTGTGTGTGTGTTGTGTGTGTGTGTGTGTGTGCGTGTGTGCGTGCGTGTGCGTGTGCATGTGTGTGTGTGTGCGTGTGTGTGTGCGTGCGTGTGTGTGGAGGCTCTCACCAGACATTCGAGCAGTCGGGCAGGGCGGGAGATGATGATGAAGAGTTTCTTCACCAGCTCTGAGATGAAGGTCAGCTCTGAGCTCTCTGATCGCTCATAGGCCTGACAGATAACACAAGATCATTCAATAAAAACAATAAAAACAAAGGATCAATATTTGAGTAATTCTTCATTCTTTTAGAGCCACTTTTGACCACTGAAATCTCTGAAAGAACCTTATAGAGGAAAATTAAAACAGCCAGTCAAGAGTTTGAATGTATATTTCCAAGAATGCTTGAAATATAAATCTGTTTACAAAATCTGAAGCTCAGAGAAAAGATGTGATCATGGCCGTAGAGTATGGAGGGCCAAATAACTCCAAATTAAATAATGAAATAAATGTAAAATATTTAAATACATATTTAAATACATAATTAAATACTTAATAATAACTTAATCTTTAAAATCATAATTCAAATACTAAACAAATTAATACATGTCTATTGTATTTAGTATTAATAAGCATAATTTTTCTATCATCACTTTTGGATTGATTTTTCATGTGAGTACAAGCATGTGGCATTCAATTTTTCATTTGCAGGGATACAGTTGTCAACTCATAATTGTTTTAATGTTTATTTATTACATTATTAAATGTTTATTTATTAAAATAAGTATTACAATATTTAATTATTTACATCTGCCCTCCATAATATTGAAATATATGGTAATTTAAAAAATTATATATTTTAAATATACTTTTGAAAAGTTTTGAGGAAAAAGTGAAACGTATTTTAACAGAAAAATATTTTAACATTTACCAATATAGAGATATTCTGGAAATGTCTGGTATTTTATCAACAGCAACAACAAAAAAGTAATTAAACATCTATTATAAATGATCCTTTAACTAGATATTAACTAGGTGATTTCTTTACACAACATTGAGCTAATTAAATGTAATGTAACTAATAAAACAATTTAATAATCCAGAAATATGAATTCCTATTATCTGAAACACACATCCTCATATCCAGCCCACACATAAGCTCACTTCACGCAGCAGCTTCTCCAGGTTTTCCTGCAGCTCGTAGAAGTAGACGGTGGTGATGACGCCTTCATGAGATTTGGTCAGGCAGTTTCGGGACAGCTCTACGATCTGGTGGTGGATGAAGCTGAGGACCCCGTCAGCCAGCGGCAGCACGTTCTCAGGCGAGTACGACTTAATGAACTCAGCCAAGCGCTCCTCCATCTGAGCCGTGGCCTGAAGGTAAGGATACACAGCATTGTTATGATAGGACAATATTTGACTGAGATACAACTATTTGAAAATCTGGAATCTGAGGGTGCAAAAAATTATTAAATATTGAGAAAATCACCTTTAAAGTTGTCCAAATGAAGTTCATAGCAATTACTAATCAAAAATTAAGTTTTGCTTTATTTACGGTATAAAATTGACAAAATATCTTCATGGAACATGATCTTTACTTAATTTCATAATGATTTTTGGCATAAAAGAAAAATCTATAATTTTGACCCAAACAGTGTATTTTTGGCTATTGCTGCAAATATACCCCAGCGACTTAAGACTGGTTTTGTGCTCCAGGGTCACATATGAGCTCAGCTAAAGAGACAAACTAGAGTTCAAAATTAACACTTGTCAATATTTCCTGAAAATAATGCAACAATGCAATCACAATGATATTATATCAGATGCAAGCTAATATGTGACTCTGGACCACAAAACCAGTCATAAGGGTCAATTATTCGAAATTGAGATTAATACATTGTGTGAAAGCTGAATAAATAATCTTTCAATGGATGTATGGTTTGTTATGATAGGACAATATTTGGCCGAGACAGCTATATGAAAATCTGGAATCTGAGGGTGCAAAAAATCTAAATATTGAGAAAAGTTCCTTTAAAGTTGTCCAAATGAAGTTCTTAGCAAAGCATATTACTAATCAAAAAATAAGTTTTGATATATTTACAGTAGGAAATTAAAAAAATATCTTCATGGAACATGATCTTTACTTAATATCCTAATGATTTTTGGCATAAAAGAAAAATCTATAATTTTGACCCATACAATGTATTGTTGGCTATTGCTACAAATATACCCCAGCGACTGGTTTTGTGCTCCAGGGTCACATATTAGTCTGAAGTGTTTGTTTGTGTTTCGTTTACCTTTGGGAACCGCTCCTTATAAACATGGTTCATAATAACAGTCTCATTGTCGTAACAGGAAGGTGATCGCCCTGGACTGCAGAGAGAAACAGAGAGGGGAACATAAAAGTCCCATTTTGCATAGATTGGTTGAGATGTGCTTTGTGTGTGATTGTGCACCTCAGGCTCCGCGAGCGCGGCCGCACGTGCGGTGATCTCCGGCCGTCGTCGTCAGTGATGCTCTCAGCGCTGCCGAAGTGTTTGGACAGGAAGTGCAGCTCGTCCAGTGTGGGCTGGAACGGCAACTGATGCAGCCGCTCCTGGGACGAGCTGGAAGACTGAAGAAACAACACAATAACATCATACAGGATACACGTCTGTACTTTGAAGACATGGGACAAAACAATGTCTCAGTGTTACCAGTGTAGGTTTGAAAATAACAATATTTGCACAAATAAATTATGACTCCAAAACTTTGTTACTTCGTAACTTAAACAGAAATATACTGTAAATAGGTCTCTTTTAAATAAATATTGCTACGTCTACTAAAAATATATACTTTTATTAAGGATTCACAGTTGTGTTTTTATATTTATGAAAACATTTAGAAAATCTGATAATAATAATAATTTTGTATTATTAAGTCAATCAATCTGACAATGTTGATTAGTGCTATTTTAGTATAATTAGTAAAAACTATTCAAGTTTTTGTTAATATTTTCAATGAGACTTTATTTTCATTTTAGTTAGTTTTAGTAATTTTGTTGTATTTTTCTTTTTTTATTAGATTATTATACATATGTCTATATAGTTATAGAATTTTCTTCACTTAGTTTGACTTCTTATAGTACTTTTTGGAAATTAGAAATGTTGCCTTGGTGAATTTATTGGTTATTTATTTGATTTGTGTATTTCTAATATATAAATAATAATTACAATTAATTATATGTACATATATTATTAATTAAACAAAATGTATTATCAACATAATATATATGAAGCATTTAATGCATCATTTAATGTTTTGCTTGTTATTGAAGTATTTGTATTTTATTTCATGTACGTTTTTATTTTTAAATGTCGTTAGTTGTAGCTAATAACCCTGGTGTTGACACATAAAGTGATGAGGAAACATACAGAGCCAAAGGCATTTTATGAGGTTTATAATGCGCTTGAGCGGTCTAACTTCATTTATTTGAGTATGCTCCACAAAATCCAGGATGGACTTATAAAACTAGATTACCGACCCAAATGAGTGAAGAGCATTGTAAATGAAACACACAGGCCTGCGGCAATGATTTTCACTCCTACTCGATGTTAATGAGTGAACGAGTTTGGCTTTAATCACAAATATATGTCACTCTAGAGTCAATAAAAGCAACTTGAGTTTATGAGAAAAAACAGATGAACCCAAGAACTCTTCCCAAGAACCACCAGTTAAACCATTACTTCAACCATGAAAAGCATTTGATCACCGAACACTCAGATGCACAGACTGGGTTAGAGATGAGATGACAGCTATTGACATTAGGCGCGTTTCCATTACAGATTTGCACAAAACTTTGGCGAAATGTTATAAATGTCGATAAAACAGTATTTCAAAATTACGCCGTTTCTATTAACCAATATTTTGCGACTAAATTCGTAACCTTTTTCTCTCGCGATAAGTCATGGCAACGGATTTTGGCTATATTTATTCAAAGGAGGCGTAAGCGTGTATCTTTACAGAAGCAGCGAGGAGAGACGCTTCATAACATGCGTGGTGTGGCTGGAATAAACACAAGATGCTTGTGTCAGCTTCAGTGGCCGTATCAGAGCCACACTGTGCAATGTGCAGTGTAAATTATACAAGCATTATTGGCAGGGAAAGCCCCTTATATTCGAGAGCGACCACGTATGAAGTGTTTCTTGGAGGTTATAGTACATTGAATAATGATTATGTGACTTTTTACATATGCCACGTGAACTGTAAATGCAAAAAAAAAACGTTTCCATTGCACTTTTGCGAATTATTCCTTTTTCGAATTGCCTGAAAAACCACCTCATGCGAGCGTAAACACTTTTTTTGCGATATATGGGAGTTTTTGCGAAAGTGATGCGTTTCCATTAGGCGTATTTTCAATTCACAATTTTACCAATTCCTCCATTGTTATTCCACCCATTATGATTCTTTGTAAATTCATCATTCTCACACATTTTGATTAATCTCTGTTTAATATATCCATGCTGAGGAGTATAATAGTATCTGCAATACTTTAGCAAAATGGCTAACAGCACCTTTAAGTGGCTATTTAGTCAAAAATATAAATGCAGCAGCACTCTACACTCTTAAAAATAAAGGTGCTTCACGATGCCATAGAGGAACCTTTTATCTAAATGGTCCCATAAAGAACCTTTAACACCTGAAGAACCTTTCTGTTTCTTTGTGGTGAAAGAAGGTTCTTCAGATTATAAAAAGGTAAGAAAGAGATGTTTCTGACTGAATGGTTCTTTGTGGAATCAGAAATGGTTCTTCTATGGCATCGCTGTGAAGAACCTTCTAAGCACTGTTATTTTTAAGAGTGTATGTGTTAGTTTGTCCTGTAGTGTAGTGTTTTGTCCTGTAGTGTAGTGTAGTGTTAGTTTGTCCTGTAGTGTAGTGTGTAGTGTTAGTTTGTCCTGTAGTGTAGTGTTTTGTCCTGTAGTGTAGTGTAGTGTGTAGTGTTAGTTTGTCCTGTAGTGTAGTGTTTTGTCCTGTAGTGTAGTGTAGTGTAGTGTAGTGTAGTGTTAGTTTGTCCTGTAGTGTAGTGTTTTGTCCTGTAGTGTAGTGTAGTGTTAGTTTGTCCTGTAGTGTAGTGTTTTGTCCTGTAGTGTAGTGTAGTGTTAGTTTGTCCTGTAGTGTAGTGTTTTGTCCTGTAGTGTAGTGTGTAGTGTTAGTTTGTCCTGTAGTGTAGTGTTTTGTCCTGTAGTGTAGTGTTTTGTCCTGTAGTGTAGTGTTAGTTTGTCCTGTAGTGTAGTGTAGTGTAGTCCTGTGTGTAGTTTTGTCCTGTAGTGTAGTGTGTAGTGTTAGTTTGTCCTGTAGTGTAGTGTTTTGTCCTGTAGTGTAGTGTAGTGTTAGTTTGTCCTGTAGTGTAGTGTTTTGTCCTGTAGTGTAGTGTAGTGTGTAGTGTTAGTTTGTCCTGTAGTGTAGTGTTTTGTCCTGTAGTGTAGTGTAGTGTAGTGTTAGTTTGTCCTGTAGTGTAGTGTTTTGTCCTGTAGTGTAGTGTAGTGTAGTGTGTAGTGTTAGTTTGTCCTGTAGTGTAGTGTTTTGTCCTGTAGTGTAGTGTGTAGTGTTAGTTTGTCCTGTAGTGTAGTGTTTTGTCCTGTAGTGTAGTGTAGTGTGTAGTGTTAGTTTGTCCTGTAGTGTAGTGTTTTGTCCTGTAGTGTAGTGTAGTGTTAGTTTGTCCTGTAGTGTAGTGTTTTGTCCTGTAGTGTAGTGTAGTGTGTAGTGTTAGTTTGTCCTGTAGTGTAGTGTTTTGTCCTGTAGTGTGTAGTGTGTAGTGTTAGTTTGTCCTGTAGTGTAGTGTTTTGTCCTGTAGTGTAGTGTAGTGTGTAGTGTTAGTTTGTCCTGTAGTGTAGTGTTTTGTCCTGTAGTGTAGTGTAGTGTAGTGCATGTGTTAGTTTGTCCTGTAGTGTAGTGTTTTGTCCTGTAGTGTAGTGTAGTGTTAGTTTGTCCTGTAGTGTAGTGTTTTGTCCTGTAGTGTAGTGTAGTGTGTAGCGTTAGTTTGTCCTGTAGTGTAGTGTTTTGTCCTGTAGTGTAGTGTAGTGTAGTGTTAGTTTGTCCTGTAGTGTAGTGTAGTGTAGTGTTAGTTTGTCCTGTAGTGTAGTGTAGTGTAGTGTGTAGCTAGTCCTGTAGTGTAGTGTTTTGTCCTGTAGTGTAGTGTAGTGTTAGTTTGTCCTGTAGTGTAGTGTAGTTTGTGTAGTGTAGTGTAGTGTAGTGTGTAGCGTTAGTTTGTCCTGTAGTGTAGTGTTTTGTCCTGTAGTGTAGTGTAGTGTTAGTTTGTCCTGTAGTGTAGTGTAGTGTAGTGTAGTGTAGTGTGTAGCGTTAGTTTGTCCTGTAGTGTAGTGTTTTGTCCTGTAGTGTAGTGTTTTGTCCTGTAGTGTAGTGTGTAGTGTTAGTTTGTCCTGTACCGTTGAGCTGGGTGTGTTGGTCCCATATCCAGAGGAGGGAAGAGAGGCCAGAGACCAGCGTCTGCCATCAGCCCTACGGAGAGAGACAAACCGTTTCATAATCCATAAATGTACCAGATTTAGCACAGAATTGAGAAGAGATGATGCCAACCCCCTCAGAGGACCTCAGCCAACCATCAGCGATTATACTGAATTAACCAAAATTTGCCATTAGTTAATTATATTGAGTTTCTACAATATAAATCTATTTTAGAAACTTAATTTCCTGTGAAGTTGCTTTGCAACGATTGTATATTGTAAAAAGCGCTATACAAATAATCTTGAATTGAATTGCCCTAGTTTATCAGAGTTTATCATATAAGTGAAAAATAGATTTTACATCATTAATGTTCATTTCAACCAAAGTACATGTTTAAAAACTAAAGTTCAGTTAATGTTTCATCATCCCTCCCACGTTAAAATATAAAGTATAAAGCAAAATTAAAATGTAGGCATGTTCAGTATGAGTCTGTAGATGAAATAAATGAATACTAAATACTTTAATGCAAAGATGCATTAAATTCATTAAAAATTAAATAAAGACATTTATAATGGTATGAAAGTTTTCAAAATATTCAGTTTTTTCATTTTCTATTCATCAAAATATCTTAAAGTCACATTTTACACAAATATATAAAGGAGCACAAAACAATTGAACCTAGAGTATCATATAAGTGAAAAATTTTTGATTTTACAATATATTCAAATAGAAAACAGTTACTTTAAATTAAAATAATATTTCACAATTTTACAGCTTTTACTATATTTTTAATTAAATAAATGCAGCTCTGATGAGCATAAAAAACTTCAAAAATATTTAGTAAAAAATCTTTCTTTCTGTTAATAAATGAAAGGTAAAGTGTGTTATTTCAGTGGCAATAGCAGCAGCGAACAGGAACATCAGCTCAACCAATGGTGTGCATTGGGGTGGGGCTTCCCGTATGTGTGATGTTTCTTGGGTAAAACATTCAATGTGAGCGAGTGCAGTTTTGTGGGCAGAGTTTATAAGTCCGTTTCACGTGGCAGCATTCTTGTGCGGTTACTAGGCAACCGTTGCATTGCTGCACTGTGTAGTGTGTATTTATGAGCGGGCAGCGTTCCCAGTGGGGTCATTAAAACTGTCATCCCACCACATTAGAAGAAAGCAGAACCAGTGCACGCAGAACCAAGGGTTCCTCATCTCAGCAGGGACGACCCCAATGAGCCTGGGCCATTTGTTGATGGTGTACATGCACACACTTTTGTTGTGATGTATTGCTGCTCCGGGCTGGATTGTGTCTTCTTTGTCAAGCACTATATTTCATGCTCCTGTGTTCGCTGCGAGCAGCTACTCTGTGCTTTGGACAGGATTGATGACACATGCTGTGCAACCGTTTCACTGCACCAGATTTATTCTGTCTAAATCCAATATTAGCCCTCGCAGGACAGGGCCGTTTCAGACGGGAAAGAGCGCGCGGATCAATCGTCTGTCTCTCGTCCCTCAAGAGCGCTGTGTGCTGGTGAATGATGATGGAGGTGTGTGTGGTGTGTGTTGTGTGCGTGCGTGCGTGCGTGTGTGTGTGTGTGCGTGTGTGTGTGTCATGGTGCGTGCGTGCGTGTGCGTGCCTGAGGGTGCCTGCGTGTGTGCGTCGTCTGTCTCTCGTCCCTCAATCTCGTCTTTCAGACAAACGTTTTTAGAAAATCTAAAAATGTGTGATGGGCTAAGTTTAGTGTAGGGTAGGTGCAATAGCACATGTGTGTATAAAAACCTGGGCCTATGATGAATGTCCCATAAAACATGGAAACCCAACACGTGCGTGCGTGTGTGTGTGTGTGTGTGTGTGTGTGTGTGTGTGTGTGTGCGTGTGTGTGTGTGTGTGTGTGTGTGCGGCGCGTGTGCGTGTGCGTGCGTGCGTGCGTGCGTGTGTGTGTGTGTGTGTGCGTGTGTCGGTCGTCTGGAGAATCTCCTTCCTGCTGCTGCTGCTCGTAAACAGACACATTTAACTTCCTCGAACCTCTGAACAAGAGCAAAAGCAGACTTGATCTTTACAATGAAGAACCTCTCTGACCTAAATGAACAGCTTTATTAAAGAAATAATTATAATGAAATATTATAATATTATGCCAAATTATGTTTATGATAAGAATGAATGGATAAACAAAAAAATTATCTTATTAAAAAAATTCAATATATTTTAAGATTTTTAATATATTTATTTTTACGATTTTCAGAATTTTACCATTCGAATATTTGGGATCAGTAAGATTTCTTCTTTATTTTTTAAATTATACTTTTATTCATCAAGAACAAATCAAATTAATCAAAAATGACAGTAAAGACTTTTATAATAATAATAATAATATTATTATGACAATTATTTTCATGATAAGAATGAATGAATAAATAAAAACAAATAAAAACAGGATAAACAAACAAGAAATCGTGACCTCTCTGTGAAATCCAGACTAAAGAGTCAAAATCTAATTATGAGACAAGCAGCAAAGTTCGATTTCAACCATTCATTTCAATTTTGACATGGTCTTACTCAGTCAATATTAAAGATATCAAGGTCAAATTTTCACAGAATGCTCTTTATCATATGAAGGATGATTTTATGTAGAAGCAGTAAATCACAAAACATGACTTTAGCTGGGTTTTCACAGCCAGGGTCACATTGGTCTTTATTAAACAATTTAAATAAAATATAAATCTATTTAAAGAGTTTTCAAAATGTATAATACCACTCAAACATAAGTATTTTTTTTTAAATGTATACTTTTATTCAGCAAGGACAATCAAATGAATCAAAACTGACATTAATAATACAAAATAATTATATTTCAAATAAATGCGGTTTATGTGATATGGAAAATATAATGGTTTCTACAAAATATTATAAGCAGCATAATTATTTTCAACATCAATAACAAGTTAAGTTGTTTCTTGAGCAGCAAATCATAATATTTTCATGATTTCTGAAGATCATGTGACACTGAAGACTGGAGTAATGATGCTGAAAATTCAGCTTTGATCAGGAATAAATTACATTTTAAATTAAAGTAGAAAACACTTATTTTAAATAATTTAAAAAAAATACTGTATTTTTGTTCAAATAAATGCAGCCTTAGTGAACATAAGAGACAAGAGCAAAGAGTTTTGCATTGCTTGTCAAAGATGCAAAGAAAAAGCACTCAAGTTTTGATTTTTAGCTTTGCTCTGGATGTTAAACACGTTTGAGTCTTGAGAGCACTTTTGCTGTTGAACAGAATCGCTCTGTTTCAGTGAAACCAAGATCGAATGGGGAAAATGTGCAGTTTCAGTCAGGCTTTGTTCACACAAACTCAATTTGTTCTTCAAATCTGATCTTTAGGACTCGGATCTGTTTGTTAAGACGGTGTCGTCAGCGTGAGTTGTTGGCAAAAGCATGTCAGCGAGAGACAGTGGCAGCCAGTGTGGAAACAGAGGACGGAAAACTGGGATGTCCATCATGACATTTCACTGTGGTACTAAACTTATGAAGCCTCACAAAATAAAGAGACGACTGTACTACTATTACTAAAACGACATGCCAAAAACATCATATTTTTAAAGAAGGCTTAATGGAACAAATGCAGCATCTTGGTTGTTTATTTACCTTCTGGATGATGCAAAAGAGAAATGGGCCGGTGCGCTGGGGGAGAAGGTCCGAGGACTGTCCAGCGGACTGCTTCCTGTGGGACGGACAGAGAGTATTATGTACTGTATGTGTCTGTATCTCAGAGGAGCAGATCATGTGATCAGTGAGGAGCGCTCGGCTCACCGATGTGTCCCGGCAGAGGAGAGTGAGGCCGGGGAAGAGTGGGAGACGTACTGGTCAAGATCAGGCTCTTGCGGTTACTGGTGCGACAGCTGAAAAACAAACAAACAATCACACGTTCAAGATGAGATCGTACAGAAAATGGCCAATGATTTGCTTGTTTGTTTTTAAGTTGCATAGTGTAACAATGAAAATCAGTTAAACTCATGTTACTGATATATTACTCACTGTAAAAAATAAAGTTAAATGCTACCACACCTATATATATATATATATATTACCGTAATGCATAAGAATGATGGATAGACGGATGGCTGGACGGATGGACGGATGGACGGATGGATGGAGACGAATAGACGGATGGACGGATGGACGGACGGATGGACGATGGACGGACGGACGGATATAAACGGATGGATGGATGATGAATGGACGGACGGATGGACGGACGGATGGGACGGATGGATGGACGGATGGATGGACGGATGGGACGGATGGATGGACGGATGGACGGATGGAATGGACGGATGGATGGATGGATGGACGGACGGACGGACGGATGGACGGACGGATGGATAGATGGATGCTGCAATAAAGTTATTCAGTGAGTGAATACAGTGGGTGAGGCCGGACACAAGGGATGAAGAAGAAAGTGAAATGGCATGCTGCCACGGCAACAGCGCCGACAGCCTCCGCAGGACAGCTCAGCGTAGGGATTGGCTGGTTAAGACTTCATCACGTCCAATAAAGCTCCCTGAGACACAGCTGTGGAGGACATCTCGCTTAATGACATGATGCAATAATCGGTGTGATCTTCACAAATCAACTTGCTTTCTCAGTTCCTCAGGCTGCACCTGATCTAGTGTGTACACAAACACATGATTAATGTCAGCCCATGTGTGTGTTCTGTTTGAGTATTTTTTCTCAATCTGAATTTTCATGACAAACATGTCAATACTCTCTGATTATTGTAGTCATTACTGATAACGGAAATTGTAGTTTGTAACGTAATCCACATATTTGGTCATTCTGACCCCATTCTGTCTCCTCCCGTCTGATCATGTCTTCTGTCTCTTGTTCTCTAGCTTTGCTTTCATGTCTCTTGTAGTTCCTCAGGCTGCATCTTTGTGCTGTTTATCCTCCCTCTTCATTCAGCACAAATCCAAATATTCCTTCCATATTTGCGATGTATTGCTAAACTATTATTTATTATGTAAATTATAGTCACTTCAGTCGCGTTCCAACGGTGACACAGAGCGGGTGTGCTGTGTGTGTGTGTGTGTGTGTGTGCGTGTGTGCCGGCGCGATCACTTCAACTGTTTCCTTATACCAGAAGAATCCACTTAAAACACTCTGTCATTTATTGTCTTATTAATAATGCATCACTGTATAAAGGTTTTCTTTTATTTATGTACACTCACATTGAAAACAAAACATTTAGCTTTTGTAAAATAAAGAAAACAAACAGGATGTCGCTTTCTGCTATTTGAGTTTCCTTTCTGTGAACAAATTAAGTCCGTCACAAAAATTAACTGAAACTCAGCATATATAGGCTACGTTATGTGTCACGCTGTTTTTTCCCTTGTTTATCTATTAACTAAATCAAATATATTTCAAGTATTTATTCCTTGTATGTATATATGTACTGCAGATTTTATATATATATAACATTATAATTTAATATAATATTTAGTATTTTCACATCTAGGTGGGAAATTATTTAAATTTTTACTACTGTCTGTTCAAAATAAATGAAAAGAAACCGAGCATAGTAGATTTGATTTTTCCTGTTGTACTGAAATCGCATCAAACCGTGACCCCCGAACCGAGTTACGTACCGAACCGTGAAATCTGTGTACTGTTACACCCCTGATAGATGTGTGATGGTGAAATATGACCAGGACATGTTGTTGACAGGTTGGGTGAGATTCTCCCACGCATGAGTCTCGGTTTGATGGGGTCTGATCAGTATTCATGACCTCTGCTTTCTGCTCCATATAACTTTGCTACTAGTTTCAGTGTAGTCACTTTATGCTTTAAACTCAAACACACACACACACCCATACGCACGCACGCACGCACGCTTAAAATCAAACACACACACACACCCATACGGGGACCAGTTTTTATACTGACTGTATGTGTTGCTCTACACCTACACCTAAACTTAGACGTAATGGTTTTTATACTTTGTACAAACTGTGTAACCCCCCCAACACGGCTCTACACCTACACCTAAACTTAGTCACAGGAGATCGCGAACCGGGACTCATTTGTGGGAGGCCCCACGCACCAAAGGCTGAGCGTCTCGCGGTGGGAGGGCGGGCGCTTGACGCCAAAGGTTTACACACATCCGTTACACTCACCCCCTAAACCTCATCCCATCTGATGTAACCCCCACCCCCTGGGTATCACCGAGCGGGTCAGGAGATCCGGCGCGAGTTTACACACATCCATTACACTCACCCCCCCTAAACCTCACTCCCAGGCGGGCGCCTAACAAGGAACGCCAAGGCTGTAACCCCCCCACCCCCTTCCGCACCAACTCGGGTCGCGAACCCGAGCTCTATTTGAGGTCAGGAAGAGGCGGGCGCTCTAACAAGGAACGCCAAAGGTTTACAGCCTCTTTCGCCAGAGCGCATACATCCTATTTACAGGAGAGTAGTTTAAAAGAAAACACCATTTAGTATGTTTTTTAAGCCTTTTGATACGGGGACATAGGCAGTCTCATAAAACCTTCACATGTTATTTACAGATTTGTGTCCTCATAAACCATATATACATTTTCACACACACACACACACCACACAACACACACAATGTTTTTTTAAGCCTTTTGATTTCACCACACACCGGGGACACAGTGTCCTCACACACACATTTGTGTCCCTCACATATATACACACACACACACACACACACACACACACACACACACACACACACACACACACACACACACACACACACACACACACACACACACACACACACACACACACACACACACACACACACACACACACACACACACACACACACACACACACACAGTGTTTGAAGCTTACATAACAGCTTAGATTTACATTTCTCTCAGTTAGCAAGTCTGTGTATATAGAAGTGCTCTAGATTTTGGTGTTTTCCTCATAATTCAGTATAATTACTGGCTACTCTGTTTCTGCAATATTAAACTACTGTATGCACAGCTTCGGTATTCAAATGAAAACTGATGTTCTTGAGTCTAATTCTCACAAAATCCCACAATTAAATGTTCAGTCTCCACTTCAAAAGAAGAATATCTTATGAAAATAGGACAAAACATGAGGGGAAGAAGTGGAACTAAAAATACACATCTGAACATCGCAGTAGTTATCAGAGCGAATGCAATTCTCTCCTCGGCTTCTCTCTCATCATGAAGAGCCTAACGCGTGATGACAAGAAATCACATTGTAGCGGGACAGATCGAGCGTGTGCATTGTGAAATATTTAACAGAAGTGCATTAGCATCAGACAGCAGGAAGCAGTAAGTACTGTGTGTGTGAGAGACAGGAGCCCAGCGGAGATAAAACATCTCTCTGCGTCTCGCTTTCACTTCACTGAAGACTATCAGAGATCAGAAAAACATGACCGTGTGAGAAGATTCAGAAACATCTTTACAGGATCTTCTGCCAGCGGCCACACGTTTTATTTATAAGCCTCTCTGTGTCTCTCACTCTTCCCATCTCTCTCTCTCTCTCTCTCCCTCTTCTCTCTCTCTCTATCTCTCTCTCACTCTTCCCACTCTCTCTCTCTCTCTCTCCCTCTCTCTCTCTCTCCTCTCTCTCTCTCTCTCACTCTTCCCATCTCTCTCTCTCTCTCTCCTCTCTCTCTCTCCTCTCACTATTCTCTCTCTCTCTCTCTCTCTCCCACTCTTCCCATCTCTCTCTCTCGCTCTCCCTCTCTCTCTCTCTCTCTCTCACTCTTCCCCATCTCTCTCTCTCTCTCTCTTCCCATCTCTCTCCCATCTCTCTCTCTCCCCTCCTCTCTCTCTCTCTCTCACTCTTCCCATCTCTCTCTCTCGCTCTCCCTCTCTCCACTCTTCTCTCATCTCTCTCTGTCTCTCCCATCTCACTCTCCCATCTCTCTCTCTCTCTCTCTCTCTCTCTCTCTCTCTCTCTCATCTCTCTCTCTCTCTCTCTCTTCCCATCTCTCTCTCTCTTCCCATCTCTCTCTCTCTCTTCCCATCTCTCTCTCTCTCACTCTCTCTCTCTCATCTCTCTCTCTCTCCCATCTCTCTCTCTCTCTCTCTCTCTCTCTCTCTCTCTCTCTCTCTCTCAAATGGGGAGTTATATGCTTTCACATTTATTATTTTATTGATTTCTTTTGTGTTTTCTTTAATTTAATTTTAATGAATAGGTTATTGTTCAGTTATAAGGTTACTTTTTTGTCCCAAATGAATAAATGCATTCAAAAAATTCAAAAACTAAATACTTCCATCTATTTGCCTCTTTGTAATTAGTTATTTAAAAAATGTGTTTGAGATAACTTTCACAGTTATTAGTTTATTGAGTTTTCTTCTTTGTTTTATTACTGTTTTGCCGCAATTGTAAATAAAAGAAAGCTTGTGAAAATTGAAAAACACAATTATTTTCCATCTCTTTGCCTCTTTGTAATTATAATTAGCTCTAAAATGAATAGTTTAATAGTTCAATTTATTAATTTCCTAAATTATATTGTTACTATTTGATGTTATAATTTGTTTTTCACACATTGTATAAATAAAGGAGTGTGACAAATATCTGTCTATCTCTTATAAAGATTGTTTTAAACAGAGTTAAATTGCGTTCACACTTATTTCTTATTTTTAATCAAGTCATGTTATAGAATGATTTCTCCCCAAATGTACATAAATAAAGAGTGCATCAAATTCCCAAATTCTCTCTTGTTCTCAATTTCTGTCTCTTTCTTTGCCTGTCTTTCACTGTTTTTGTCCATATCTCTATTATATGTAATTATATGGAATACAAGCACAAGAGAATATACATAAATATAGGTATGAAAAAAGTAAATAATAATAAGAATACAATATAAAATAAAATGTGCAGACAGTATACTGTAGACCATATCTTTGTGTGCATATTTCTGTGATTCTTGATGAGGCTGTTAATTATGTCTGGTTGAGAAATGGCTTTTCTAATCACTTGCACTCTTTACAAGAGAAATGAACCTCCGGGATCAATTGGTTCAATGTCTTTTGTCAAATATTGGGTCATGTGCAGTGAATTTCACTTCATATCGTTTACTGAAATATGAGAAAGGCCTTCCTGCTGTTCTCTGCACATTAATGCCAATGAAAACATTCAGGAAACGTCTGTTTATACACTGATGAGTTATATCTTTATTAACATTGTAATGATTTGTATGTTTTTGTTTTTCATGATGTTTTTGTTTTGTAATTTATTTTTATGTTTTTGTTTTCATTTGTTTATGTTTTTGTTATATTTTTTATATTATTTGTCTTTGCTTTCATTTTTTGACCAGTTAAGCAAATCAGTATTTTAATTACTTTAAGAAACATTAACACAAAGTGTCTATATCGACTGACCAGAGTAAAGAAGAGAGCTGTAATTTATTTTTATTTCAAATTAGATATATATTTTATAATATTTTAATAGTTTTAGGTTTGTTTTATTTTATTTTAGCATCTCTTTCACACAGCTGGAGACAGGAAGTGTCTTATAGACAGGATGCGTTCATAAACACAAAGCATTCTGTAATAAAAGTTTTGATTTTTAATATTTGTTTAGCTTTCATTTTTTTACTTTTATATATATAACACAAATAAACGTTTCGGATTGCTTTAATACAGTTTTATAACAGAATTCGGGATGCTTCAGCCTACTCCAAGTGTGTGTCTGGGTGCACACTTGAATAGTTTTTTTTGTGAGAGTGCCTAAAAACAGCACTAGACAGGATGATCTTACTTCCAGCCGAAGAGGACGGTATGAATAAACACAAAGCATGGCAGCAGGCAGCAGGCGGCCGGCAGCACGCGCACGGCGCACACACACACACACACACACACACACACACACACACACACAACACACACGTTTGACAGGCGGATCTTATATCCCCATGTGTTATAAAGAAGAGCTTTAATACTGGATGTCAGAATAGGCGTCGGGAGATGGTTTTTATACTGCATCTCTTTCACACAGTGTGTGTCTGGGTGGAGACAGGATGTGCTAGTGCCCTACACCTACCCTACACCTTATAGATCTGTGCTGGATCTTATCCAGCCGAAGTTCATATAACACAAAAGCAATAAATCACAAACACCTCTGACAGCAGGCAGCACACACACACACACACACACACACACACACACACACACACACACAACGGCCACCCGAGGAGAAAACACCGCGCCTGACAGGCGGATCTTCAAAAAATATGCCAATCACGACTGCATTTACAGCGCCAAAAATAAAACACACACACAGACACAGACACAGACACACAGACACACAGACACACACAGACACAAACACACACACACACAGCTTGTTTCCTCACGTGTCGGCCACCCAGGAGAAAACACGGCAATGCTCTTCATGCTGTCGGGAGAGGAAAAACTGGTATTATGCTTGATCTGTGCTTGTGAGGATCTTACTAAAAACACACACAGACACTCCAGCCATGCAATAAATCACAAACACCTCTGACAGCACGCAACGCACGCACACACACACAAACACACGCACGCGCACGCGCGCACACACGCACACGCACGCACGCACGCCACACGCACACGCACGCGCACGCACGCGCCACACCACCACACACACACACCAACACACACACACACACACACACCACACACACAACTCGGCCACCCGAGCAGCTCACACACACACACACACACACACACACACACACACCCAGCGCCTGATGCTCTTCTGCAAACTCTCTTTCAGTGCTTCTCTGGAAAACACCGACTGCTTTATCATTATGCTCTTCTGATAAAACAACACACAGACAACTGCCACAATAACACGGCCTCTGCCAATCCATTATCAGCAGCACTAAAACACAACAGAACAGACACAGACAGACAGAGACACAGACAGACAGAGACACAGACAGACAGAGACACAGACAGACACACAGAGACACAGACACAGACACACAGACACAGACACGCCACCCGAGGAGAAAACAGTTCACTCTCAGGAGAAGATCAGTGTTCCAAATGCTCTGGAAATCTGTTTCGAAGAAAAATACAGACTGCGGTTTTATTGGATGCCAAAAATAAAACACACACACAGACAAGTGCTTCAATGGTTCAATAAGACATTCAGTAACTAGCAGTCGCATAAAGCAAACTCTCACGGCCTCAAAGAATGCCAGGGCCAGTCCTTGTTGGGTTTTGGAAACAAACAGAGCTTTATCTGAAAATGAAAAAATGAATAAAGATGGTAAATGTAGGATCATCCAAAGTTTGGCAGAGAAACGCTCAATATCAAAAGAGATTTATCAACACGCTCAAATAAACGGCCTCTGAAAAGTCCTTGTTGGGTTTTAACAAAAGACAGGATTAAGATCATCCGGTTTGATTGGATGAATGTAATTAAAGCTCAGGTTATGGTTTCAAGGGGAACTACACGTATATAAATTGTTCATTGAACCAACAAAGAATATGACTAATCATAATATGCATATATAAACACATGAATGATATGATATTTTAGATATGATTTTTGTTCAAATATGGTTTCAAGGGAATGAAAACAAGGGTTTTTATAATAACTGCATTAAAGTCAAAGAATATGTTATTTACGCTCTGAAAATGAAAAATTAATAAAGATGGAATTAAGTAAAATAATAAATAAATAAAATGTCTGCCCTCACACTAATGAATACAAAAGAGTTGTATCAACACAATGACTAATCATAATATGCAACATCTCTTATTTTAATTTATTGAAAACAACATGATATGATATTTTAGATATGATTTTTGTTCAAATAGCTTAAACTAAAATCAAATTAGTTAATTTTGTTTTTTTAATAATAAACAAAAACTACACGTTTTTATAATTAACTAAAACCATATAATTATGACAAAAAACATATTGAAATAAAATTAATAAAGTACAAATACTTTACAATTTAAATGAAAACAAAATATAAAAATAAAAAGCTTGCCAAGTCAAAATATTAATAAATCTATAATTATATATATCAGACTAATCATAATATGCATATATAAACCCATGAATGACTATTTTAGATATGTTTTTAAATAAACAAAACTACACAGTAATAAAAAACTAAAAATGACAAAAAAAAACATATGAAAAAAGTACAAAAACTTTTCAAATATTGAAATAATAAAAATATGTAATAAAAATTACCAAAAAAAACATAAATTGAAATAAAAATTATAAAGTAAAAATAAAAATGCCAAAAGTACAAAAACTTTACCATTTAAATAAAACAAAATATCACAATAAAACAATTCAATATATTAATAAATCAAAATATGCCAAGGCAACATTTCTTATTTTCTATAATTATATATATCAGTTTAACTTTATGCACTAAAATATTTTAAACAGGAGTGGATTTGATTTGTTACTTTGTTTTTTAAATAATAAACAAAAACTACACATAATAAAAAACTTTTGAAATATTATATTGTCTACATTCTAATTAATACAAAAAAAAAACATGAAAAAAGTAACAAAAACTTTACAATTTAATCAGAAAACAAAATATAAAAATAAAAAGACAAAAAAAAACATATGACAAAAGTACAAAAACTTTACAATTTAAATAAAAACAAAATATCACAATAAAACAATTCAATATATTAATAAATCTATAGTAATATCTATCAGTGATACTCACACTGGCCAGGAGTGGATTTGATTTGTTACTCCAAAACAGTAAAGCCTTTTCAAATATTATATTTGTCTACATTCTAATTAATACTCATAGAGTAATAAAAATGACAAAAAAAACATAGCAGATTAGTCACAAATTACATGTGTTTTTACATTACAATTTAAATAAAAACAAAATACACACAAGTCAAAATATTAATAAACTATTTTTGTACTTCTGAGAGATACAGTGATACTCCCTGGCCAGGAGTGGATTTGTAACTGTGCACAGATTAGCCTTTTCATGTGTTTTTACACACACACACACACACACACACACACACACACACACACAACACACACACACACACACACACACAACACACACACACACACAACAGTGAGATAGCATACCAAGCTCCAGAAATAATGTCAACATGGAAAGTGTATCGTTTAGCTCAATGAAGGTATAACTGGTCAGAGCTGGAGACGGTCCGTTAAGAGGAGCGCAGGCTGGAGTCGGTTTGTCCAGCTATCAGGAGACAGACGCGTGACTCGGGATAAAGGTCTCTAGTCTGTAATGGATTAGCAAATGCAGACTCGAGCATCTGTTCACACCAATAATCCTTAAAGCTGTAAAATCCCCCCGATTTCACCCACTTTATATCATGCTTTGCACAAGAGGCAGTATATTCAGAAGCTTTAACACTTAATGAGAAGACTTGAGAATCAACATTCACAAGCGCTCCTGTGTGCTGGGCTAGTGTCATCTGTTACCATAGCAACCGCTGGAGAAACGTAACGCAACGGTTTGTGTGCAAAACGTCTGCATAATATGACCTGTGAACCGCAAAGACTATCTCACCACACCTTAATGCACCAAAAACAAAACAAGAAAGCAAGCTAATTATATTTTTCTTGAAAACTGATATTTTTAGAATGAAGATTTTATTTGCATTACTAATTGTACATTTTTTTTTTTTTTACAAAACTTAAAAATAGAGCATGAGCAGAGATCTGACCAAGACACCGTGACGTCTGTTCCTCTACTTCTACATTCAGGGATTAAGAGAGAAAAACATCACCCAAAAACTGTCCTCTTCTAGAAGAAAATGAATGGAGGATGGAAGAATGAACACAAAAATATGAACGATTTGAACAAGAGACCCCTTTAAAAGGCACAAACAAACAAAAGAAAGAGCTCATTTTACACTCCGATGAAATCTTTCATCCCAAGGTCAGAGGTTAAATCAATGGTTGCCATAGAGATCGACCCAATTAACAGCTGCTCAGACTCTCAACGGACACACGCATATAAAGACTAATGATCTAACATTACATCACAACACAGCTAATACACTAAACCTGTTTAACGACACACAGCAGGGAGATTGGTTTATTGAACACACACACACACTCTACAGAAGAGCAGTCAGTTTACTAATGCTGAGAGAGCTGCTCCGCGGCGGGACGCTTCGTCATCGTTACTGCGCATCTGTTACATCTCTCATCTTCATTCGCCTCTAGAGCTCCATCTCTGCTGCTTCATCTGTTGCTCCTGCTGTAGAGAGCAACACGACTGGGCACTAGCATACGCTGTGTTTGGATACTCCCACTGAGAGTCACTAAAACAACCACAGCCTTACCAACAGGTTTCGGAGTCACTAAAATAAGATCTGACCTTCAAATAACCCCGTTAGGCAGCTCAAGTGCAAGGTATGTAATGAGAAAAGCAGGTCTGCATGAGATAAGAAATTAAATTAAAATTAAATATTCCCCCCCCCCAAAAAAAAAAAGTATAAATTTAAAATTAAATATCCCCCCCCAAAAAAAAAAAAAAAAGTATATGGCCTGGTTTCAGCTGTTAGGCTCACCGACTTTAAAATAAATATCCCAATAATATAAACAATACACACACACACACACACACACACACACACACCACACACACACACACACACACACACACAAATACACACACATAACACAACACACACACACACACACACACACACACACACACACACACACGTATCCCAACATTTGATGTATATGGAGTAGAAATGTAATTCATAATGCAAAGGGTGTGGTGATGTGAGGTCACATGACTTCTGGTTCCTAGGCAATAGGATGTGGGTACTACAGCAGATACTGGTTTGCACACCGTTTCAAGAAAGAGAAGAAGAGAATAGACGAGTGTGCAGATGAACGGGTGAAAGAAAGGCTCATGGAGGTGAATGGATAAATATAGACTCTGCTGGCAGTGTGAGAGAGCAAAGCTCACAGAGGACTTCACTCCTGTCTCTGTTCATGATAGATGGAGGGAAAGAAGGACAAAACGGACTGATAAACAGGGTGACCGGATGTCCTGCTTTCACAAGGTGTGTTTCGCAGTGTCCCGACACATTTCACTAAAGTCGAAATATGGCCTAGTTTCAGCTGTTAGACTTACTGAATTAAATAAAATATTATGTCCCCAATGTCCTCTAGCAACAATATCTAGTGTCCTTGCAAAACAGAAAAGATGTCCCTGCATTCAAATTAGAGATGAGTGTGCATTTTCTAGGAAGTCCTGTAAAAATAGTCTATAAAAAAATATAAAAAAAAAATATATATTATATATATATTAATTTATACATAATTAAAAAAAAAAAAAGAAATAGAATAAAATAATTTAAAAGAAAATGCATACAAATAAAATATATAAATAGAATATAAATAGAAATAATTCAATACTTTTAATAAAATAAAACAAAGCATTATAAGAAAATACAATTAAACTAAAAAGTAAAACTGAATAGAATAAAACACATTCGAAGAAAAAAATCTAGAATTTTAAATCTAGAATTTGAATAGAAAAGAAATTGCAATATTTTAAAAATAATAAAATATAAAATGTAAAACAGAATAGAATAAAATACATGAAAAGAAAATATATACAAATAAAATATATAAATAGAAAAGGAAATGCAATATTTTTTTATAAAATACAATAAAACAAAGCATTATAAAATACAATAAATAAAGTAAAATTTGAATAGAATAACATAAAATTAGAAAAAGATTAAATAAATATAAATATATAAATACAATATCTAAAATCTAGAATTATATAGAAAATAAATTGCTATATTTAAAAATAATAAAATAAAATAATAAAGCATAAATCAAATAACTGCTAAGCATTGGTTGTAATTCTAAAGAGTGGAATAGGGTGAAAGTTTAAATTCAACTCTCCCTGATGCCGCTCTCATGCAGGTCACCAATGCTTTGGCCGGTGTCGCAGCCAGTCATATGACATAGTTTGAAGTAATGTACAAGTGAAGCCGAACTTTGATCAGCTGGTCAAGTGTGTTTTGATCAGCGATCTAAATTTAGCAGGAAATCTTCAGGAGAGGATTTGCTTTAATATAAAATGCTGTGATCTTCAACAGGCTAAAGCAGGCAATCTTTAAACCTCAGCCAACCTAGCAGTAACGCCGGCTTCACATCAAACTTTCATTCGAAAACAGCATCGGCACATTGAGCAGCACTGAAGTGTGTTTCACGTTATATATCTACAGTTAATTCAGCATGCAAGCCGCATTTATTACCTAACATCTATCAGCTACATTATGTTTATGGACGGACTTTAAATGTCAACTCAATTCCAGATATTTCTCTGTACAGACTGAACTCAAAAATATAGTATACGATCACAAAAACACTACAACAGCAGAGCTGATGATCCGAAATCATCTGAAATAAAAACTAATGCTGATAAACTCTTGATTGTGATCATTTGATTGTATACATTGTTATAATAGCAATTTGAATTCTTGAAATAAAATAAAAATAGCCACAATGTTCTAGCAGTATTTGGTATTGTTTTTCGGTTCTCAATATCAACAAAGAAGAAAAGACATTGTGTATACAAAACAGAGATGTGCAATGCTTAGGCAGCCCTGTATAAATAGTCAGAATGAAAAATAAATACACAATAAAATCTATTAAAGAATAAAGTATATTAAAAACAAAAGAAAGTGATGACACTGTTCCACTGAACAGCCGCTGTCATGCAGGCTAACTCTTTATGAACGAATGCAGTGGTTATGAATGAAAGTCGTCTCAGTGATTCTCCTGATCTCTCCTGCTCTCAGCATCACACCATCAGCATCCACTCCAACTGTAATCTCACAGATTATCTGAGTCACAGACAAACAAGATTACACCGAAAGCAGCCCATATTCCTCCGTTCATCCGCTCATACGTCACGCTTTCATTTTTCCTGCAGTGCTTTCATTTCCTGAGCTCTGATTGCTACATAAGTCATGGACGTGTGTCCTTTCAGGCCGCGAGGAATCATGTGCAGAGTCCTCTATCAGTGTTATGTGATCTCAAGACTACTGTCAATCATCTCAGACACTGCTTTTGCTATACGAGGGTTTTCCATTTTTAATGTTGCATACTATATATATAAACGAGTAAGGAAAATCAAGATCTGTGACAATCGAGTTTTAAAATGAAAAATTGTGAAATTATATTAAATTAAATTGAAAAGTCTACCAAATTAAATAAAATGTCTACCAAAATGGCAATAAAAAAAAAAATGAGTGTCAGTAATTATTAAAATTACATATTACTGCCAAGTATTTCAATGACATACTTTTTAACGTTGACATTTTTTTAAATTTGAATAAAATGAAAACTAAAAGACTTTCATAGCACACGAGCCAATATTTTATTCACAATAGAACATAGAGTGCGTAAAAACATTGTGGAATACGTCAGATTACAAAGACTTTGCAAATCTAATTTTCTACAGTGCATAATATCATCAAAAGATTCAGAGAAACTAGAGAACTCTCTGTGCGTAAGGGACAAGGCCGAATATCTTTGTTGGATGCCCGTGGTCTTCGGGCCCTCAGACGACACTGCATCACTCATCGGCATGATTCTGTCATTGACATTACTAAATGGGCCCAGGAATACTTCCAGAAACCACTGTCGGTAAACACAATCCGCCGTGCCATCTGTAGATGCCAACTACAGCTCTATTGTTCAAAAAGGAAGCCATATGTGAACATGGTCCAGAAGCGCCGTCGTGTCCTGTGGGACAAGGCTCATTTAAAATGGGCTGTTTCAAAGTGGAAACGTGTTCTATGGTCAGACGAGTCCAAATTTGACATTCTTGTTGGAAATCACGGACGCCGTGTCTTCCGGGCTAAAGAGGAGGGAGACCTTCCAGCGTGTTATCAGCGTTCAGTTCAAAAGCCAGCATCTCTGATGGTATGGGGGTGCATAAGTGCATACGGTATGGGCAGCTTGCATGTTTTGGAAGGCACTTGGAAGGCACTATATATATATAACAGTTCTGATCCTCAAATCTGACTGACGAGAGACTTTTTCTGTTGATATTTCACCTGCGTGTAGACGGGCTGTCAGTCAGTGCAGTTTCATTGTTGCGCCACAAGGTGGCGGCAAGAGACTGTCTTTGAGTGAGTCTTTAACCGTTCATTCAACTGCACATTCAAAAACGCTGATTCATTCAAAGAGAGATGTAACTAAACACGCTGTTGAAATCATTTCAACTTTGAGCGCCACTTTTAAAGGCTCAGTTGACCAGCAACGTGTCGATCGATGCTAAGACAGATTTCGCTTTCCTTGGACATGACAACCTGTTTTCACAAATATACATGACTAGGCCTGAAGGACAGACACAGATAATCGCACGCGATCAGTCAATCTCTCTCTCATTCACTTTCTGTTTAGGCTTGTTAAGTGCAAATTTACTGAGCCTCTGTACAAATCACCATGGTACACATTGTTATCATTACTAACATTCAGAACACATGCACGAAGTGTAAAACGAGAAGGGCGTAACCTTACGAAAAATAAAACACGGAAATATTGCGGTTGCTGCGGTTGTTGCATTCCTCTGCGGTTATGCTCGTCAATAGCGCGGTATTGCGATATTGCGGTTATCGTGACAGCCCTAGAAGGCATTATGAATGCTGAAAGGTATATAAAGGTTTTAGAGCAACATATGCTCCCCTCCAGATGACGTCTATTTCAGCAGTATAATGCAAAACACATACTGCAGCTATTACAACAGCATGGCTTCGTAGTAGAAGAGTCCGGTGCTGAATTGGCCTGCCTGCAGTCCAGATCTTTCACCAATAGACAACATTTGGCACATCATTAAACAAAAAATACGTCAAAGACAACCACAAACTCTTCAGCAGCTGGAAACCTATATCAGGCAAGATGGGACCAAATTCCAACTCCAGAAACGCATAACCTCGATGCTCAGTTTTGAAAAGAAGAGGAGATGCTACACCATGGTAAACATGTCCCCGTAAAAACTATTTTGAGTCCTGTATCAGGTATTAAATTTGAATTGAGCTTATTTTGTGCATAACATTTTCAAATTTCAGTTTAAACATTTGTTATGTTATCTATGTTCCTATGTTATTCTTTAGTTTTCATTTTCTTCACATTTAAAAAAACATCCAAACATTTCAGGAATTCGGGTTGTATTACACAGAGTTCTGAGAATGTGAATTCTGTTCTTTTTCATTTCCAAAAACTGTACATTCAACAGTATTTTTACTGTACAATTGCATTAAATATGGTTCGATCTATTTCAGTTAATCCAATTAACAATACATAATGTTTAACATTAATAATTAAAATCATATACTGCTTCCAAGTAAATTCAAAAAGCGTTAATAAGTGAAACAACTTTGCGAAGGCATCACAAACACAGTTTGAAAGCTTTGAAAACAAAGTTAACAAGAAACACGTTTCAGTTCTTGAAGAGTCACCGTTCCAGTCTCTGTTTCTTGTTCTTCTTTGATAAGCGTCGGCTGAGATTTCATGAACAGATGAAACACAGTAATGAGCCAGTTGGAAAGTGAAGTGCAGGATACAGAGAGAGATACTCAAGAGCAGGTGTTTTAGAGAGAGGAACTCAGTTAACCCGCTCACTGTTCTCAAATATAGGCCAAGACATCTCCTCAGGCTCACACTTTCTGTTCTCTCCCTCCCATTCATATTCCCTCTCCGTCTGTTTTCTTCCATAAAAGCATTGGAGGCTCAGAGCAGCCCATCCCAAACCACAGAGGAACACAAAGCACTAAACTCACAGAGACAACAACAAAATATCAAAACACACTTTCCCCAAACATCATTTGAACACAAATATATGAACACTAAATGTAATTCTGTGCACAATCCCAAGCCTTTCATTAGCGACTGTCCAGAGCTGTGATGTCAAACGCAACAAACAGGGAAAAAGTCAATTTCATGGTTTAAAAAATGAAAATAATTCAATAAATAAAATAAAAAAAACTGCTCAACATCTACTAAAATATGATGAAACATTTCGGATTTACATATCTCTGTAAACTAAATACCTCTAAAACTAAAATAAAATAGAAATAAAAACAAATCAAATAAAACAAAATACAATAAAATGAAATAAAATAAAATAGCTAAAGCATATGATGAAATATTTGAGATTTATGTACCTCTATAAATGAAATAAAACATTCTAAAATCCTGATTAAATGTTGGGGATTTATATTCCTCTATGAACTAAACAACTGAACACTTCTATAAAAAAAATGTGTAAATGCTATAAATGTATTTCCTTAAAAAACACGGTGACTTTTGGACAACCATTAACAGAGAAATATGCTTTTTGCTCGAGGAATAATGCAGTTAACCAGCTAAACCTTGAACTCCTTCAGGTCAACGAATGTCATAGTGGAGCAACAGTTAAAAAGACAATCAAAACATGAATAATAATACATCAGGTTCAGTGGGAGTCATCGGGTGCAATCAAACTCCACTGACAACCGAGCACCGCAGAATAAAAGATCTTTTGCATGAACTACTCCTGCAATGAGAAGTAAATTCATCTTTTTGCAGTGCTGAACAAAATAATTGAACTTTAACTATTCATAAGCCCTTGCTCACGCACACACACACACACACACACACACACACACACACACACACACACACACACACACACACACACACACACACACACACGAGTATGACTAATGTGAGCTCGACAGCATCAGTGTGCAGACAGAATGGAGCACCGTGGGGGATAGACAAAGATGAAGAGAGAGAGAGAGACGGTGAGAGACACACACACACACACACACACACACACACACACACACACGTTCAAAGCCACTTTAATCTTTTCTGTCACACAACATCACACATATAAACACACAAACATGCAGCATATGCACAAAACATAAACACATTTACTATAAAACGCTGTAACTATATCTTCTCATGCCAAGCCATACAAATGTGTGTATATGCAGTTTACCAGCAGTTTAGTTACATACATTCATTCAATCAATCGCAGTTTTACACAAGCGATCAACCCATATGAGTTTTCCAATACCAAAAATGCAGAGATCAAGGTGATCAATGGCCGATATAATTAGTGTTAGGCTGATATATTGTGTTTTATACAGTAAGCGAAGGCTAATTATATGGGTCAATAATGCATAATTTTGAGATTATCGGATCTGGTCAATATCTGTGTCTAATCAGATTATTTACAGAAGTGTTAGTTTTTATATATTTCCTTCTAATATACTTTATTCTAAGATTTGGTGTCAATATGATTTTTTTATGATTTAAGCCTCTCACCAAAGCTGCATTTGTTTGATGAAAAATACAGTAAAAGCGACAATATTGTGAAATATTATTGCCATTTAAAATAACTGTTTTCTATTTGAATATATTTTAAAATGTAATTTATTTCTGTGATGTAAAGCTGAATTTTAGCATCATTACTCCAGTCTCCGGTGTCACATGATCTTCAGAAATCATGAAAATATGCTGATTTGCTGCTCTATTATTGGTGTTTAATTATTAATAATGGTTCTTATTATTAACAGTGTTTTGCTGCTTAATATGTTTGTGGAAACCTCATTTTTTCAGGATTCATTAATGAATAGAAATCCAATCTTTATAAATGTCTTTACTGACACATTTTTATCAATATAATACATATTTGCTGAATTAAACTATTTAGTTGAAAAATCACTGTAGATTAAAGACAGTATTTTCATACATTTTCAATTTTTCATTTTTGTGTGTAAGAAACTGTACATGATGCTGTTATGCTGCTCATATTCAATAAAAAACAGTTCATAATAAACCAATTCTATTATGTGGCATAAAATATTTTTATATAATATTTATATATAATATAATAAATATTATCTAATTTGAAATATATTTTAAGTATTATTATTAAATAAATAATGCCAAAAAATGTATGTGACGTAAATGTTTATCCACCATTAGCAGGTGTGGCAAAAAGTCAATTTTGGACCTGGTTATTGGCCAACACCGATAATCTCAAAATGGCCATGTAACGAATGAGCAGTTAATCAGCCTGACCGATATATCGGTCTATCACTCCTTCAACAGAAAGACAAGACCTCATGAGTTCACACATGCAAACACACTTGCAAAACACAAGCTGTCATCTCTCCGTGAACCAGCCAAGAGACGATGACATCAGTGTAAACAATCACAGCGCATCCTCCTCCTCCTCATCATCATCACCAAAAACAACAATCAAACCCAAGAAGCACATTCTGATGAGTCATAATTGCAAGCGAGAGCCAAATAATTTTTTTTTTTACCTCTTGGTTCGGCGGAACATGTTGCTATCCAGGACGGCCGGTTGGCAGGCGCACATGCAGCGATGAGAGTGACAGCGGCAGCACACTTAAACAACATTCACAGACAGCAGCCGACTACACCATGACAGATCACGTCCTCCCTCACACATGCTCCGGGTTCGTCTGAGTGCATGAGGCTGACTGACGGAGACACACAGAGAGAGAGAGAGAGAGAGAGAGAGAGAGAGAGAGAGAGAGAGGGAGAGAGAGAGAGAGAGAGAGAGAGAGAGAGAGAGAGAGAGAGACAGAGAGAGAGAGAGAGAGAGAGAACGAGAGAAGGTGGCTTTCAAGGGTAATGTGCCAAGCCAGGAAGTACAGACGAGAGCAGAGAGAGAGAGAAGGTGGCTCTCAAGGTAAGAGAGAAGAGAGCGAGAGAGAGAGAGCAGAGAGAGAGAGAGAGAGAGAGAGAGAGAGAGAGAGAGAGAGAGAGAGAGAGAGAGAGAGAGAGCGAGAGCAGAGAGAGAGAGAGAGAGAGAGAAGGGAGGACTGAGGACTCATAGGAGGGCTCTCAGCGTGTGTGTGTGTGTGTGTGTGTGTCAGAGCTCAGGGCTCAGGACTGCGCCGCTGGTAATGGAAATCTGAATGACACATGGGAGGGATAAAAGGATTATGTTGATCTTGTTCATAAAATATAGCACAGGTTATTTGGACCCTTATACATGGACCCTCAGATCAGATTGGTCTGTTTTATTGTTGCACAAGATATTTTTAGCCTTTTAATGATATTAAACATATCTTAATATGTATGTATCTGAACTGAAATGTCTTGAATAATAATACATAGATAATAATGATATTGTTACAATTAAAATAAGTGTTTTATTTAATTTATTTTATATAATTTATTCCTGTGATGCAAAGCTGAATTCTCAGCATCATGACTCCAGTCTTCAGTGTTCTAAATGCTGATTTGCTGATGTGGTGTTATTATTATCATAATATTTATGTATCTGCACCAAAATGTCTTAAACATTTTTATTTCCTGAAAACGGCATTTTGACCAAATCTAGTCAAATCAAGCGATTATAGTAAAAATCCTGATTAAATATAAAGATGTTTTGTTGTGTACTGAGAAACAAATTGAATTTTTAAAGTAATATAAATGCATATTTTTTTAATAAATAATATTTAAAATATCATTAAAATAGGTATAATAAGAAATAATAATGTATAAAGGAAATCTTATATTTAGATTTTTCTTTAATAATTTTAATAAAAGAAAAATTCTGAAAATATTTGAAAAAAGAATGCAAAATGAATCACTAAAAATAGTTTTAATTAAAGTCGCTGAGACAGTCTAAATTGTCTTGATAATAAAGAACTAATATTAATAATGATGATAACAAAATTTTTTCATTTTGAACAAATGTGATGTTCTTACAAAAATACAGTAAAAATCCATTTAAACATAATCAGACGGGTCAAAAGACGAGAGAAGCATATTATATTATCGGCTTCATATGCAGAGATCACACCACAGGGTTTTGGGGCGCTTATACTTGGATGCTTGCATCCGATTGGTCGATTTCATTGTTAAGAGCCCCACCCATCTCTCTCTGTATGCCAGGCTATATAAAAACTGACATCATCTCTGTGCCCTAGATAGCTCACCACAATAAACCTTGTCTGAACCTTCGAATCGTGCCATGTCACAGTCGGGAGGGTCTGTTGGGACTGGGAGGGCCGCCGTCTCCCAAAGCACACTCACTCAGCTGCACACAGGCCCAGACACACATTAAAAGCTGCTCATTTCAATAATAAATGATCTGGATGGTGGAAAGAGAGATGAAATATAGATGAGAGAGAGAGATGCAGACGAGCTTTTAGGAGTTACCGGGTCAAATTCAAAGAAGGGAAAATATGACCTGGAATAATAGATGGAGGGAGGATGTGTGTGACCTGTGCAGTCTCACAATGGAAACGTCACACTAGGGCTGGACAATATAGCTTAAAAAATGACAAATATTTTTTTTCCTGGCTTATATGGCATATATAAAGATGAAATGTAATCAATCATATTAAAATATGACAGACAGACAGACAGACAGACAGACAGAAGATTGTAAGTACATTATAAATGGTATTAAAGTCAAATAAAATGTAGTTAAATCTAGTTATATATATATATGTGTGTGTGTGTGTGTGTGTGTGTGTGTGTATTACCCTATCAATGTGACAAACGAGTTAGGTCACAATTAATCTAAAAGTAATCTAAAAGTAGTCTGATTACATTACCTAAAATATGTAATGTAATGGATTACATTACTAACTACAATTTTTGTCATGTCATTTGGAATCAGTGACAGGCTGTGTTTGTATATTTATATATTTAATAATTAAATTAAGAGTAAATAATAAAATGTGAATTTTATTAAAAACATCCAAAGATAGCAAAGACAACTAAAACCTTTGGTAGAGTGGTTGTGTAGATTTGTGGGTGTAAGATGTTCTGAAAGTCATGGCGGTCCAGACAGCGGTGAGACCGTATCCTGATTATAGCTGACGCGTGTCAGCAGTCCTGGAAAAGTCATATCGATCGTCTGCTGATTAATCTACTGTATCAGCCCAATTAAACAGCGTGACCCGTACTGAGCTCAAAAGACCCATCCGTTATTAGCTGCCATAAGCTGCCTTCCACATCTCCTTGTCTCTTCACAAACCTCCCGAGAGAGCTCTATTCATACACACACATTTGAGCACCTGTATTGTTTGTGTCAGTCGGTGGAGAGGCTCTTTATAGCAGGTATGTGAATGCTAATGGTGGTGGCACTGTCCACAAAAGAGCCCATTACAAACAACAGCCATTCGGATCTGATAAGCATACAAAAAGCCAAACCTCTCACAGGAGCTAACAAAACCCACACACTCACACACTCTTTGACACTAAATGTGTGAATTGGAGGTGTTGTGTATATATATATATAGGCAATAAACAGGCAGAAGATCACGCAGACAAGTGTTCAGTATGGACAGGCATAGAGATGCAGAGGAAACACATCCAGGGATTCTCTCACACCAGAGATGGGTTCAGCACCAAGGCCAGCGCTTCATTCATTATCTGTACTGCTCAAACTCTACAGTACTGGCTCTTAACTGATTTTGCTTCAGAACAGGATTTCACATTGGACAGCAACACAGTGCTAAAATGGCATATTGTTAAAAAAAAGAACACAAAATGTACTTCAGAAAAAATTCTGCATTCCTGCATCGCTGCTCTAGTGCTGTAAATCACTGCATGATACACTAGTGCAGCGATGCAGAAATGAAGGGATACATCAGTGTATCATTGCATTCCTGCATCACTCCACAAGTGTATCGCTGCGTCCCTGCATCACTGCAGTAGTGTAACGCCTGATTCACACTTACTCCGTTTGCCGTGCGTTTGTGGTGCGTATTTTTTTTCGCACACATGTTAACGCATCAGAGCGTTCACACTGCACGTGGTTGCGTTCCAGGAGCGGTGCGGTTGCAGCAGTGCAGCTAACGTTTCCGCACAGAGTCTATTTTTGCTGTGCTGCATGCGCTGAATTAAAGTGACAGTGCTTTGTTCACGGTAAAAATTCACATGGATTGACATGGAAATGTAGTAATTTCCATGTAGTACTGTCTCGCTGCTTTCTTGCATCACTGCATTAGTGTATCACTGCGTCCCTGCATCACTGCAGTAGTGTATCACTGCATCCCTGCATCACTGCATTAGTGTATTACTGCATCACTGCAGTAGTGTATCACTGCGTCCCTGCATCACTGCATTAGTGTATCACTGCATCCCTGCATCACTGCATTAGTGTATCACTGCGTCCCTGCATCACTGCATTAGTGTATCACTGCGTCCCTGCATCACTGCATTAGTGTATCACTGCACCTGCATCACTGCATTAGTGTATCACTGCGTCCCTGCATCACTGCAGTAGTGTATCACTGCATCCCTGCATCACTGCATTAGTGTATCACTGCATCCCTGCAACACTGCAGTAGTGTATCACTGCTTTCTTGCATCACTGCATTAGTGTATCACTGCATCCCTGCATCACTGCAGTAGTGTATCACTGCATCCTGCATCACTGCATTAGTGTATCACTGCTCTGCATTAGTGTATCACTGCATTAGTGTATCACTGCATCCCTGCATCACTGCAGTAGTGTATCACTGCATCCCTGCATTAGTGTATCACTGCATCCCTGCATCACTGCATTAGTGTATCACTGCAGTAGTGTATCACTGCATCCCTGCAACACTGCAGTAGTGTATCACTGCTTTCTTGCATTACTGCATTAGTGTATCACTGCATCCCTGCAACACTGCAGTAGTGTATCACTGCTTTCTTGCATCACTGCATTAGTGTATCACTGCATCCCTGCATCACTGCATTAGTGTATCACTGCATCCCTGCATCACTGCAGTAGTGTATCACTGCATCCCTGCATCACTGCATTAGTGTATCAGCATCACTGCATCACTGCATCCCTGCATCACTGCAGTAGTGTATCACTGCATCCCTGCATCACTGCATTAGTGTATCACTGCATCCCTGCAACACTGCAGTAGTGTATCACTGCATCCCTGCATCACTGCATTAGTGTATCACTGCATCCCTGCAACACTGCAGTAGTGTATCACTGCATCCCTGCAACACTGCATTAGTGTATCACTGCATCTTGCAACACTGCATTAGTGTATCACTGCGTCCCTGCATCACTGCATTAGTGTATCACTGCTTTCTTGCATTACTGCACTACTGTCTCACTGCTTTCTTGCATCACTGTATTAGTGTATCACTGCGTCCCTGCAACACTGCAGTAGTGTTTCACTGCATCATTGCACTTGTGTATCTCTGTATCCCTGCATTGCTGCACTACTGTATTGCTAGATTCCTGCACTGATGTATCACTACATTTCTGCATTGCTGCACTAAAGTGCTGCATTCTTGCATTACTGCTCTAGTGTATTGTTACTTTCCTGCACTAAAGTGTCATTGTGTTCCTGCATTGGAGGTATCACTAAAGTATTACTCTGACCTTGCATTACAGCACTAGTGTACAGCTACATTCCTGCATTCCTGCACTGATGTATCATTGTGTTCCTGCATTGCTGAACTAAAGCATTCCTGCATTACTGCTTCACATACTGTTGCACTGTAGCATCACTGCACTGCACATTCCTGCATTACAGTATAACTTCCTGCAGTCTTGAACTACTGAATTACTTTACATCTACAATATTGCCCTACTTCACCATAGCAGCAATGTATTACTGTGACCCTGCGTCTGTTGTGATGCTGCCAAAAAAACAAAAAACAACAACAACATACATATCACCTTCAGTGATGCAAGACCAGTCTCAAATTTCCAACTTTAGCTTGTCACTTTCATTCATCACATCAAGTAATTTCAATATTGACAGGCATAGTGAAAAATGGAAACAAAGTCTGAGGTTGTTTGTTTCAGATTGGGTTTGGGAAAAGAGCTTTTATTCAGTACCACATTAAACTAAGTCCCAGCAAAAAATAAATCCACAGACAACATTTGGACAAACAAATGCAGAATTAAATCAGGTAAAGTGGATTTGCTACAGTACACTCACCCACTGCTCTTCCTGGGCAAGGGAAGATCCTTCTGGAAAAGAGAGATAGAAATGATAGACTGAGTGATTATATTACCGAGTGTAAAATGATACCATCAATAACTGCTCAGTACCAGTTTGCTTCAGGACATAAATATATTTATGAAACCAAACTGGAATAATCTTATGCCAGCTGACATTCATTATGACCCATAATGCTCTTTAGATCTCTGAGAGGGAGGACAGCACTTAGGGGACAACAATCCCCAAAACATGAAACTGGCCAATTACACAAACAAGGTCACTGGAGAGAGCGAGCGAGAGCGAGAGACAGCGTGTGTGTTAGATAGCGGGAAAGTGGCCATGCTGGTGCATGTGACGGTACACTAAGGGCATCAGTCGGAGGGAAATGACTTCACCCACTGTGACTCACTTTGATGACATCGTGTGTGACAAGGACTTCCCTGCCAGCATGACTGGCGCCACTGAGCAACTAATGGAGGATTAAGTGGACAAATAGTCTGTGGCCGCTGTGTGTGTGTGTGTGTGTGTGTGCGCGCGTGTGTGTGCTGTACACTTCATAGACATTTTCATTTTTCAATTTATAACCATAACGGTAAAAAAAGACCAATAAGATTTGAGTCCAATAAGACTCTAACAATACTTATATAGTAAGTATTATAGCTATCTGCCAATGTAAACATATAAAACCCCTGACCGTGCAAATAATGAAAACCACTCCAAACTGGGCTCTGATTTCCATTTCAAGACTGTGTGCGGCTTTATCTCTTAGACAAAATCTTAAAGTTGTGCATTCTCTTCGCATCTTTCTGCTCCGCTCTGTAGGGAGTTAGAGAACAGGAAAAAGAAGCTGTTATTTTCTCTGCAGCCGCACTTCATTTACATTTTCATGTAGTTCAGTTCTCCTCTTTGAACTCTATTCTAGGAACATTGAGAGAAAAAAGCCAAGAGATTCTCTGCTGTGCTGATCCTGCAATATCTTAATTATTAATTCATTAGAACACTGCTTTCTGCACCTTGTTTGGATGTTTAGGTCAAAGGTCAGGGTTGAAACGGATCTTCGTGCATACTTGAGTCAAATAAGTATGGGATGCAACCACCTTCCCAAGGCTGTGTTTCTCTCACGCCCAATGGAGTGGCTACAAACTGAATCAATATAAGACGCAGAAAGTAACAAATCCATTGCCTGCACTTGACATAATGGCAAAAGACGATATTGACAAAGACCGGGCTCATTAAGTCTGTGAACTTCCAGACAGGTGATGAATAACATCCAGTCTACAGCTGAGACTAATGAAACAGACTGGGCTCCGCGCCCAGAGAAGAGAAAGCCCTATCGCTCATACTGGAGTTAAAAACGAGGGACGGAAAAGAGGAATGAGGGAAATAACAGTCGCCACACTGCCAGACTAGGCTGTCAATCAAAAGGCAGCTAGAGAGAGTCACCTGAAATTACTCCATACATATTAGTGAGTATTTACAAAAATCACTTTATCTAAATATTTAACAGCCAGAATATAATACAAAAGATACATCACATACCTTCATATAAAGATGAGACACTTTCTGATCATTCTTTTATGACAATATTTTTTAACAATACATAATTACATGACTCATGATTCATTACATAACTCATGAAACGGTTCATTTGAGTCATGATAAAAATAAGAAAAGGGCCCAGTCTGCTTGTGAGACTTTTGTGTTTAGTAAAAATACACTACTGCTCATAATCTACTGTTTATTAACATCCGTTACAGTCATTGTTTGTTTACACAAAAATATTAAGCAGCACATCTGTTTTCAACATTGATAATAATAAGAAATGTTTCTTGAGCAGAGATTTCTGAAGATTCATGGACGAGGAAGACTGGAGTAATGATGCTAAAATGTTCAAATGAATTAAAACAGGAAATTGTCATTTTACATTGTAATTATAATTTCACATACGACTATTTTTACTTATGATCAAAAATGCATTTGTGAGCATAAGACTTTTGAAGAGTAGTGTAAATGCAGGTATTGTTTTTTGACTATGTAAATGAGTGCATATAAAATAAATGAATACAATAAAAATATACTTTTCATTTAGTGACAAAACGTGGAAAACATGCATTTATAATTTTTTTAACTAGATTTTTACTATATTATATTTGAAGAGTTCATTTGCAAAAACAAATAACTAAAAAATACAGCTAACTAATCTAATAAAACACAATAAAAACATGTGAAAATTAAAATGTTTAAAAACGGAGTTATCTGCTTTTGCAAATAAACTCTCAATGTCTTGCATTTATATAAACATCACATTATATTGAGAGAAAATCATCAAAAGGCTGAAAAAATTATTATTTTGTATTGCCTTCAGCCCTACTTTCTATACACATACGCAGACGCTATGATATTTATTCCCCGATGCTGTAAGCTGTAAGTCTCCCATTAACTTCCTAATGGGGCTAAACTGTGTTTGTCCCAGGAAAAGCAGACCCTCGCTAAAGCCCATCTCAATGTCCAGCACAGGGGCTCTGATAGCTTGAATGTGTGTGGAAGAGGTGTGTGTATCTGTTTCTGTAAGCATTTCCTGTAAGCCTATGCCTCGGTAAGCATTTATAAGAATCAAAGTGGTGAAATCTATGCGTCCTGTATGTACACACACACGCCGAGCCGAGCGTTTACGACCTGACTGTGGTTTTTATAGCTTTGATGCACCTTTACACAATAAAGCTGCATCCAATCGTTAAGCTGCCTTCCCAGAATTCCCGAGGGGGCAATTCCCAAGTGGACAGGTTTCTCAGAAGTGCTCCCTAAAACCAAGCCTTAAGTTGCTGAAAACTCCCTGGCATCCCTGAAAGCAACCACTCATTTGTGGTCTACATTTAATCTCCCATAATGCTTTGCAGGCTGAAAGCCATTGCAACGTCGCATCTCATAGATCCAGATGGCTTTTTGGCAGAAAGCAGAGCTACAGACTTGGATAAGCGCCTCGTGGGGTATAGATCCTGAATATGAGAGTGAAATTATGTTAATGTTTTCATTGGGCCTAAAGAGAACTTTAAAAATGTTTTTATCATATAATATTTTACACTGAGATGCAATTATAATTTTTGTGTTTTTTGCATGAAAACCATTGCTAAACAGTAATTTAGTTTTTCTATGACCAATTTTTATTCCGTTTCCAACCTACGTTTAGAATTAAACATTGCTGTGCATTTAAGACTTCTATGTAAATGTCCTCTATTGCTGCATTTAAACACGAGCTGCAGGTTTTCTGTCGAGTTTAATGTAGTTTTTCAATAACAGCCTCTTTGTGAAGCCTGAAGTAAACTCTGACAGTCATAAAAAAATGCACTGAAATTAAATAATTGAAAATAATTAGAAACCTTGTTTAAAAAAAATAAAATCAAGCCACTTATATTTAAAGATCTGCAGAGTGTCAGGTGCTACACACAGCTAATAACACCGTGACAGTTTCTGAACACCAAATACATGTTCGTTGTGTTAAAATCTCAAAAGCTGCAGGAGAATATAATCAGAGCCGATCCTAGACTTCTGGGGGCCCTACGCAGAACGGGGGGGGGGGGGGGGGGGCGCGGGGTTGAGATGCAGAATGGGGGGGGGGGGGGGGTGGCGGCGTGTGTGGTTGAGATGCACTTCATCTTGAATCATCTTGAAATGATCATTCGAGCATTCATGTTTTCATAACCTCTGGCCAAACTCCAAAACGAACCCAAAATTAAAACATATTTTGGATTAAGGGGCCCCCTGGTGTTTCGGGGGCCCTACGCAGCTTGCGTATTCTGCGTATAGGGAGGATCGGCTCTGAATATAATGAAACGCCATTTTTACAGCTTAGTTTCAATAATGCTCTTTTTTCTCAGAGGAGGAAGTTTTGAGTTTTGAAAGGTACTCACTGTATGTTTTAACAATACAATGAACTCTATTATCACAAAAGGGATCAAGGAATGCTTTATTCCTCATTGAAATGACTCATTTTATTTTTAAAGTAATAACATTACTGAGTCATTTTCGCAGAAATTTTTCACATTGAAAAATTGTATTACTATACAAAACATTTCCTGTAATGTTATTATTCGCTGAAACATTTCCTGTGGCTCAGTGGTAGAGTATTGCGTTATCAGCACAAACGTTGTGGGTTCAATTCCCAGGGAACACACGTACTGACAATACATGTATAACCTGAATGTACTGTAAGTCGCTTTGGATAAAAGCATCTGCTAAATGCATAAATGTAAATGAAATGCATTATAACACTTGCCGTACAATGAAATACACAATGTTATGCTAGTTACAGATTATAAAAAGTTACTGTCAATATGAGCAGCTAATACTGTTGACCAGCACTTCAGACACTAAATTCTCTCGTTCCCAGTAAAGGAGCTTTTTGCTAAATGTCTAGCTGTCTGGGGTGCTCTGAAACCCAGATCAGCTGGAGCCTGAACATGGCTTGTTTATTTTCAGCAATGAAAGAAGGGAAGTGAAAGTAATACGCACACATTTTGTTTTGACTTCATACAACAGCAGATGGTTTCCGCACTGTACCAACGATAATACAACAACTCAAAACCTCTTTATGTTTTTTTTATCTTTATGTTGCTCTGGGCAAGAACCGGAGATGAAAACAATAACTCCCAAACCACAAAGCAAATATGAACTCCTGTGTGTATGCTGGGAATAGTGAGTAACTGACAATGAAAACAAGTCTACTCTAACTATTATGGTTTAGATAACACTTCACATTTACATTCTGTCGGGCAAAGAACTACTGTTAAGAAAAGTTTTTAAGTGTTAGTAAATTAAACTTATACCAGCCAGTTTATTTACTTATTTTTAATCAAAGTTCAGTGAGTTTTCATACAGGAGTTTTACTTAAGTGCACTAAAAAGTGAACTAGTTCAATTTGCATTCACACTATGCCTAGCCTTGAAAGTAGATTCAGGTCTTTTGGTGCACTTTTCATTCACACTGCCATTTTACTCCTGGCTTGTATATATAACTTATATGGCCCAAATATGATACTTTTTAGCTTTTTAGGCTGAACAATCTCCATTCCCTATTCATTGGAAAGGCACTGAAAATACATTTTAATCCGTTTTGCTAACTTCTGCCAATTTAAAAAACACGCCCTCTCCAGAACCCCGCCCTCCGAAGACGCGCCAACCAATCCGAAGCCAGCAAACCTGACCGCGCCGAATGAATGACAGACCGATGGCGTTTCTGATTGGCTCCTCGATTAGACAGCTGTGATTTCCAGAATATCGATTTCAGACAACATCAGGTTTGGATGAGAGACATTTTGAATAGGATGTTAAAATGTAATCTTGTGCAAATCTGTAACTCTAAAATGATACAAAACGTCGTCTCACCTGCATCCTCCGCCGGCGGATGATACCGGAGTCATCCATGGCATCGCTCATCTCGTCTTGTCAGTCTATAAAACACCTTCACCGATCACATCCGAGTCCACGTGGTGACAGACGCCTACAGACGACGTTCAAAAGTTTCCCCCCTTTGCATTTCCCTCCTCAGGTAACGTTAGAGAAGCTCGTGGGTGTTGCAAAGCGATGCGCGAGACACATAAACACCCGGCTGATGGAAAGCACAGCAGATAACTGTTAAAAATAAACCGGAATATCGTTTTATAATAATTAAAACGCTCCGATTTCAGCCAACACCCTAAGTGCCCGGTTTTTACGGCCAGAAACGAGATTCATCTTGAGTGATCCTGATCACGAGCTTTCGGAGAGCGGTCCTTTTGGACATCTGGAGACTAATGGACCACAGTCTGTCCCCCAGAGGACATCGCTATCATATCATATTCGCTGGCAGCTGGAGCAGTAATGGCATCATTTATGTGAAATGCATCCTGCTCTGAGTGGCGCCGTGAGCTTCTTTCTGAATGAAGTACAGTAACCATCCCTTCCTGTGCTGCACTAGCTACTACCGCGTCTGCTGCTGAGGGATCCACTACACACAGTGCACTAGCCTGGAGAATACATACGCGCGCGCTTGTGTGTGTGTGTGTTGTATCTTCTCACTCTGAGGGAGAAGCAAGTTAACCCTTTGAGCTCTGAGCTGGAGTAAACCTATGTAGGTGGCGCCTACATAGTGAATCTCACTAACCAGTGCAGAGCCAGAGCTGGGGATTCTGGGACAGTTTTTAAACTAAAACGAATTGAGAAGACAAGTCTAGCTCACCTTTAAAAAAATAGTATGCATAAGATATGTTTAATATGCAAACATTTCATTTTTGTTAATTAGTTATAGTAAAATAATTATGTATTTTTTATTTTTAGTATATAGATTTTAAATTATCTTCATATATTGTCATTTAATAAATAATATATTTTATTATAATTATGCATATATGTGTAATAATATATATATATATAAATCTAATAAAAATGTAAATGTTCTTAAATGTATAATTTATATATAAATATGTGTATATTTATTTATGTGTGTGTGTGTATTTTATTATGTTTATATTATTGTAATACATATAATTTTTTATTGTTATTACAATGCTTTTTGTGTAAATATTATCATATATTGTGTCATATTTAATACTAGTTCATATTTAATAAACAAAAAAAATCTCCTTTTCATTTAGTTTATGTACTACAATAACTAAAACTAAAATAAATTGAATTTAAAAAGTACAGAATAATGCAAACTAGAAAAAAAGAGTGATGGATTCATTCAAAGCATTTGTTAAGAGCATAAGGCCCTGTGAGTGTGTCCATGTGAGTGTGTGTGACTGGAAATATTAGACTTCCCCCAAGGCGTGGGTTCCTTGTTTAGTTTAGATCTGTTACCTATTTCACTGAGAGACAATAATATGTTCCTTTGAACAGTGTTGAGGGGGATTGTCCGTCCACCTGACAATGACAAGATAAGATAAGAATTAGTTTATTTGTCACATACACAGTTATACAGAGTATAACCAGCAGTGAAATGTGTTGCTCTGCGTTTAACCCATCTAAGTGCACACACACCTGGAGCAGTGGGACAGTCTGGGGAGCAGAGTCAAACTAAATGATAGAACGTGCCGTATCCTAGAAACATCTCAGACACAGAAATGAGCAAAAACAGATGCTATTCTCTCGGAGTAAAGTCCATAATGACATCATAGTGCAACACTTAAACAACCACACTGATATTTCTAGAGTATACTTAAAGAAAACAATGTCTATATAACTATTTTTATTTAACGTATATTAAATATATATCATATTTAAAAGAATTACATATTTTCTTATTAATTATATATGCATACTATACACATTGATATATATTAAGTCAAATTAAACGTGTTTCATTGTGATATTAATAATTAAGCCCTCCCCACAAACACACAACATTTTTACTTGTATAATGCACATCGTATAATAAAGATATTGTATTTTTTTCTAGTTTGCATCATACGTATAAAAATGGAAACTAGAAACTATTTTTCTAGTGCAAAATATAAAATTAAATCTAAACGGCCCAATTACATCACAGTAATGAGAATATGAGGAAATAAATGTTAATTAGTCAAGAAAACAATTACAATGCAACTAAACATCTTGATGATTACAATAGGTTTTATTCTGTGTATGTAGTTATTTATGAGTGCTTGAGTGAATGTGATTAAGTGATAATTAGAATTGTATTTTTATTGCCTAATGAGTACACATTTGCATAGACAAAATAAGAAATGAATGCTGCAGTAATACATAGTCACACACTTGGATATGTGGTTTACAGGGAGGTGTAATGGTTTTTACAAACTATTCCCTAACTCTACCCCTCACAGAAACCTACTGGCAATCTTTGAATAAAAAAAAACACAATTTAGTCTGTTTTTAAGCTTTTGTTTTATGAGGACACAGAAAGTAGACCAGAACACACACACAGATTCCCTCAAGCCCATACTATGTTGTTCTAATCTGAAAAGATGACATGTCAATCCATTGTGTGAATTTGCTAGTGTTTCTGTTAACATTAAATTTGCACACTGGCTCTCTCACACATTCTCTCACTTTCGCACGCACACACACACACACACACACACACACGCACGCACGCACGCGCGCGGCACACACAGACAAAAGCTGTAGGCAAGCAAGCAGAAATGCAATCACATACAAGAAAAGATGCACCCGCGAGGAATCTCTAATCAAAAGCTTTGATGCCATAGAAACCAGTACGAGAAAGACAAACACCACAGGACACTATACATCAAATCATCCACATACACTGAGAACAACTCCACTAATCAAGTTATAATGCTGTTTACCAGATTTTATAGCAGCACCACTGCTTTATATATAAAATGAGCAGGAAAGTGACGTATGAAATAGGTGAAGACTTAAATCAGCTGCAGATCTGTTCTGATAGGGTCAGGGTCAGTGGAAGAAAACAATGCTACATCTAAATAATAAAATACATACTGTCATGCACAGGAAGGATATACTTTTTTTTTTTTTACAATTTTCAAAACAGAGGAAACAACAGTATTTTGGTGCAAATTCATCTGTCCAATTAGATGGATAGCAACGGATAAGTTGTCACATGCTTTTAGTGAGGTCCTTAAGACAAACAGAATTATTGTGTGGAAGAACATGTTTGCTGCAAAACACAACGCTTTAGATAATGTGTGTGGTGTGTGCAGTTAAAACAAATGTATCAAGTTCAGTAACATCTGGCAAGAAAAAACTAAAACTAGAGACTTTGCTGTACACACACACACACACACACACACACACACACAGCAGCGAGTCTGGCTTACCAGAATTAACGTTGACATCTGTTGGTCGCCAGAGGAAATGACACGTCTCCGGAAATATCCAGGGTGTTTTCACACACAATATCTTACTTCACTAGTTTTCATTCAGACTTATTCAATTACATTTTTAAATACCCAGTAATACCAGTAACATGAAGAATAAAACATATTTCAGAAAAAAAATATTTGGCATATGAAATTCATGTGTGCATATTCTTCTATTACATCATGTTGATATCCATAATGCCATTTAATGTCACAGTTTAATGGGTAAATTATTTTATCAGAGAGAGAAATTTAACAAACATACACACACTGCTAGGCTTTTATTTGTGCACGTAACAGTCGATCTATTGAGTTTGTGGTCTTTCACAGGCTGCTGTATTTTTATTAAACACCAGATGGCGCTATTTTTGACACTCGAGAAGCTTTGAATCTTTTCCCGAAACAGTGCTTCATGAGGCTTCATTTACCCATCACCAATGAACATTAAAGCAAACAAAACTAGATTAGCGTGATTAAACAAAACGTGTTGTTTTCCAACACAAAAACAATAGGCTATATATCCAGTTAATAATCAAACTAACCTAAAATCTGTGTGGATGATGACACTGTGTTTTTTTCCTGCTGCTCCATGTGCCCGGTTCACTTTCATTCCATCATCAGCTAAATAATCAAATAACGCGATAGCCAGGGATTTTACTGTCTAACTTATGTTTTTTTTTGTTTGTATTTGAAGATTTTCATTCTTGAGCCCCTCTCTCTCAGAATTAGGCTGACATTTTCACTTATGGAATGAAGAGAGGTGAATGCAGATAGGCAACGATCACCTGATGATACATGCACATATATTTCAAAAGTTAAATATAGAATACATGCATTTGATTGGTAAACCAAATTCAGACTTTTCAATCTCAAATGGTAATGCATAGAATTTACGGTAAAGCTCAAGTAAATAACAGCGCTAATAAGTGGGAGCGTGGTGGTTTTGGAGATCGGTGCTCTAATCCAGTGCTTCCCAAACCTGTCCTCCCCTCCCTTTTGTATGTCTCCCTTATCTAACACACCTGATTCCCCTCATCAGCTCGTTAGTAGAGACTGCAAGAACTAAATTGGGTGTGTCTGATTAGGGAGACATACAAAATGTGCAGGGCAGGGGGTCCTCTAGGCCCGGTTTGGGAACCACTGCTCCAGTCAATACACTCCCCAGCCAATCACGGGCCCCCTCCTTGCTCGGGCCCCGGGGCTTCAGCCCCGCCTAGCCCAATGATTAATGCGGCCCTGGGAACAGGTGCTGGTGATTAGTAATCAGGACTGACTGGGGTGCCTGCTAAACCTGTGACAAAAAGCAAAGCAACAAAACAAAACAAAACAAACTCTGACAATTAAATCTAATAATACACCATTCCAGTCAAAGTCAAGTGCACTGTGAGAGTCATTTACTGAAGAAATTTGACTTGAGTAAAAATAATAATAAGAAATTGAAGTATATTTGTTTCTGAACTAATAGCCATAAGTGACTGTTTATCAAATTGGAAAGTTATCCTAATGACCGCAACGAAGTCTCTTTCCGACACTAGTTGTTGTGTCACATGGTTAATTGTTCTGGAAGTGCAATAATGCCTGAACCGACAGAGCCAAGGACAGAGCGCTCTCATCAGGCTCGGCTGGCGGGATTTACTGAGACTGATCATTAGATAAATCAAAACATTTACATTTTTGTTCCATTAAGTCTTTTAGGAGGCAACATGATTTATTTAGTAAAATAAAATTATCAAAAAACATTAATGATTATGAATTGTATGCAGACACATCTCTAGCACCCGTGGGGAGAGCTGTTCATTAGCATTCTCGTTTCCATTTACTAAAATAAAACATATTTTGTCATAACGCACAGCTAAGAGTGATGGAAAAAACAGTTACCCATTCAGCACTACTGGCTGTGAGAAGTGTGTCTCAGTGAATCACACACACACTTAAACAGCAAACAGGATTAAGGGTTTAATGGTGACTCTGTTTCCTGGGTCACATGATTATTTACAGCAGCGTGGCCTGGACTCACATCACCTGTTACTGTCCTCAATCAGACATGACCAGTTTAAAGAATCTACAGATGAGTCCAATTCTTTATATAGGCTGCCTTCAACATCTTCAATCCTACAAGTCAGACGTTTCAAAGATTAATTGAATGCATTCAAATAGTTGTGTAAATTATATATACAGGTGCATCTCAATAAATTAGAATGTCGTGGAAAAGTTCATTTAAGTAATTTCATGTCAGACTTTAAAATTGTGATGATTTTGGCTCACATTTAACAAAAACCCACCAATTCACTTCTCAACAATTAGAATATGGTGACATGCCAATCAGCTAATCAACTCAAAACACCTGCAAAGGTTTCCTGAGCCTTCAAAATGGTCTCTCAGTTTGGTTCACTAGGCTACACAATCATGGGGAAGACTGCTGATCTGACAGTTGTCCAGAAGACAATCATTGACACCCTTCACAAGGAGGGTAAGCCACAAACATTCATTGCCAAAGAAGCTGGCTGTTCACAGAGTGCTGTATCCAAGCATGTTAACAGAAAGTTGAGTGGAAGGAAAAAGTGTGGAAGAAAAAGATGCACAACCAACCGAGAGAACCGCAGCCTTATGAGGATTGTCAAGCAAAATCGATTCAAGAATTTGGGTGAACTTCACAAGGAATGGACTGAGGCTGGGGTCAAGGCATCAAGAGCACCACACACAGACGTGTCAAGGAATTTGGCTACAGTTGTCGTCAGAGGCGTCTTACCTGGGCTAAGGAGAAGAAGAACTGGACTGTTGCCCAGTGGTCCAAAGTCCTCTTTTCAGATGAGAGCAAGTTTTGTATTTCATTTGGAAACCAAGGTCCTAGAGTCTGGAGGAAGGGTGGAGAAGCTCATAGCCCAAGTTGCTTGAAGTCCAGTGTTAAGTTTCCACAGTCTGTGATGATTTGGGGTGCAATGTCATCTGCTGGTGTTGGTCCATTGTGTTTTTTGAAAACCAACGTCACTGCACCCGTTTACCAAGAAATTTTGGAGCACTTCATGCTTCCTTCTGCTGACCAGCTTTTTAAAGATGCTGATTTCATTTTCCAGCAGGATTTGGCACCTGCCCACACTGCCAAAAGCACCAAAAGTTGGTTAAATGACCATGGTGTTGGTGTGCTTGACTGGCCAGCAAACTCACCAGACCTGAACCCCATAGAGAATAGAGAATCTATGGGGTATTGTCAAGAGGAAAATGAGAAACAAGAGACCAAAAAATGCAGATGAGCTGAAGGCCACTGTCAAAGAAACCTGGGCTTCCATACCACCTCAGCAGTGCCACAAACTGATCACCTCCATGCCACGCCGAATTGAGGCAGTAATTAAAGCAAAAGAAGCCCCTACCAAGTATTGAGTACATATACAGTAAATGAACATACTTTCCAGAAGGCCAACAATTCACTAAAAATTTTTTTTTATTGGTCTTATGAAGTATTCTAATTTGTTGAGATAGTGAATTGGTGGGTTTTTGTTAAATGTGAGCCAAAATCATCACAATTAAAAGAACCAAAGACTTAAACTACTTCAGTCTGTGTGCATTGAATTTATTTAATACACGAGTTTCACAATTTGAGTTGAATTACTGAAATAAATGAACTTTTCCACGACATTCTAATTTATTGAGATGCACCTGTATATCTTGTAATTTATTTTAAATATCATATAATAATTTATAAATATCATTATTAAATAATTAAATTATTATTTTTAATATTGTTAAATATTTGTTATATATATTTTTTATATATTAATAGTATATTTACTATATATTTTTGTTTCATTTATATCACCGTGTAATTTGTAATACATATTTGTTTTAGTTGTACAGGATAATGAAAACAAAGCATCTAGAAAAAGCATATTTTACATGTGAGATCCTTCAGTGTTGTTTAAAAAGCATCGCAGGATGAAGTTCACTAAGCTGTATGGTAGAAAAATATAACTTATATTTGTATTTACCTGTTTGTTTGTTTATCCTGAAGTTGTTTAGAAAAATAGAAATTGTGCCTATTTGTTTTTTAGTCTTTTAATTACTTTTATTTTTTTAAATTGATCAGTTGGGTCATATAAGGAAAGCATAACATTTTTTAATAAGTTTTGTGAAATGATTTGGAAAATGATGATGTGGAGAGCTATTTTGAAGAAAACATAAAGCAGTTTTGACTTGTTTAACATGATGTTGGTGAGTGGCTGCTGTCACGTTCTTTAGACTAATAGAGTTCGAGTGAGACTTCCTGTCGCTCAGATCCCTTCTCATTAAACCCAGACGCGTCTTTAGCTGACCTCTGTTGTGCTATCTGTGCCACATCCCATTGACGCACACAGATGCTGGGCTGATTTAGGGATTTGAAGGGGCGAGGATTATAAAGGAAGGAACGGACAGAAGCCACACAGTGTTCATGAATGGACGCGCGTCTCTGCGGAGCCTGAAGCGTCTGTGAATACTTCTGGATCTCCAGCTCTCCTGAAGAAGGTCCAGGTGAACCGGGTTTTCTCCTGACGGGAATCATGGAGTCCGAGTCTCACTCGTTACCTCGCCAGATGGATCCATACCACGGAGAGCCCCGAAGGTCCCGGTTCGTGGGGCCTCCTCACATTTTGTGGGATCCGCCATCGTCATCCTCTCCTCTTACGCTGTAGCGACGCTGGCTATGAACTGTGGGAAAAAAATCCAGGATCAGCGAATGGGCACTTTAAAAAACCGAAGCAAGAACAGCTGTTCAGGAGCACTTTAGCTCTAATGGCTCATAATGGAATTACCTTATAACTCTATAAACTCTGTTTATGTGCATGAGCTGATGTTCTCTGTCAGTGCTGCTGAAGACAAATGACAACTAATAGAGCTGATCTGATTATGATCTGTACAGTAAGGGTGTAAAGCCACAGGACATGAATGGATTCAGGTCAGCATCCGAGCATCGTTCCCGTGGGACGGTCAGCGGGAGCAGCAACACATGTCACTAAATAATGTCACAGTTTATTTGTTTTTGTTCTGGATGTAACTTCTAGAGAGAGATCCATTACCAAATACGTGATTTATAAAGTTATTTAAATGTCTCATTTGTAAGTTACATAATAAAAGCATTTAATAATCTAATTAATTTTGTCTTTATTGATACATGTTACAGATTTTATATGTTTTTTGTATTAGTTATACTATAGTAATTATTTTTTTTTAATTGTAATATTTAGAATGTTCAGTTTAAATTTTAGTTTAAGGGTTTTTTTAATGAATGTTTATATTTAGCTTTATTTTGTCCGTTTTAGTAATTTACTACTTAAACTTATTTAATTTCAGTTTTCATTTATGTTTTTAATCTAATGTTTGTATTTTATTCTTTTTGAGTTTAATTTGTTAAAAAAAAAAAAATTTTTTAGTTTGTTAACAAAAACTGCACTGATAAATAAATACTAAATGTGTTATTGATTGTGTATTCAAAATGTGTAAAATAGCTTATTTATTACTGAGGTGCTATACTTTAATGCTTCAACTTGTGCCATCAACTGAAGTTAGATAAAGCAGACAACCTGATTTAAGAGACCTACCTGTTTTATATTATTTAACAGAGGTTTTATAATTAAAATAAAATAATTTAAACATTATGTTAGCCATCTAATGTAAGGCACATGTGTAAACTGCCCCAGCCTAGAGGACGTGCTGTTATTATTGGATTAAATGCAAACCTGTAACGACTAAAGTACAATAAGAATAGACAAGAACAGAGAAGATTAACATATTATATAAAAATATAGACAAAAGCCTATTCATTTCAATATGGAGAATTAAGAGGAGCTAAAAAAAAATATATATATTGAAAGAAAAATGTGACGTAGCACAAAGGAAAGTAAATTAAAAATAAATCAACAATTAAATATACAGAGCTATTTTTATGTTATTTTTTTCAAACGAAGACTGATAGTAAGACAAGCAAGTCAGTGAGAAATGTCATACTTTTTTATTTATTATTGTTTTTTAATATGATATGTTTATTGTATTTATATACAATATTTTGTACTAATATGTAGCTTAATGTACCTATGTGATATTCTACCATTAAAACAAAACAATAAAAGGGCCTTCTTATTTAAATGTTTAATGACTTCTGGATTGGTAATTGGCTGTTACGTCATATTTGTGTTATTATACCAGGTATTTTTGTCCTAATATTCATTAATTGATTTTCATTGATATCGTCATGTGATACTGATCCCGGCATAATCCAGTGTTGCCAAGTCCGCAGATTTACCGCGGAATTGTGCTACTTTTACACTGTTGCTGCGTGTTGTTTTTCATGTCCGCGGGATTAAGCGACCCCAATAACGTGAAATGTATCCCCTAAAATGCGACTTTAGTTTAACCAATGGAACCATGCCAAAAAAACCGTATATTTTACACCCCAGAGTAGCGTTTGGGCGGGTTTTGTTGCGAAAACCTGGCAACCCTGATAACGCATGATGATTCCAGGCCTGCAGGCGGCAGTGTCGCGTCTGCTGTGTGTTCTGTATCCCGCGCTGCTGCCAGCAAAGAGCAGACGCTGTGACTCACTCCGGGACAATAACACGAACTGAACAACAGCGTCCCGGATAAATTAATCTTTTACACGATGACTGTTGAGTGAACACTAGACGAGCGCCATCAGCTCCTCTCACGGACACAGACACATCCTCCGGAGCCGCGCAGAGTTGTGTCAGTCACCTAACGTTACTGAGAGCTGACTGACTGAGTGTGTGTGATTCTGGTCCTGGTCCTCAGGGATGTGTCATGGCATCGGTTCGGGTGGCTGTGAGGGTCCGGCCCATGAACAGACGGTGAGTGGGTCTTAAACACACCAATAAACAAACATGTCCGCGAGAATAATGTCGCAACAGCTGCGGGGTAAAATGCATAAACGTGAAATACACGTAAAATACTAGTGAGCTGTATTTCTTCTTCTTAGCATTAAGCATGTATTAATGTTCTGTTTATTTGGAAAGTTGTCATGTCGCGGGTCAGATACGAACCTGGCTGTCCCTGAGCTGACAGTTACCCACTGCGCCATGGCTCTGGCCGTCATAGACACGGTCGCAGTCAGCATGTCCATAACTGCTATCTGTTTAGTTAACTAGGTGTGATTTGGTACTGGAGTCTAAGCAAAAGAACCAAACACATCAAAAGTGAACCGGATGAAAGTTGTTTTTGATTGTATAACGTTACTGTTCCTGGTCTTAAAAGAGATTCAGATCTCTGTTTAGTACATTTTAGTTCGGGTCTCAGTCCCCTTTGTACTAAGACTTATTGATTTATTATCATAATATTTGATTATCATATTATAAATCTAAATTTGATGATAATTATAATATGACTAGGCATTATAATTTATTATATTATTATTATTATTAACAATAATAATAATAATAAATTTAAAATGACTGTAATGTGAATCATATTTTTTGCATTAATTTGCCGTATATAATGATTTTAATGAACGTTTTACATTAATGTGAAAGTCATCTTGAAATCATCAATGAGTGTAATATATAAACATGCTTTAAAGTAAGGCTGAGAATTTGTGAATGCATGCAAACCTGTGTGTATAAATTTACAATATAGCTTGTGCAGCTTCTGTATGACTGTCAAAAAACATGATCCCATATGTGTCTGGGGATATATGCAGCTCATTGTTTCTGAAACATCTCCTGATCCCAGGGATTTTCACGGGAGTGGCTACCTGTATAGTGCTGCTAGTACAGCAAAAATCTGTGTATTACTTTATTTAGGATTTTTCTGTTCATTCCCGTGTCTGATGTTATATACCCAATACAATTGACTAAAATTAATACTGAGATCCTAAATGTAATTTTCACTTTAAATATTTTTTGCTCTAATTATTAAGCTGATTACTTCGATTGTAATGGAATAAAAACGTGTGGTCTCAATCTGCTTTCCTCCTTAAACGGCTCATAAAAGCATCAGGTCGAAAATAGACGCCTAGTTTGATCTGTTGATTGGTCTAAATTAAATAGTCTCCCTCGAGAGTAAATCCTTATGGACTATGGATTTACAGTGTTTGTGAATAATAAACGAAGTGCATAAATCTATATTTTATTCATGTATTATTGATTTTTGGCACAGGGAGAAAGACCTGTCTGCCAAATTCATCATCGAAATGGAAGGCAACAAAACCACCGTCACCAACTTAAAAGTATGTAGCATTGAATGTCTCCAAATGAAAGATTTCCACAGATGAAATTACCATTTTTGATCTAATTACCAGATACCAGATGGAGTAACTGGAGACTCTGTACGGGAGAAAGCGAAGACTTTCACATATGATTTCTCTTACGACTCTTCGGACTGTAAGAACGGCAGCTTCGTCTCACAAGAGAAGGTCAGTGGAAATATGAACAGACTGTCTAATGAAGATTGCATAGGCTTTGTCATTAGCAGTCAGTAATTTAAGCAGTTGTAAGAAGTGTATTAGCTCTTAAATTGCTTGATAAAAAAAAGAGTAATATTTATAAATAAAATATGAATTAATTTGATAATAATTAGAGCATGTTTTGTAGAGGAATTATTTTATTTAAAAACTCCAGCACCATTTGTGTATAATAAAGTAATCAGATCTCATTAGGAGCTAATCCTCTTAGCGTTTGTGTTCAGAAAGCTTCGTTACTCAATGCTCGGATGTAATAACAATCTTGGGGGTTGTGTTATATAGTAAAAACTCAAATATTGGTATTCAGGGCTGGTTTCATAGAAGCAGATGAAATAAATCCTGATCATAAAGGGATTGTAAATGCACAGCTATTATTAACAGTACAGTTGAGCTCATATCTTGACTTTATGATTAGCTGTTTCAGCTTTGCATTGGTGCGTATACTGTAATATCACAGGCTTGAATTGTGTGTGATCTCAGGTGTTTAAGGATCTGGGCACTGATGTCTTAAAGGCAGCATTTGAAGGATACAATGCCTGCATCTTTGCTTACGGCCAGACTGGATCAGGGAAGTCACACACCATGATGGGCATCCCTGTAAGCCTTTTTATTAATACAAGTGTTTTCTTTTGCCAAAACCACAGTTGAGGCTTGTTCTGTCATTTCAAACATACTTTAGTACATCTCTGAGGCGGTTGATTTATCACCCTCGACTGCTTGTGGAGTTATTGAGCTGAATACTGGCTCTGAATCTTGATTTGCTGTGCCGTAGGGTGACGTCGGGCTGATCCCACGGATCTGTGAAGGATTATTCAGCCGAATTTCAGGAATGACTCGGAGAGATGAAGCCTCTTTCCGTACAGAGGTCAGGTGAGTTGAGTTCAGAAGTCATATGTGAAAAGAGAGCTAAAGCATGATAAGTCAAATGGTGAAGTGCATCATATCTTTCTGCACCATATAGAGATAGCAAACAGAATTGCATAGAAGTCCTTAATCAGTTCCCGTCACAAACTAACACATCTATTGCTGGAGCCTGGTTCCAGCTCCATTTGGTGCTGCTAGTAGCACGGAAATAATTTTCTTCACATGTACATCTTCAAAGTAAAGGTCTGTTGCAGTATGCATACACAGAAAAAAACAGCTAAAACCGTCATATTTTGCACAGCTATTTGGAGATTTACAACGAACGGGTGCGGGACTTGTTAAGGAGAAAGATGGCAAAGACGTATAACCTCCGAGTCAGAGAGCATCCTAAAGAGGGACCCTATGTAGAAGGTAAGAGCCTGACTTCAGACATCTCTGCTAATCAATACATAAGATAAACATTGTCATAATAAAATCAGTTCAGTAGTTCTCATACAAATGTCACAGCAAAAACAAAGATGCTATAAATAACACCTCTCCAATTAAAAAAAATAATATAAATATTAACAAAATAATGAAAACAGTGGCACGTAGCCTTCTGGTATTTTTTAAGTAGGTGTTGCTTTATTTTTTTAAAGTAATAATTTAAGCATATATTAAGTACATATCGCATTATTAAGTACATAGTGAGTAAATATAGTAATATTAAGTAAATATTGTAATATTAAGTACCGGTAAATATTGCAATATTGTGTAAGTATTGCAATATTATGTAAATATTGAGTAAATAATGCAATATTAAGTAAATAACATTAACTTAATATAGCAATATTTACTCATTTAGAAAATATTGCAATATTATATAAACATTATGTAAATATTGTAATATTAAGTACTGGTGAATATTGCAATATGACATAAATATTGAGTACATATTGCAATATTTATTCAATTATATTTACTTCATCTTGCAATATTATGTAAATATTGTAATATTAAGTACCAATGAATATTGCAGTATGACAGAAATATTACTATATTGAGTAAATATTGCAATATTAATTAAATGTATTATTTATAATATAAATTTAAATGACTTATTATTTACTTAATCCTGCAATATTTACTCATTATTTACTTACTCATTTAGATTATATTATATAAACATTATGTAAATATTGTAATATTAAGTACCGGTGAATATTGCAATATGACATAAATATTGAGTACATATTGCAATATTTATTCAATTATATTTACTTAATCTTGCAATATTATGTAAATATTATGTAAATAGTGTAATATTAAGTACTAGTGAATATTGCAGTATGACATAAATATTACTATATTGAGTAAATATTGCAATATTAATAAAATATTTACTTAATATTGCAATATTTACTCATTCGGTTAATATTGCAATATTATGTAAACATGCAAATATTGTTATATTGAGTAAATATTGCAATATTATGTAATCATTTGATACATATTTTGAGTAAATATTGCAGTATTATACATATAATAAATATTGTGTATAAAACGCTTTGATGTTCCATTTAAAGGTGTCTGTATGTGTAGTTGCTGTGAAGTTCTTCTCAACTCTTCCTCTGTGGTTTCAGACCTGTCGAAGCACCTCGTGCAGAACTACAGTGATGTGGAGGAGCTGATGGAGGCGGGAAACATCAACCGCACGACGGCCAGCACCGGCATGAACGACGCAAGTAGCCGCTCACACGCCATCTTCTCCATCAACTTCACACAGGTGACTGTAATGCATTAGATGTGTCTACACCTGTAACGCCTCGCGTCATTGCCATAGAATGTGGATTTGCACGAGCTGGACCTGCTGAGGAATCCATAGTGTCATGCAAAATACTTTTACTAGAAAGTAATGTTAAAAGAATAATATCATACATACATTTTGTTGTTATTTCCTTCCACTCAGGCTAAGTTTGATGCCGAGATGCCAATTGAGACGGTCAGTAAGATTCACCTGGTGGACCTGGCTGGAAGCGAGAGGGCCGATGCCACAGGGGCCACTGGTGTCCGACTCAAAGAGGGCGGCAATATTAACAAATCACTGGTCACTCTGGGAAATGTCATCTCCGCTTTAGGTGAGAGGTGCTGTTGTGTCACTGTTGTCTTGCCCATTTCCTTAAATTCTTTAGAGTAGAACTGTCTCTCTTAATCGGTATTCTGATGGTCTTTGTAGCTGATCTGTCACAGGAAGGAGGGAACAGTCATTTGAAGAAGAAGCAGGTGTTTGTTCCTTACAGAGACTCAGTGCTCACGTGGCTCCTGAAGGACAGTCTGGGAGGAAACTCAAAGACCATCATGATCGCTAGTGAGTGAGGAATCACGTGACACTCGCATGTTGTCTCGCTGGATATATAAAGTGACATAACACTTATGTAATTCATACAGACAATGGCTTGAAGGAAGGAACATAATTACTTAACTTTTACTTGATGGTTAGACCACGTTTTATTTCTTTCTTACTTGATGCAGAATCTTTTTGTGACCCTTTTAGTCATTAAATCATATTGAAAATGATACACAATGTTTTTTTTACATATGTAATGTCTGAAATGCAATATAACAAGAATACAGGGATTAGATTTCTAGAAACTAGAAAGTGATTTGATGTTGATTTGTCATTGACCCTGGTCCATTTCAAGTATTGCTGTAGGATTTTGTTTGGGAAGTGTTTTGTGCATTGCATATTTTGAAGGAATATCATGCATGTGAGATCTCAAATATTTCTGTCCAGCTATATCGCCTGCGGATGTCAACTACGGCGAGACGCTGAGCACGCTGCGCTATGCTAACCGTGCCAAAAACATCATCAACAAACCCACGATTAATGAGGACTCCAACGTTAGACTCATTCGTGAACTACGGGCAGAGATCGCTCGGCTGAAAGTGCTGCTCATGCAGGGAAATCAGGTCTGAACGTGAATTTGACAGTTATTGTTTATCCTAAAAGATTATAAGCCTTTTAAGCCTATGTATAATAATCTTATTTTCTTATCAAAGTATGGGTTTTAATTAGTGATCGACCGATATTGATTTTTTTTATAACCGATACCGATTATTTGTACGTTTATGTACCCGATAACTGATATGCAGAACCGATATTTATTTACTGTTATAAAGTCCATTCTTCGCTTTGGTTTTTCCTCCTTTCAGTCATCTTAACGACAACAAAAAACTGTTGAAAATTAACATTTTCATGTAAAATTTAATCTTAATTACAACAATAAAAACGTTTTATTTATAAAAAGCATCATCAGCAACACTGATATTAACAATAAGCAAAATAATGTCTAATGTTTTCAAATGGAGAAAATAAAGGACAGAAGTCATATCAACTTATAGGTTTAAGCTGTTTAATAGACTAAAGAGTGAAGAATAATTCACTGAATAATATTCTCTGGAATATTGAAATAAGCTATAACAAACAAAACATCGTATTTTATTGCATTTCTTAACTGGCATGTTTTATCAGAATTATTAAAATGTTTTTGTCATTCTAATTATGAAAACTGCTACAGCGCGGTTTATCTATTTACACAGAACTATATACTGCGATCGCTTGCGGAGATAATAATAAATAATTAATTTCGATAGAGTATTTATTTAGATGTTTATTGGTGAAATAATGGTTCTATAGTAAATGTTAATATATTTAGTGTGTTTCAAACGAGTGAATCTTGTATAAAGGAGAAAATAAATGGTGTGTGTGTGTGGACTGCTCCAGTGCACGGTGTGTGTGTGTGTGTGCTTCAAGTGTGTGTGTGTGTGCCCACTGCAGGTGTGTGTGTGTAGTCACGGTGTGTGTGTGTGTCCACAAGTGTGTGTGTGTGTTGCTCCAGGTGTGTGTCCACAGGTGTGTGTGTGTGTTCAGGTGTGTGTGTGTGTGTGTGTGCGTGCACTTGGATGGGTCAAATACAGAGAACACATTTCACTGCTGGTTATACTCTGTATAACTGTGTATGTGACAAAAAAAACTTTTTTTCAAATCCGATAATGGTAAAATGCTAAAATATCGGTAAACCGATATATCGGTCGATCTCTAGTTTTAATAGATCTTTTCACTGCTTTATAGCTGAAATGAATTTTGCAACATTGACAGTTATTGAACTGAATTGAATCAATATAGAAGTGATTTAAGCTGAGTAAGGACACTATTGTCTTCTGTTGAGCTGCTTCTAGTTGCATTGTGAACTCGTTTCATAATTGACCTTTACACAGTTATTGAATTAAACTGAATCAACACTATTTTCTTAGAGCTGCTTTACAACAGAGTTTGAATTCGTCTCATATTTTGAGAAGTTTGCATAATTGATTCTGTTATTTTTCTGATTATTACTTTTGAAGCAAGCTATATTGTATATAAAGCACTACATAAATGAAGGTGACTTGACTTGGCTGTTATATTTGGTGTGATTTTCAGATAGCGCTGCTCGATTCCCCCACAGCGTTAAGTATGGAGGAGGAACTGCACCATAATGAAGCCAGGGTAACATACACGCTTTCATAATCACATAACAACACTCTCCTCTCAGCTGAAGCAGTCGCGCTGAACAAGCCGGTTCTAAAGCTACTCAGTTATATACACCGAAGCCCATAATGTGCTAAACTGCAGGGATTTGTTTGCTAATTATTTGTTAATAAATGCAGTGTGAAGTTACAGAGATGTATTTAAATCTTGGATATGGCACACAGTCGAATGCACGTTTTTCTGTCGCAGGTGTTGGAGCTGACCAAGGAATGGACGAACAAGTGGAACGAAACGCAGAACATCCTGAAGGTTTGTCAGACAAGCGTCTTCTCTTTATCACCTGCTTCACAGAGCCAGGCTTTGAGTGTGTGTTTTTGGCGTGTGTGTTGAACAGGAGGAGACTCTGGCTCTGAGGAAGGAGGGAATCGGAGTGATCCTGGACTCAGAGCTGCCTCATCTCATCGGGATTGATGATGATCTGCTCAGCACCGGCATCATTCTCTATCATTTAAAGGTAATGAACATCCGCCAGTGTTCATCACAGTACGAGAGGTGAAGAGAGAGATGCCTCTACAGCTGAATGAATTCATTTATCTTTTATTATGTTGTTCATGTGATTACTGTAGCGCTTGACTGGTCTGTGTGTGTTTGCAGGAGGGAAGGACATATGTTGGCCGTGATGATGCCACTAATGAACAGGACATCAGTGAGTTTATTAACAGAACTCTATCTCTCCATCTGTTCAGTTATGGTTTGATTGAGTCTCAATACACAAACTTGGTAATAATAATAAGCATTTATAATGGCATCATTTATTCACCATATATTTTCTAGAATTATCTTATCAATTAAATCTCTATATTATATGATTTTTTTATTATTATTGTAAATATTTTTTAAATGTTATTTAAAAAACTTGGGCATTTAGTTGTGCTGTTTGACAAAATTAATTACATTAATGTTAATAATAATGTAGTTGAGTTGAGGACAATGATATAAATAATCCGGATTAATCATGTAATTATGTTTTCTCACAAAACGTGTCTCTTTGAAATGCATTTTTAAGGTAAATTCTCCTTGCTGTCTGTACAATTTAAATTCCATGCAACCTCATTTGTATGATGATGCATTTATGGGTAATTGATGCTAAACATGAAATCAGAAACAGTGTATTAGTTATATGCATTTCTTTGAATTATATTTCAATTCTGTTCTTGAAGAGATGGTTTACCAAAAAAAAATATAATTTCTATAATTTATTCACCCTCATGTTGTTCCAAACCTACAGTATATGGCTTTCTGCTGCAGGCAAAAAACTGACTTCATTTCTCAAAATATCTTCTTTTATGTTCCACAGAATAAAGAAAATCATACAGAACGACATGAGTAACGGATGAATTTTGCTGATCTATCTCTTTACATTAATATTCAAATCACAATGCTTCGTCCTGTTTGTTTCTTAATTCAAATTCAGGAATTGAAATGAATTTGGACTTCGATTTCAAAAGCACAACCCTCAGTTCCACTTCCAACTCAAGAAGGGAATTTGAATTGAAATCTTTGCCCAGATTTTGCCAGTACTATCAGTCATACAGGTATTTTCTCTCTTTCTCTCTGCAGTTCTTCATGGTCTGGGTCTGGAGAGTGAGCACTGTCTGATAGAGAACCAGAATGGGACGGTCGCTCTCATTCCTCTGAATGACGCTCAGTGTTCAGTCAACGGAGTTCAGATCACTGAGCCCTGCTCGCTCAACCAAGGTCACATATATACCTTTCTACTAAAATGTCTGTTTTTTTTTTTTACTAAATATGCAATATGAATTTAGTTTTCTGCAAAGCCATGTATTAATACAGTAGATTTATTTGTGCATTTGTGTTTCTCAGGTGCTGTCATTCTCCTCGGCAGAACCAATATGTTCAGATTCAATCATCCCAAAGAGGCGGCTAAACTTCGAGAAAAGAGAAAGGTGAGAGGAATTCATACGTGATGCTTCAGCATCAAACACATGACATGTTTGTTAATATATTTACTCTTCCTGTTCTCCAGAGCGGCCTGCTCACCAGTCTGAGCTTATCCATGTCTGATCTGTCCAAATCCTGTGAAAACCTCTCTACAGTCATGCTGTATAACCCTGGGTAAGCGTGTGTGTGTGTGCGTGTACGTGTGCGACAGAGCGAGTGGTTTCTTCCTCCTCTTCCTCAGCCCTCCTCTCTTTCTTCCCAGGAGCCTCCTCTTTCCTCCTCTCTCCATCCTCCTCTCTCTTCATGCCCTCCGGCGCCATTGCTGGTACTGCTGGTGCCCAGTGCATTAAAACAGCTGACAGAACATTTTAATTCAAGCCCTGCTTGCCAGATCACCAGTGATCCTTCCCGAAACAGCCAATAGGGATGCACGATATATCAGTGACCATACTGGTGTTGGGTTCCTACGGGGTTTGGAAAAGTATGGAATTTGAAGGATCACATGATATAATATATGCTTATTTGCTTCTCAAGAATCATTTATTGTAATTAAATACAACTAATTTGCAACATTATATATCTATCAATTTAATGCATTCTTGCTGACTCAAAAAATCAGCCTTGGTGACTTATTTCAAAACATAAAAAAAATCTTACTGGCCCAAACCAATGAACATTAGTGTAATCTTGGTTTGTGTAAGCCATTATTAGATGAAAATAATATTCGTTTTTACAGTTTAAACAATGTTTTGTTTGCTGTGACAGGTCTCACGAGTGCTGAACAGATTTTTGTCATTTTGCTGTACATTGTATTTGCTGTACATTGTATTACATTGTATTAATTAATTAGGCATTAATACACTGTATTAATGCCTAAATCTGAATGCCTAAATCTGAATATATATACTTTTAGGTTGGACTAGGTTGCTCTAGTGAAAATGTTTACATAAAAAAAAAGTCTAAACCAAATAAATGTATAATATCAGCTATAAAAACAATTATATCGATGCATCCCTAATAAACAACCAAATGCATGTTGGCTTTTTGCATTGTCACATTAATAGAAGAATGCACAGTAATAATGAGTTTCCTGAATGTTTTGTTGGTGCGGGTCGGATCTGTGATCAGCATGTGGAAACCGATTGGCCTGTTAAACCCTTGACAGTTGTGTTGTCATGACAAGGACCTACTACACCAACTACATGTCATGAATGAACACCAAACTCAACTTACTGGAGTTTTTTATTATTACCGGTATTATTTTTTTATTTTATAGTTACAGTTGTTCACACAAGAATTGTCATTATTCTTTTAAATTATCCTTAAAAAAATGATTCCGACTAATAGTCAGGATTTGTGCCGCAGTATTTGGTAACATTTCCTTTTTCTGAACTTCTTCATGGCAGTCTCTTCACAGAAAAGGCTCCCATCTTTCTCAGGTAGAACCAAAGCACAAGTGTTTTTATATACATATTAATATCAGTATTCCTGGTTTCAGTCTCTCCATTTCTCGTTCATGCTTGTGAGAAGCACTTCATCATCATCATCATAATAACACTTTAGTTGAATGTGTGTCTCCATCTCTTTTATTTAAAGTTGTGTATTCTGCAGCACTTGTAGTTGCAGTGCATGCTCAGTGCTCGTAATAATGCAGACCCTCATCCCATGCACTGGTGTGAGTTTGCTGTGTGTGTGTGTGTGTGTGTGTGTGTGTGTGTGTGTGTGTGTGTTAAGGGTGTGTGTGTGTGTGTGTGTGTGTGTGTGTGTGTGTGTGTGTGTGTGTGTGTGTGTGTGTGTGTGTGTGTGTGTGTGTGTGTGTGTGTGTGTGTGTGTGTGTGTGTATTAAGGGTGGAAACTAATCGTCTTATATGTTCCAGACTGGAGTTTGAAAGGCAGCAAAGAGAAGAACTGGAAAAACTGGAAAATAAAAGGTGTGTCATGTGACTTATCAAACATTAATATATGCAAAATACTTGTCAAACGTAATAGAGATACAGCAGTCCTGTCCACTAATTTACATTTAATATTTTAGCTTATGAAAACATTTTTTCAAAGCAAGCTGCGTAAATTATAAAAAAATTGGAACTTAAACTACAATAATAAATCTAATATGTGATCCTGGACCAGAAAACCAGTTATTTTATATATCATCTGAAAGCTGAATAAATGCACTTTCCATTGATGTATGGTTTGTTATGATAGGACAATATTTGGCCGTTATACAACTATGTGAAAATCTGGAATCTGAGGATGCAAAAAAAATCTAAATATTGAGAAAATCGCCTTTAAAGTTGTCCAAATTAAGTTCTTAGCAATGCATATTACTGATCAAAAATTAAGATTTGATAGATTTACGGTAGTAAATTAAAAAAATATCGTCATGGAACTTAATATCCTAATTATTTTTGGCATAAAAGAAAATCAATAATTTTGACTCATACAGTGTATTTTTGGCTATTGTTACAAATATACCCGTGCTACTTATGACTGGTTTTGTGGTCCAGGGTCACATAATAATAATAATAATAATAATAATAAATAAGTGATTTGTAACATAATTTGATTGACAATGACTATTACCCAATATATAATAATGATCTAATAATATAAATCAATTTAAAGTGAATAAATTCTGTACCTAATCAGGGTTCTTTGCTCTGTTCTGTTGCTGGTCCAGGCGGCTGATAAAGGACATGGAGGAGAAGCAGAAGTGTGAGAAGGCGGAGCTTGAGCGCATGCAGCAGGAGGTGGATTCTCAGAGGAAGGAGTCTGAGCAGGTGCAGCTGTGCATCCGCAGACAGGAGGAGAGTCTGCACAGACGCAGTCAGGACATCGAGAGCCGTCTCCGAGACTTGATCGCTGAGAAAGAGAAATTTCAGGTCAGACTGCTGATCCGCTTTAATTAGGGATGTAACGAATGACCCGCGAGCCGGTTGAAAATTGATTCAAATATGTGACGATTCAAAGCGGTTGAGATGCTAAACAAATGGCGATACGATTGGAGTAGGAGGAGTTTATATGAATGTATCTCTGAGGGGAACTTACTGTCTTACTGTATTTTCTTTTCATCTTGTCTCTACTTGGATATGCATCATTCAGAGTTCATGTAGCTCTGCTTTGTTTACAGCGGTATCCCAGGAAACACTTCATCATTGCTGTTCATAAGCGCCACCTGCTGGCAGAGAGTGAATTTGCGTCTCATTCAGCTCGTCTGCTGTTCGTTTCAGATGTGTTTTATGTAGTATAGTTTCACAAAACTGTGTTTCGAATATTTTTTGAAATTATACAAATTAATTTAGATTAAAAACTGCATGTACACTGCCTCTTTGTTTGGATCATGATTAAAATGCAGTCATTTTAAATGGAAAGAGCACATACATAGCCTTAGTTTGTTTATATGAAGAGATTTCTTTTGATTGTGTAACTTATTTATGTGATTTGGGGTTTGTTTGAAAATTTCAATTTAGTTTTGTTTATATTTCAATTTCACAAGGAAACGTGCAACAATAGCCTAATAAAAGGACACCTTTTCATTTACTGTATAATTTGTCTTCAATCTCATTTTGTAAAAATAAATCGAGAGAAAATCGAATTGTGAAATCAAAATCGTGAATCGTTACATCCCTAGTTTAAATGGTTGTCAATATTAAAATCAAGACGATAATTTATTGTCATAATGCTGTAATTGTTCAGTTTTTTTTGTGCTTCATAAAATGTATTTCTCCACATGGCACTTCATAACAGTTATTTCTGCACAGTAGTTTATACTAGAGTTTGTTTTTGACTAATTTTCAACCACTTCCACATCAAGAGCCAAAATCAAAAAATGTTTCTTAAAAACCATCTTTGTACTTTTTAATACATTTTTTATATGTGGTACTGTCTATTGTGTTCAGGAGGAGAGACACAGAGAGCAGAAGGAACAGGAACAGCAGAAGCAGAGGAGACTGCAGCCGAAGCAGAAGCTGGAGGAGGAGGAGGAGGAGGAGGAGGAGGAGGAGGAGGGAAAGGCACAGGCCCAGCGAGAGCAAGCTGAACAAACCGAGCTCTTTCGTGAGCTGGAGCGGCTCAAACTAGAACGTGAGGAGCAGGTCGTCAAACTCCAGCTGGAACGCAGGTGAAAATGTCCATGTCATATATCTGTTGTTAACGCTTGACAGAGAAAATATGATGAGCCTCAGTAATACAAGTGTTTGAAATCAATCCGGACTAACTTGCAGAAAGATATTTGTATTATTTAAATATAAAAATGTGTTTAAATATATTTTTTTAACTTAACTACAATAATAAAACAAATAATAATATTATTAGTAAAAATTATTTAATTTAAAATATTTTTTTTTTTTTTTAATTAAATAATTAAAATAAATACTTTATTATTCAAAAATGTTAATTATTATATCAAAATATACTAAATTAACTCGAATGTGTAGTTTACGTCGACTTGTTTGAATGAAAATCGGTTTTCTCTTTAACATCCGCCGACGCTCCCCTCTGGGCTTCCGTAGTTCTGAATGGGCTCAGCCCCCCCCCCCCCCCGCGCGTTTGCCATGTGTTGGGCTGTTAGACGATAGGTGTGTTCGACTTGAAGCAGCGCTGTGCAGAATGATCACTGTGACATCAAAGTACTGCTCGAGCGATAAAAGAGCAGACGGATCCTTGTGCTTTCGAATCGCTCTCGCGGTACTTTGGGGCATCGTGACCCCCCCCCCCCATACCCTCCGCAATCCTTCGCATGCCAATACCATGTTCAGAAAGAAAATGACGTGTTTTTTGAGAGTGCTTAAAGGGATCCCCGGGTATTAAGACATGTATAGCTTAATATAACGTAAATTATGTCTCTTATTTAAATATGTAGTAGAAAACCCATGCAAACGTATGTTATTTAAAAAATCGACATCGTTTTTGGACGATGGGGGCACCATTATTTTATGTGCACAGTGCATTCTGCGTCAATGACGTCAAATGGTTGCACTCAGTGAGCTACTGGCGCTTATTTCTATAGCCTTTGGCTTTTTACCGAAACACAACTCAGAAAATAAAATACTGATACGATACCACATTGTGTGGCTTTTGGTTGTAATTTTCAGTCGAAGGGCAACAAGAGAAGCAATGTAAGACTTTCCTAGCGATAAGAAGAGGAGAAAAGAATGGGAAGATGCCTGTGGACGAATAAAACTACCTAAAGACCCGCTTCTTTTTCTCTCCACTTTAGCCCTGATGCCTTTGAGTCTTTTAGTAGACCACAGCTACTGACAGAGCTTACAAACAGCTGAGACAAGAAACGCTAGATGCCATCTGTTAGGATGAAAACGCCGCGGCCACTGAATGAGTTTCTCAGCACGGATCTTACTCGATATCCGAGGCGTTTAGACTCCTTGTGGGGGAAAAAAATCGATGGTAGAGCATTTGGTTTAAACCTATACTTCTATCCATCGCCACCTGTAAACTCTTTCAGTAGCTGTGGTCATCAGATCAGTATTTTATTCTCCGAGTTGTCTATATATACACTAGAGTTGTGTCGTGGTAAAAATAGCAACAGGTAGCGCTAGTGGCTCACCGAGTGCAACCATTTTACGTCATCAGAAAAATGGCGCCCCCCATAGTCCAAAATATGTATAAAACAATGTGATTTTTTTTAAATAACAGAAACAATCATGGGTTTTCTACTACATGTTTCAGTAAGATACATCAATTATGTTATATTAAGCCATACAAGTCTTAATACCCAGGGGTCCCTTTAACCTCGCGCTAGACTTAAGTCAGTCATTATGTCCTTTGACAATGCAAGTTCTTTGCTCACATTCTCTGTATTCGCTGTTTAAAAATAACTGTGGAAGGTACAGATAATAAAAAAAATAATCCATTACCTCATCCGTGAACATCCTCCTTCATAGCGTCATCAAGCTTCGCCTTTGTTATTGTTTTGAAAATAGATTTAATATCGTAAATCAGATTTTTTGTGAAAAAATCAGGGATTTTTTTTCTTAGGCCATATTGCCCAGCCCTAGTACACATATATTGTGTGTGTGTGTGTGTGTGTGTGTGTGTGTGTGTGTGTGTGTGTGTGTGTGTGTGTGTGTGTGTGTGTGTGTGTGTGTGTGTGTGTGTGTGTGTGTGTGTGTGTGTGTGTGTGTGTGTGTGTGTGTGTGTGTGTGTGTGTGTGTGTGTGTGTTATAATTATGCAATAAATGTATATTGTCATTATAAATATATTAAGATAATATTATTAAATATATATTTAGATAATTTCTAATAATATCTGTATGGAGATATAGCTGTATGCGTAATTTTGAATCCATGTCAAAATGAATGTGTTGAACATCAAGGCGTCTGGAGGAGCGAGAGAAGGAGCAGCTGAGTCTGGTTGGCCGTCTGGAGGAGCAGCTGAGAGAGCGCAGCGTGGAGGCGGCCGCCCTGCTCACGCCGGATGAAGCGCGCCGACTGGAGGAGGAGAGACGGACGCTTACTGATCTCAAGGAGGAGCTGCTCAGAGCCAAGGAGGCGCGGATCGATGGAGAGGAGGAGGGCGGGGAGGAGGCCCGGAGGAGCGCGCAGGCACGCTACGAACATTTCAAGCAGATGCAGGTGGAGGAGCTGAGTTTGCTGGAGGAGTCACTGATCCAGCAGAAGGACCGGCTGGAGCGGGAGGTGGCCCAAGAGCGCACGTCACTCGGCCTGCTGCTGCACACGCACAAGGACAAACAGAGACAGGTACAGGGGTCCTTATGTCAAAACAGAGGAAAACTGATGTTTTTTAGTTGTTTGTATATCCATTGTATTTAAATAATATTGTTGTTAATTTTGAAATTAATATTTTCATTTAAAATGTACCAAGTTAGAAGAAACAATCTTTTGAGATGATTCGTTTAAGTGAATCAAAGCAAGATGCAGTGCATTGTGTTTAGTCCAATCGATTAACAAATGATTCTTTTAAGTGAATCAAAGCAAGATGCAGTGCATTGTGTTTAGGCCAATCGATTAACAAATGATTCTTTTGAGATGATTCGTTTAAGTGAATCAAAGCAAGATGCAGTGCATTGTGTTTAGGCCAATCGATTAACAAATGATTCTTTTGAGATGATTCGTTTAAGTGAATCAAAGCAAGATGCAGTGCATTGTGTTTAGGCCAATCGATTAACAAATGATTCTTTTGAGATGATTCGTTTAAGTGAATCAAAGCAAGATGCAGTGCATTGTGTTTAGGCCAATCGATTAACAAATGATTCTTTTGAGATGATTCGTTTAAGTGAATCAAAGCAAGATGCAGTGCATTGTGTTTAGGCCAATCGATTAACAAATGATTCTTTTGAGATGATTCTTTTAAGTGAATCAAAGCAAGATGCAGTGCATTGTGTTTAGGCCAATCGATTAACAAATGATTCTTTTGAGATGATTCGTTTAAGTGAATCAAAGCAAGATGCAGTGCATTGTGTTTAGTCCAATCGATTAACAAATGATTATTTTAAGTGAATCAAAGCAAGATGCAGTGCATTGTGTTTAGGCCAATCGATTAACAAATGAATCTTTTTAGATGATTCGTTTAAGTGAATCAAAGCAAGATGCAGTGCATTGTGTTTAGTCCAATCGATTAACAAATGATTCTTTTGAGATGATTCTTTTAAGTGAATCAAAGCAAGATGCAGTGCATTGTGTTTAGGCCAATCGATTAACAAATGATTGAGATGAGTGAATCAAAGCAAGATGCAGTGCATTGTGTTTAGATCGATTCGTTTAAGTGAATCAAAGCAAGATGCAATTGTGTTTAGGCCAATCGATTAACAAATGATTCTTTTGAGATGATTCATTGCAGTGCATTGTGTTTAGGCCAATCGTGAGATGATTCGTTTAAGTGAATCAAAGCAAGATGCAGTGCATTGTGTTTAGGCCAATCGATTAACAAATGATTCTTTTGAGATGATTCGTTTAAGTGAATCAAAGCAAGATGCAGTGCATTGTGTTTAGGCCAATCGATTAACAAATGAATCTTTTGAGATGATTCTTTCTAGTGAATCTTCAACATACAGCATATTCTGATTCACAAACAAAAACCTCTTCTGAGATTATTCATTTTAGTGAATCAAAAACATATAGAAGGATGGGCTGTAGTCTGATTCACAAACACGTGATTCTTTTTAGTGAATCAAAACACGATGCAGTGCAACCTGTGTTGGCCAATTCACCAATAAACGACTCTCTTAAACGAGTTATTTTTGGTGAATCTGTAATATACGACAGGATCAGTGTGGGCTGATTCACAAACAAATAAGTCTTTTGAAATTATAATTTTTTAGTGAATCTGTAACATACACCATATGCTGATTCAGAAACTAATGATTCTTCTGAGATTATTCATTTTAGTGAATCAAAAACATATATAAGGACCGGTATAGTCTGATTCACAAACACATGATTCTTTTGATATGATTCTTTTTAGTAAACCAAAACATGCAGAGCGACCTGTGTAGGCCAAGACTCTTTTAAACTGGTTCTTTATAGTGAATATATTATAGTATTATATATATATATATATTTATAGAAACATACAACAGTACTGGTGTAATTCTGATTCACAAACAAATTACTTTTTTGAGATGATTTTTTTTTTAGTTAATCTAAAAATTATGCAGCACAACCTGTGTATTTCATGAACAATTGACTCTTTTGATACTATTTAGTTAATTGAACCATAATACAGCAAGACCTGTGTAGGTAGTTCAATTGCCGGTTTGAATTAGTGAATTAGAAAAACGAAATAATTTAAAGCATTAGCAGAGAGAGATTTTCTTTTAAATGTGAGAAAGATGTACATTATAACTGAAAGTAACCAAAGGAATAGTAATGAATCAATACGAGAATGAAATTCAATCAAGACTCTGGCTCTCAAGACACTGTTCTGGTCCTTGCAGGTGCGTGATATGATGGAGCGTGGTGGTGTTCAGGACGTGTCCTCTCTGGGTCAGGAGGAGGTTCTGATCCAGCAGGCCGAGCACAGTCTGCAGTTTAAAGAGAGGCAGCTCCAATCTCTCCATGAGAAACATCTCCCTGCTGTCTCAGAGGAGCGACAGAGAGCCATCGAGCTCCTGGAGAGAGTTAGAGGAGGGGCAGGGTCTCCTGCTTTGGACAGAAGTCCAGAAGATATGGACAAAGAGCTGGACGAGACTCTATATCAGGTAAAACTCTGGTCAGTCAGATGGTCTCTGTGGACGTGCACTTGGATTAGTAGTAGTATTTTACAAAAACGTTAGGACACACTGTTGAATTCCATGCTTTTCTGTATCAGGACATAATAAAACATTATCTGGTTCTTGGCAGGTGTTAAAATTAGGAAAATAATACCTCAGATGAACAACAACACATGACATATCGCACCGTGTCATTATTTATTTAAGCCAAAATGGAAAAGCCAGTAAGGACATTCTCACTGTTAACATAGGAATGACATGCCTTTTGATTAACTGATCATCAGCAAGTGTGAGCACCTCTATAAAAGCAGACGTTTTGGCAGTTTGCTGGTCTGAAGACTTCAGGTGTGAGTTAACACAATGCCAAGGAGGTAAGACATCAGCAATGATTTTAGAGAAGCAATTGTTGCTGCCATCAATCTGGGAAGAGTGACACGGCCACGACCATCCAAACAATTTAAAGTCCATCATTCCACAGTGTGGAAGTTTATTCACAAGTGGAAGACGTTCAAAACAGACACCAATCCTCCCCAGAAGTGGACATCCCAGCAAATTCACCACAAGATCAGACTGTGTAAAGCTCAGAGAAATGGCAGAAAACCCAAGAACTTCTCCGCAGACTCTACAGGCCTCAAATGTTAAATCAGAATCAGAATGAGCTTTATTGCAGGTATGTTTACACAGAATTGTTTTCGTGACAGAAGCTACCGCAGTGCAACAGAATGACAGCAACAGGACACAGATAATAAAAGAAGAATAAAAAGGAATACAATATACAAATTGACAATTGTATGCACAGGTATAGACCGTTTTGTATGTACAGGTATATTATGTGCAAATTGAAGTGTAGACTAAGTATGTGTGTTAGATAAGTGTATAATAGTGTGTGTACGTTCATTATTGTCAAGTGTTCATGAGATGGATTGCCTGAGGGAAGAAACTGTGTCTGTGTCTGGTCGTTCTGGTGCTCAGAGCTCTGTAGCGTCGACCAGACGGTAACCGTTCAAAGAGGGAGAGTGCTGGATGTGATTTTGCCAGCCCTTTAGCTCACTCTGGATAAGTACAGTTCTTGGAGAGTAGGGAGGGTTGTATATCAGTGATATATAAGTTATAAAGTTCATAAGAGTACAATTAGAAAAATATGGGACGAGTATGGATGTTTGGGAGGCTTGCCAGAAGAAAGCCTCTTCTCTCTAATAAAACATGGCAGCACAGTTTAGCTTTGCAAAGTTGAATCTGAACAAAACCATAAGACTTCTACAGTAATGTTATTTGAACAGATGAGACCAAAGTGGAGATGTTTGGCCATATTGTGCAATGCAGCGTTTGGTTAAAAACCTAAAGAGCATATCAGCACAAACGCCTCATACCAAACGTTACACATGCTGGTGGAGGGCTGATGATTTTGGCTTGTTTTGTAGCCACGGGACCGGGGCACCTCACAATCATTGAGTCAACCGTGAACTCCTTTGTATACCAAAGTAAAGCCAAGCTCTACAATACTCGCAAGTATTGTAGAGTCAAATGTGAGGACATCCGTCCGACAGCTAAAGCTTGGCCAAAATTGGGTCATGCAACAGGACAATGATCTCAAACACACCAGCAAATCTGCAGAACGGCTGAAAAGAAAAGAATCAAGGGGTTGCAATGGCCCAGTCAAAGTCCAGACCTCATCCTGACTGAACTCATGTGGTGAGAGCTGTGCATAAACAAATACCCACAAACCTCAATAAACTGGAGCAATGCAAAATTCCTCCAGAACGATGTGAGAGACTGATAAAGTCATACAGAAAATTATTACTTTATTGCTATTGAATTTGAGTTTGTCACATGTGGCTTTTCCATCTTGGCTTTATTTTTGTTAAATAAATAATGGTGTGATATCTCATGTGATGTTTTATTTTTCCAAATGTTAAGACCTGCCACGGACCAGATCACTTTTTGTTTGTCCTGTTACAGAAAAGCATGGAATTCAATAACTTTTGCACATCTAACTTTATCTGTCTGTTTTTCTCCGCAGGTAGAGAAGGAGTTGGAGGAGAAGGAGGAGCGTTTGTCTCAGTACAGCGCGAGCGCCGAGCAGCTGCAGCAGCTCCAGCAGTCGTACCAGTTCACGGCAAACGTGGCCCGTCAGGAGGAGAAGGTTCGCAGGAAGGAGAAGGAGATCCTGGAGTGGAAGGAGAAACAGCAGCGGGAGGCTCTGGAGCAGGCGGTCACACGCTTGGAGAGGAAACACTCCTCTTACCGCAGGAGCCTCAGTCTGGAGCCGGACGCTGAAGGGCCCAGGAAGAGGTCACAGTCTGCTTTAGGACAGAGCACGTCCAGGTTTACAGGAACACAAGACCTGGACCAGGACAGGTGTGTAGTTGTGTTTTCGGAGGACAGTAGCACAGGGGTTCTTCCCCTTGTGAGGGACCCTTTTGATAAATATAAAGGCAGCTGGATATTTTTGTGAAGAAATATATATGTATGCTGTTTGAGACAATGATTAAGGTATGGTTAAAAAGGTTATTAATCCCATTAAGAATATGCCAGATGGCTCACAAAACTTAAATCTTCAAAAATACAAACATTAAAAACAATAATTCATATAAATACATATAAGCCTAAAAATGCACTCAAACAATATGAAAATATAGTATAATTAATTGTGATATTATTCATATCTATTAGTATCAAGATAAATATATTTTTTGTACATACTTGTATGCAAGAATAAAAACATAAAATTGATTAATCGTGATATTATCAAAACAATTAAATCAAATAATTGTTTCCAAAATTAAACAATTGGCTTTTACAATGTTTTTATACAATTATTTTGCAAATGATTGACTTTTTATTAAATTGACAACGTATCTGAGATTGACACTTATTTAGAAAAATATTTAGAAAACAAATGATAAGTAAAATAATTTAAATAATGTATTAATCGTTTACAATAATTAATGTTTTAATCTTCACCGGAAAGCATAATGAAATGCTATTACATTAAGTGAATGTGAATGGAAAATAATTAATTGTTGAACACATATTTCATTAATATCCTAAGTGCTCACTTTAAACGCCCTAACATAAATGTAGTTTAAATAAATCAAAAATCTCTCAAATGTTTTCCGGACCCCAGAAGCCCCTCGCGTCCCCTGGGCATCCCTGGATTTGATCTAGAGCCGCTCTGCTGTGTTTTTTTATCATTTTGCTCTGGATGTTCCTCAGGATGGAGCGAGAGATCGCGCAGCTGAAGCAGAGGATCAGTGAGAGCGAAGGACGCGTGAGGAGTCTCAGTGTGAGCGGGGAAGAAAACAACAACGTGAACCAGTCGCCCGTCAGCCCCATACAGACCCTCCCGACTGTCCTGTCCATAGGAGACGAGAGGTACACACACCACAGCTGCCTGCAGTGCTGCTGAACGCGTCAAACAAGCGGCTTGAAATGAAGGTTTGTCATTGTTTCCCCTCAGGATTAATGCGTATATTGAAGAAGAGGTGCAGCGGAGGCTGCAGAAACTGAACCTGCTGAACAGAGAGAATAACAACACACTCTCACTGTCTTCAGACTCCCTGCAGGTATAACACTACAGACATCATCAAATCAAACCCGTTTACTGGCACATATACAGAAATATTCTTTGCATTTGTTATAAATATAGTGTATTTAAATAGTGTTGCTTTTTAAAACATAGGTACATATCAGTGTTAATGAAACTATTAAGTGTCCTTAAATGTCCCTTATAGACCCTCCCATTAATTGAATTCTTAATTAAATATAAATATTAAATGTAAAAGAAATATAAGAGAAATTATGTATATATGTCTAAACTAAAACTGAAATGAAGATAAATTAAAGCTATAAAGAAAAAAATGACAAAAGCACATAATGGTATATGATATTATAATGATATTAATACAATTTAAATAAAAATTGGGAATGTAAAAACATAAACGCTAATTTAAAAATGGAACAAATACTATATTATATAAATAATAATGTCACATGTCATCCTGGAATATTGTTTACTTGTTTAATTAGCATTATTTTCTTCAGAAAATCTAGTCATTTCTGTCAGAGTAACTGAGACGACAGAGAAAAATTATATTATTAACCAATAATAAACTATTATAACCAGTAAAATTGTATTATTTTCCACCAAATATTCTCTCACTCAAGAATACTTTACCATACAGAAGTGAAATATGTCTTTAAAATTAGACCATAACATCATGTTCTCCTTATACCACTATAAACGCATATATGTTATTGTAATAAAATTCCTTTTCTCTTTGGATTGAATGCAAACTATTGGTAAAATGTGTGAAACATCAAAAGCAAGCCCAAACAGAATAAAAAATAATTTCTGTGCCGATTTAAGCTGAAAGCACAATTAAAAATAGCCAAACTGTTTTCTGAGAGATTCCGCGTGGGCTTGCTAAAGAGAAGAAAACAGTTTAATGTTACCCTTGTCATGCACGAGAGACACGTTAAACCCCACAGAATTGTTTTTGGCATCAACAAAGTTGTTTAACTCTGCAGGAGGAGGAGCAGGATAGTGAGGGTAGCTCTGTTAGATTGACGGATGAGGTAAGCACAGGCCTCAGCCAATCAGCTCCAGCTGAGCGCACGGTGATTTGCATGATCCAGACTTAATTTGCATACCTCTCACAATCTCTGGTATCAGTAGATTGGGTCTTTCCTCAGCGGTTTTTCTTTTTGTGAGCATGCAGCCTGCCCACCGATGTCTTGCATAGATGCATTTCCCCTGTTCCTGTAATCAAACTGTTTTTTGCTACCTCACGGATGGGAAATGACAAATAAGTGCTTGCTTGACCCTCCAAAATCAGCTGCTAGTAATCCAGAAGTTGTGTTAATTGTTATATGACCCTAATAAAATGTTTCAATTTCTCAGGACAACGATAAAAAACGCTCCGATCAACGCAAACTGAAATACGAGGTACTGTCTTGTATGTTTAGGGAATGTTATTTCATTAGCACTTCATTAAATTCCCATCTTTCCTCAGCGGCTGGTGTCGATTCCTCTGGATCCCGGTGCAGAGAGTCTTAAAGATCCGGTGAAGATCAGTATTCCCCGTCACGTCCTGTGCGGTCAGGGAAAAGATGAACACTTTGAGTTCGAAGTCAAGGTTTGTCTGCATTTTATACAATCAGTCACTGCATTATCTGTGAGGATTTCTGTCTCTGTTTTTAAATCCATGTTGAAAACTTACCTTTTTAATTTGGCGTTTGTGCAATGAGAACTTTCCACTGTACTGTTTTCTTACACAGTTTTGTATTGTCTTTTTGAATTGTTTGTATTGTGCAGCACATTGGTCAACCCATGGTTGTGTTTTAATAGTGCTATATAAATAACATTGACATTATTTAATTGTCCGTGAGGTGACAGCCAGTAAAAAATCAAAATATGGTCATCTTTGATGTTTGAGATTTGGTTTTGTCCTGTGTTCAGATCACGGTTTTGGATGAAACGTGGACGGTGTTCAGAAGATACAGTCGTTTTCGGGAGATGCATAAATCTCTGAAGCTGAAATATCCCGAGGTATGATTTACATGTGTTCACAGAAATAACTCTGATGCAACTAGTCGAACATGACTCTAGTAACACGAAGGTTATGGGTTCGGTTCCCAGAGAATGCACAAACTAATGAAATGTATCAGAATGATTGTAAGTTGCTCTGGATAAAAGCAAACATTTCAATTAAACAATTTATTCATATATTTTTTAATCATAATTGTTTTATTTAAATATATATTTCACCCCAAAATATTTTTTTTTTGCTTTATTTACATACAATTAAAATGAATCCATGCATAAATATAAAAAAATAAATATAAAAAATTAAAAATATTTTTTTTTATATATATATTTTTATATTATATACAAATATTTATTTTTTATATAAAGTATAAAAAAATAAAAAACATAAATATAAAAAAATAATCCATGCATAAATATAAAAAATATCAAATTAATTCATGTAAACTGTCAATTTTTCTGTTGTAATTTTTTTTTTTTTACTATATTTTATAATATTTCACCCCCCAAAAATATTTTTAACATCTTCAAATATGTTTTTGCATTAATTTCATGCCAAAAAAATTTGTCCCACTTAATTTTGTGGTGAAATATGACCTGGATATTTTTGTGAGATTCACCCAACTATGGCATATTAAATTTTGAATGTTGTTTTAGCTTGCGGCTTTGGACTTCCCTCCCAAAAAGATTTTTGGAAACCGAGACGAGAGAATGGTTGCGGAGCGCCGGAATCAGTTGGAGGTATTGAGATGTGTTTCCAATCAATCACTTCTGAATGAGAAACTTCTGAAGATGCTGACGATGTCTCTGTGTTTTCCCAGCAATACCTGCGTAACTTCTTCAGCGTGATGATGTCCTCCTGCTCCTCTTCTCCTCTGAGGACAGACGAGTTTGAACTACACCTCTCAAAACACGCCGTGTGCAGCATCTCTCCGTTCTTTAAGAAGGGAGTGTTTGACTACAGCAGTCACGGGACGGGCTGATACACACACACACACACACACACAGACACACACACACAGACACACACACACACAGACACACACACACACACACACACACACACACACACACACACACACACAGACACACACACACACACACACACACACACACACACACACACACACACACACACACACACACACACACACACACAGACACACACACACACACCACACACACACTCCAGTACAAAAAACACTCATTTACATCAATACAAACTGAGACTACATACATATATATTTCACCTTTAAAAAGGAAAAATGATATTGTGCATAAAGACAGTCAAGCCTGATTTTGGAAGCATAAAGATTTTTGCATTGTGACATTATTTTCATGGCAATTAAGCACATTTTTCCAAATCAAATTTCTCATAATACTATTCTTTTTGAGCTTTTGTGTAGTTGTGGTTCTCATAGTAATCCAGATTTTTTTTTTTTATTATTATAATTATAAGAAAAGTAGCATAAATTAAAATAAAACACAGTAGTACAACAATACTGCCATGATGGATAAATTCTTTAAAATATTATTATTATTGCCATAAAAATAATATAATAATGGAAAAAATACTATGAATACAAAAATAGGCTGTTTTTCTTTATACATTGCGGTGAAATATGACCTGCATTCATTCAGACACTAATCGACTCGCTCAGGAAAGCTGGAAATCAAGGGCAGAGTGACTTGAAATGGAGAAAGAATAGGAAAAAAAGGATCCAAAGTAGATGTAAATAATTGTGTTGTGCCTTGTTGGCATTAATTGAGCTTTAAACGCTTCAAAGATAGGAAATATGGACTTAATCTGACAACAGATGGTCACTGTAACCTGCTCCAAACGCTTTGTGTTTACATCGAGGACCGTGACGCCTGTTTCTGTGGACAGACAGGACGTCCTGTAGCTGCTACTTGGGTTTGTGATTCACGTTAAATCATGTTTAAGTTGCTGTGTATAACGACGTCACTACTTTAGTCTGGATTCAGATGATGTAATGAGAACGGCAGCCTGTTATTGGCTCCGATACATACTCCAGATTAAATGCAAATCTGCACTAATATCCACGATACTCAGGCTAACATTGAGCAGTTTTGTTGTTGTTTTATAACCACTAAGAGGTCAAAGTTCACAAAACGGTGCGAGCTAATGTCTTCCAGGAAAAAAAGGATGCTTTTGATTCAAAATGACTGGTACTCAACGCCCTGGTTGCAGTTTAAGTAGAATATGCTGTAATAACATGTCCATTGACAACTATTGAACTCTAAACGATTAATTTTCAGCACTATGAAGCCATATGTATCTGTAAATGTATTGCACACTTGATCTGTACAGGGAAGCTTGTTCTCATGATGTCTGGAGGAAAGGGATATACTGCTATATTAGCCTTTGAACACTTGATTTCTGTAAGTGTATCGAGTGGAAGATGTATACATTTTTATAACACTATTTACATTTGCTTTTTTTATTTCTGGAACTGAATGTAATAAATTATGATTTGGTAACTCAGTTTTAGAGTAACGAGTTTAGCACCATGTTGAAATCATTATTTATGTTGCAGTACATTGTCAAAGAAGCTTTAGCAAAAGTACAGTTTGTTGATGCAACACGTGTGTAATCATGCTTATGTCAGTAAAGCAGATCCGGAGATGATTTGAGGATGAACTTCTTCCTGTCCTAGGATTTTTCACTGCTTTTCTGGTGGTCGGTCGGAAGTGTGCTTATTTTTGACAGATCAGCAAACGAGACATTCGCCGAACCCCTTTTTGCTGGTTTCACCTGTAAAGTCATGACAAGACGGTAAAGTCAGAATCTGGCTACAATTGCACTTTTGGAGGAATGCGATTGGCTGTGCTTTGTTCCATGCTGACCAATGAAAATGCAACAGACCTGAGACTCATGAGGCTTCCAGCCAATCATGTAGAGGATCTGAAATGTAGCCGGAACTGAACCGTCTTCATTGCCATACATCTCTAGAAGAAATCAAAGTAATAGAATAACACAATTTCTATGATCATCAGGTAAACAAAACACATTTTAGTGTTTCTACATCAGTCGTTCTCAACCTTTTTGACTACAAGGCTGCAAAGACAATACTTGACAATACCCCCCCACCCTCAGAAAAACAAATCTCTGATACATCTGCAATAATGACAAAGCTACTCATATTGAAAATATTATTTACTGAATCAAGGAGTGGCACTACAATGAATAAATTTCATAATCTCCAATAACTAAATGTTCTTCATGGCATTTTTTATTACCAATGAATAAGAATTTTCTAGTTTATGACTTTTTTTTTACTCCGAAATAGACATTTCTGTGCAATAAAATATTTTAGAGATTGACAAAATTATATAAATTACATTCATAATACAATTTCTGTGACTTTTCCAGGTCTAGAAATCACACTAGTAAAAATCGTTCATACGGTATATCCAGGTTGTGCAAGATCATTGAATTAAAATGTCAGTTAAAGGAACAAATTATGAAATACTAATTTCATCTTACATCTTCATTTTTAATCGTTTTGGCTGATATTAAACCTTTTGTCTTATTTTAAATAATTTTAAGCCATCCTGGTTGAGAATCACTGTTCTACATAAAAGTATTCTTGTAGAAATAAAAAATATATAATACAAATCAATACTACTGAAATTTAAATTGTCATAACAAACGTTAATTTTAAACAAGTATTTAATTTAAATATAATATCAGCGGTCCTGGACTGCACTGAACTACATCATTTAAATACATAAGTTAAATGTGAGTGTATCCACTGTTCCACATATAATTATTGTTGTAGAAAGTATAAATATGTAATAAAACAAATACAATGGAAATTTCAATTGTCAAGGTCTGCGGTCTCACCTTTATAAATGGCAGCTGCTGCCAGTATAGTGTCTCTGTGTAGGAGTGCCTTCCTGTTCCACGCACAGTTGCTTTCACCCATACCTGAAGTACATGAACAAACTGTAAACACATTCTCCTTTTCATTACACAAGACACCAAATATAAAGAGTTTACCTTGTAAGTCACGCATGACCTCCAGCATACCAGGATAATGGACCTGAACTTCATCAATGTCCTGAATGACAACACAAAAAAGCCTCAGTGTGGTCACTCATAATTCAGCTCGAACAGATGACGTAGTTGAATCGGTGTGTTGAACTATTCCTACCACAGTGAGCATGTTGAATCCGGCCTGTCCCAGCAGGTTGCCCAGGTCAGTGACGGCCGTGTAGGGTGAGATATGAGGTGCAAAGCCGCCCTCCCTCTCCAGCTCGGCTAACTGCAGAGAACATCGCAGCTCGTAGAGCGTCTCACCGCCGACCATTGCTCCAATGAACACACCATCCGGCTTCAACGCCTGGTAGATCTGAACGACAAAAACAGGGTATTTTGTGTTATTTATAACGTGCAACAGGACATTATAACACACTTGGTTTGATCCTCATACCTGTCTCAAAGCTCCAGGAAGGTCGTTGATCCAGTGCAGACTGAGGAGACAAATACGGTTTTATAAATGACAGTTCATTCTTTATATTTCCCATCATGCACCGGGGCAGTACTGTACCTCAGGCTGCTGAGCACTAGGTCAAACGTGTTTTCTTTAAATGGCAAAAACTCCTCATCTGCCAAAACACACTGAGTAGGCATCTCACATTTCTTTCTATTTCTCTAAAGAACAAGAGAAAGAAGTTTCACTAAGTCTGCATTTATCTGATCAGAAATACAGCAAAAAACATAATTCTGTGAAATTTTATTACAATTTCAAACAACTGTTTTCTATTTGCATATACTTTAAAGTGTAATTTATTGTAGTGATGCAGCGCTGCATTTTCAGCATCTTTACTCTTCACATGATCCTTCAGAAATCAGTCTAATATACTGATTTACTGCTCAAGAAACATTTCTTGTTCTTAGCAACGTAAAAAAAAAATGTTTGTTTTATCGTTGTATCAATGTTGAAAATAGATGTGCGGCAGAATATTTTTGTGGAAACCGTATTGCAAGATCAAAAGAACCGCATTTATTTCAAATAGAAATCTTTTGTGACATTATAAATGTCTTCAGTGCCACTTTTTCTCGATTTTAATGCATTCTTGCTCAATAAAAGTATTAATTTATTTAAAAAAAAAAAGTCTTACTGACCCCAGAAGTTTGAATGGGCATAACTAAAGCCATTTATAACATGTAAGGTTTATGCTTTATTAAAATAAAGACATGTGAAGTCTCTTACCAGGGAAGAGTCTGAAATGTCTGCTAAAAAGAGACGTTCAACGATGTCCTGAGAAGAGAAAGAATCAGTGTAACAAAGGAATAATTTACTGTCCTCTGCAGAACACAAAGACAGATGTTCACAGCTCTTTTTCAGTCAAAGTACATTCATCAAAAATACCTCATTGTGTATCACAACATCCTGAATGTAAGTAAATAAAGAGTGCTATTCACAGTACTGTTACGGACGGTTATACCTTACTCAAATGCTCCGCGATGTGACTCTTCCCACATCCTACATCCAGAGCCAGAGGGAAAGTCCTGCAATGACATTCAGGGATCAAACATCACCCTCATGTTATCCAAAAACCCACACGACTGCATTTATTCTTGTGAAAACAAACATTATTCAGGATGTCAAAGTTGATGTAACAGTGCAAGCGGATGGGGACTGGAGTTATTGAGCTCTCAAAACTCTAGCACTCTTTATTTAACCGGCAGCCATATCACCTGCAGCCCAAGACCGGTTGCACACTGAAGCTATCAGTATCTGGATGGGAGACCTCCTGGAAAACTATTGCTTAGTGAGAAACTGTGGTCTGTGTGGGTCCTTATAGTGAAACACTATAGGATGTGAGACAAAGGTCCTGATGGTAAATATGTTCAGTGGCCAAAACTGAATCATGGACTGGAGTTAATTGAGCTCTCATGAGGAAACTTACTAAAGCTTTGACTAGAAAAGCGCTCTATTCTAATTCTATTCTTTAAAAAACGTGCCCCTTTTAGACTTGCACTCTATTAATTTACTAACTGCATGTTTTCTTAAAATAAAATAAAAACTAACACTAGCTTCTCTATTCTTTTTGTATTCTAAAGTTGTGTTCTTTTTATTTATTATACAATTAACAAAAAAGCCTCCATCACTAGCTTGCTCTTCTTTTTCTTTTTTTTTTTATTATAAAATAAAAACAAACCTTGCTACATGTACTGTGTTAAGCTAACTGAGAGTTATAGCACTTGCGTATCATTGCTCTTTTGATTTTGATTGCTTCCATTGTCCTCATTTGTAAGTCGCTTTGGATAGAAGCGTCTGCTAAATGACTAAATGTAAAATGCATAAAAAATACTTAAATTTGTCTGTTCATTACTCAAATCTATCAAATGACGTCAGAAGACTTAAAATACAGCACAAAGGTAGTATCTACTACTTTCATGAAGCTCTTTCGGAGCTCAACAGTCCCAGTCCCCATTCACTTCTATTGTGTGGTAAACAGCAGACTGGACATTCTGCTTGATATCTCCTTTTCTACTCTACAAAACAAAATAAAGTCATACAGGGTTGAAACGGCAAAACAATATTTTAGTGTGTGCACTGTTTCTTTAAGAGCTCATGTCAGGATGTTTAAAGGTATGTAATAAGCAGGCAGTGACCTTGAGACATCATACACTCTGTCTGCTAGTCTGCTCGCCACCTGCAAACACAACGAGAGCAGAAGTTCATTCACACAGCTTCGGTGCTCCGAGACACAGACGAGCAGAAGTTCATTCACACAGCTTCGGTGCTCCGAGACACAGACGAGCAGAAGTTCATTCACACAGCTTCGGTGCTCCGAGACACAGACGAGCAGAAGTTCATTCACACAGCTTCGGTGCTCCGAGACACAGACGCGCGGTAATACACCTCCTCACCTCGTCTCGGAGGTAATCGTATTTGTCGCTGTCTGGTAAAGATGAAGCCCATTGCTTCTGCCCGCGCTTCATGCTCCTGTCAAACACGTTCATAGCGCCTGCCTGAGAGGAGAGACACCTCCGTCCCCTCCACAGACACCGGAGGCTTTTCACGGTCAAGCTCATGCTTCCGCGCTGATTCTCGTTACCGCGTCGACTCTCTCAAACACTCATCTCTACACCGAGCTCAGCTCTGAGTCTGCGTCACACAACAGAGACTGTGTCAGAGACTGTAAACCCTGGACTGGATCAGTCCCGGACACTGGAGCGTGGACTGGAGTCAGTCTGAAGTTCAGACAAATCTTTCTAATCAGAAAATCCCCAATGGGGGGGCATTTCGATTTCATAGGGGGCAAACTTTTTTATGATATCAGGAACAGACATTCACCAAAACAATAACACCCTGTATCATAACTTAAAGTCGATCAAGTTCTATATTAATTCAGATTTTAAAAGATAGTTTAAACAACAACAATTCAGATAAATGTATTAACTGCAAAAAAAATATAATAAATAAAAACCTTAACCCACTTAGGTTTCTATTTGCTACAGCGTGTTTTAACAGCGTCTAGCAATGTCGACTTTTGTGTTTTATGTTATATTATGACTTATGTATTTATGATAGAATCCAGTCACCGCTCAAATCGCCGGAGTTTTATTCTGCACGCTCGCGCATCCTCTCTTTAACAAAGTGTAGAAACGTTATTCTATTTCTATTCTATTCTATTCTGCAAAACAACATTCATTTAGTAGGAAGGGGAGTCGAAATAAATACAGAACAATTGACAAAATAAAAAGTGTGACTTTGGTTTGAATTTCATTTTTCATCTTTAAAGGTAAGTAGTAGCAAAAACAACATTAATAAATTAAATAAATAAATTATAAATATTCAAATTGCTAGTAAAATAGTAATTATTAAAACAGGAGTTGCAGTCACATTTTGTGACAAAACTGATGATGAATAATGAAACTAAAGCATTTCTTATCTGTAAGTTTATATTATATTATATTATATTATATTACTGTAAGTCTATTTATATTTCCAGCAACAAACTCACAAAAGCCTCAGATTAGTGTTTGGTATCAATTATAGTTTTATTCATATTTCTAATTCCTTTTTATTTTTATATTTCCTTTTTCATTTGAATGACAGTTTTAGTAATTTTGTTGTGTTTTTTATTATTGTGTCATTTATTTTATTATTATTATTTTAAATATGTCTATAATGTTTTAGTTTTAGCTTTATCTAGTATTCTACAATACATCAATTTAAACATAATGAGAAATGTTGACTGAGATAAAAAAAATATGTTATTATGAATAGTATATTTAGTTTTAGTTATAGTTTTACCAGTCTACACAGAATGTCAAAATGAAAGGAAAGACACGCGCGTCTGGCGTGTTTTGAGCTCTTCGTCTCGCCGTACGCAAAAGAGGGCGTGGCTTCCAAGATGTAACGGAAGTAGTTAAGCATCACGGGAAACCACGTGTGGAGCTGTGCTGTAACATCGCATGAATACCTCAGTAGGTCTTTATATACGTGTTTTTATTTACTGCGCAGTCAGTTTCGTACTGAATTCTTGAGTTTTTCATAAATTACAATGATGTTTTGTCAATGAACGTCTTGCTCAGTGATTTGTCATTACAGTCTTTACAGCGGTACAGAACGTGTGCTGTGCGAATTACAGACAGACACTGTAAACAAATAAATATAGAGTCGCACAAAATATGCATACGGCCAATGACAAGTATAAAATGAACTGTAATTTGACAACATGCCTCCGTTTATGAATGAACTTAAATCTAGCCTGGGTAATACTGCAATATCAAGTTTGATAACAAGCCCCTCTCTACTCTACCTTCTTCATCATTTATCAGTGTTTGTGTGATTTAAGATGACTTGTTGAAATCTGATTGAATGAAAAGAAAACTGCTTTAGTTTATGTTTTGTTGTTTGACTTGGACTTGAGTGTTTTCTATGCAGATAGAAACATGATTGAACCACATTACTTTGGGTTATCTGTGTAAGAAATGTTTCATGAATCTATGCTTGGTTTCACATGTACTTGAAATGCATCTCTTCTGTGTTTTCCCCAGGTTGATGCTTTCATCAGGCTCTTCCAAATAATCACCATGACCTCCAAAAACACTGTAAGCGGTGACGACCGCTTCACGAAGGTCCAGAAGGACCCTCGCTTCTGGGAGATGCCCAGCAGAGAGCACAAAGTCAAAATCGACAAGCGTTTCAAGTCCATGTTCCACGACGAACGCTTTAAACTGACGTATACAGTCGATAAACGCGGCCGACCCGTCAACCAGACGTCCACCGAGGACCTCAAGCGCTTCTACAAGCTCTCTGACTCCGAACAGTCAGACGAGGACGAGGAGAGCGAGAAGACGGAGAAGCCCAAGAAGGAAAAGAAAGTGAAAAAGGCTGATGAGGAACCTCAGGTTGAGGATGAAGAAGAGAGCGATGAATCTGAAGAGGAGGAAGACGCAGAGAAGATCCCAAAGACAAAAGAAGCTAAGAAAACGAGAGAGCCGCTGGTAAAGGGAGTGAGAGTGTTTGAAGAAGGTACTGTAATAACTTTATTTTATAAATGTGACCCTGGAGCACAAAACCAGTCTTAAGTAGCACGGATATATTTGTAGCAATAGCCAATAATACATTGCATGCGTCAAAATTATCCATTTTTCTTTTATGCCTAAAATCATTAGGATATCAAGATCATGTTCCATGAAGATATTTAGTAAATTTCCTACCGTAAATATATCAAAACTTAATTTATGATTAGTAATATGCATTGCTATGAACTTCATTTGGACAACTTTAAAGGCGATTTTCTCAATATTTAGTTTTTTTGCACCCTCAGATTCCAGATTTTCAAATAGTTATATCTCGGTCAAATATTGTCCTATCATAACAAACCATACATCCATGGAAAGCTTGTTTATTAATTCATATAAATCTCAATAAAAAAAAATGCCCATTATGATGGTCAATATGGGTCACCCTTATGACTGGTTTTGTGGTCCATGGTCACATATTGCTTTTGCAGTTATGTATCTGATTGTTATTGTTTTGTTTTAAAATGGATTTTCTGAAAATAATACGAGTGGTGTTCATTGTTATTTATGGCTTGATACCATCTGTATTGTTTTTAACAGATGAGGACGAGGAATCTGGTGTTGAAGAGGAGGATGAAGATGTGGAAGAGGGTCCTTCTGAGGAGGAGGCTGATGAAGATGACGAGAGTGAGTCGGGTGATGACAGCGGACCCGATCTGGCCCGAGGGAAGGGTAACATTGAGACCAGCTCTGATGAAGATGATGATGATGATGATGGTGAGCTGGAGGAATATCTGCGCCATGAGGAAGAGGAGCTTGAGCATGACTGGGGAGAGATGTGGAAAGATGCTCCCAGCAGTGACAACGTGAGATTCATCCGAATGCTTTATTAATCATAAACTGCTGTTCAGAAGTTAAATGTTTGAAAGAAGGCTTTAACCAAAGCTGCATTTATTTGCCTCAATAAACTCTGCTATATTTGCTGCTTATTAATAGTTAGTACGGTAGTTGTCAAGTTTTGGTAGGATTGTGGATGCAGAATATGTGCTTTATATGCACTAATACACAGCCAATATGTTATTAATATGCATGCTAATAAGCAACTAGTTAATAGTGAGTCTGGTACTGAAGTGTTATTGTCTGTTGCTGGTGTTATGTCCTGTGTTTGTGTGTTTAGACCTCCCGACGGTTGGCGGTTTGTAACATGAACTGGGACAGACTGAAAGCTAAAGATCTTCTGGCTCTCTTCAGTTCGTTTAAGCCCAAAGAAGGCGTGGTGCTGTCTGTGACGGTAACCATCCCATCATGATCAGTTGTGTTCTGTAAGATGTCAGTCCTGCCGCCGTGAGTCTGATTGGTGCCGTGTGTCTGTCAGATCTATCCGTCTGAGTTCGGGAAGGAGAGGATGAGTGCAGAGCAGACTCAGGGTCCGCTGGAGCTCACCGGCCTCCCGGAGAACCCTGATACCGACACTGAGGAGCAAAGGTACTGTTTTCATGACTCTTACCGGGGTTTGGATGACCAAGATTTACAGTGAGGGCAATCCCAGAATGCATTGCAAACCAACTAAGTGAAGAAAATCTGTTCTAGATGGCCAATATCTGTTTAAAATATTCTTATTATTCATTCAATACAGAAAAATACCAGTAAAAAAATCAGTCTAGTTAAAATCAGACTGTTTTACGATGTGTATTTTTGTGATTATCAGAGTAGTGCATGCTGTGTTGCATGCTACACTAATAGCTAAAAAATATATAATGCATTTTGTTTATTTTTTTAATTTTAATATATTTTTTTTTATAAATTAATGATTTTATTCAGCAGGAATGTAGTTAATTGTTCAAAAGTGACAGTAAACACATTTATAATGTTATAAAATATCTCTGTCTCAAATAAACGCTCTTCTTATGAACAAAGAATAATTAATTATTCCACATTTCTCTCAAAAATATTAAGCTGCATAACTGTTTTCAACATCGATGATAGTAAGAAATGTTCCTTGAGCAGCAAATCAGCATATTATTATGATTTCTGAAGATCATGTGACTCTGAAGACTGCAGTAATGATGCTGAAAATTCAGCTTTGATCACAGGAATATTACATTTTACAATATATTGAAATAGAAGGGTTATTTTAAATTGTAATAATATTTTACAATATTACTGTTTTTACTGTGTTTTTGATCAAATAAATGCAGCCTTAGTGAGCAGAAGGACTTCAAAAACATGTTACCGTGTCCTAACTACACGCGCCGCGACGACACGCGATAAAAGGTATCTTTTCCATCCGCGACGGCGACACGCAAAATTTCTAATTTAATATTTTACAATATTACTGATTATGTGTTTTTACTGTGTCAAATAAATGCAGCCTTAGCCAGCAACAGTGTTTACCTCAGCTTGTAAATAAGATGTAGAAGAGACTTACAACTCAAACTTTTAATAATGTTAAAAATGTTTTATTTTATTTATGAATGAACAAATGCGCTTCAGGGAGAGCGACCACTCCTCTGATTGGCTGTGATATTTGATTGATTCTGTCGTGTCGCGCTATTTTTAACATTAGACCTCCATATTTGTATATTATTATTATTGTATATCTCAATATCTTTAACCCTTTTGGCAATATTGTCTTCTATTTGTATTTTGACTCTGAATGGTTTTCAAGGATAATGTTAAACAATCAGAGGTGTGTTCTCAGGATCTACCGAGAGAAAGTGCGAGACTATCAGTTCAAGCGTCTGAGGTATTACTACGCCGTGGTGGAGTGTGACTCCGTCGAAACAGCAGCGAAGATCTACGAGGAGTGTGACGGCTACGAGTACGAGAGCAGCTGCTCGATGATCGACCTGCGGTGAGGAGACGTTTACAGAGACATTCAGTCAAAACTGGGCTCGGAAATGCTGTACATGTTTAACTGAAGCCATCAAGAACACCAAACAGATTCCCAAGAGCTAGTATTCAAAGATGTCTCGTTGTGGCTGTGGGCGTTTTGCAGGTTCATCCCTGAAGACGTGACGTTTGACGACGAGCCCACAGACAGAGCCACTGATGTGGATTACAGTTCCTACAAACCCAAACTCTTCACATCCACGGCCACCACCACAGCCAAGGTCTGTCACGCTGAATCCTGCATCAGGTCTGAGCTGGTGCACTCATCTACATTAATGCACGTCCTGGGTCTGCTGCTTGTCAACAGGTCGAGCTGACGTGGGATGAAACGGATCACGACCGGGTCACGGCTCTCTGCAGGAAGTTCAATAAGGACGATCTGTTGGACATGGACTTCAAGGCTTACCTGGCCTCCTCCAGTGAGGAAGAGGAGGATGAGGAAGAGCCACAGACAGAAGGTCAGTGATGTCTGATTCATCATCATTATGAACCGGTAATGGTACGTTTTCATCCATCAGAAATGTTGTTGACTTGAATGTTCTCTCAGCTGAGAAGCCCGTTGATCCTCTTCCTGAGGAGAAGAAGAGCAGTAAAGAGAAGAAGAGCGCAGAGCAGATCGCTAAATACAGAGAACTCCTGAAGAGCGTTCAGGACCAAGACAAGGAGAAGGATGACAGCATGCATATGGAGGTCACATGGGTGCCAGGTATCTGAGTATTCAGAGTATTTATATTTAAATGAATAAATGTAATATAAATATTCATATTTTATTAATTAATTAATGTGAATATTTTGTAACTTTTAATGTTTTTATTTATATTTTATAAAACAATATTACATGTTAAATAGTTAAGAATATAATAATAGTATGCATTTCTATTCTGTAAATATATTAAACATATTATAAAAAATTAATAATATATGCAATATATCTACATTTATTTATATATATATATTTTCTCAGTTTATTTAATTTCATATTATTTTATATATTATTAATATATAATAATAGCATGCATTTTAAATCTGTAAATATATTAAACATTATAACGTTAATATATGCGATATATGTACAATTATTTATATTTATATATATATATATTTTTTTTTCTTTTTTGAAATATGTATATATATATTGAAAATGTATCTTTGTTTAATATTATTATTTTATAAATTGTTAATTATATAATACTAAGCAGTATATTCAGTAAATATAACACAAATTTAATATAAAATTAATAAAATATATACATATCATATCAAAAATGAATTATGACTGCAAACAAAATAGCTACATTTATTACTTTTGTATATAAACAGCATGTAGAAATATTTTTTATTTGAATTAATATAAATGTATTATATATATTTAGAAAATTATTAGATATTTAATCATTTTTATTTTATTTATTAAGTAATATATATTGTATTATATATATATTATAGTAAATATAAACTATATAATATCAAAACATGAGAGAGATATATGTTCTGTAATATTAACATATGTATGTTTTATTAATGTATATTAATTCACTTTTTTAGGACTGAAGGAAACGACTGAGAAGCTTGTGAAGGAGAAAATGGAGGGCAATGATCAGCTGACTCCGTGGGAGCAGTACCTGCAGAAGAGAAAGGAGAAAAAGAAAGAGAAAAGGAAGGGAAAGAAGGTAAAGGTGTCACATGTAGTTTGTCCTTCATCTCTGTCCTCCTCACTCACACATAAACTCTTTTGTCTGGTGCAGGAAGCAGCGGAGGCGGAGCCTGTGATCAGTGATGATGAACTTCCTGCAGATGTTGACCTCGATGACCCCTTCTTCAAAGAGGAGCTCGGCTCGACAGGTTAGTGACGAGTCTGCGCTTTATTATATTCAGCATCAGTTTCTCATATTCCTTTAGGAAGTATTACACCGTTAGTCCTCTAATCTATATCCTCTCTGTATGTTCTCTACAGCATCCCTGAAAAACAAGAAGAACAGGAAGAAGGATGAAAAGAGGACACCAGAAGAACAGGAAGAGCTGGAGAGACAGAGGGTATGTTTCTCTGATGTTCATGAATATGTGTGTTTGTGGGTAACGTATCGTGCTTAACGGCTGTGTCGTGGCATCTAGGCTGAGATGGAGCTGCTGATGAACGACGAAGACGACGACAAGCACAAACATTTCAGCTACGACAAGATCGTAGAGCAGCAGAACCTGAGCAAGAAGAAGAGGAAGAAACTCCTGAAGAGCAACACGCCTCTGGAGAAGGACGACTTCCAGGTGGACGTCCAAGACTCGCGCTTCCAGGCCATGTTCACGTCCCATCTCTACAACCTGGACCCGTCCGACCCGGCCTACAAGAAGACCAAAGCAACGCAGAGCATCTTAGAGGAGAAACAGAGACGCAGAGAGGAGCGACAGCAGAGACAGGAGACGGCGCTGAAGAGCAGAGCCACGCAGGAGAAGGACGGAGAAGAGGCGCCGTCATCCTCCACTAAAGTCATGGACCCCGGTTTATCCCTGCTTATCAAATCCATCAAGAACAAAACTGAACAGTTTCAGGCGCGCAAGAAACAAAAGACAAAATGACTCTGATAACAACAGACGTGGATTCATAACAGAGTTCTGGAGTGTGTTAGTTTAGTGACTCATTTGTGCTTGGAGACTAAATGAGAAGTTTTTGATAATAAACATCATACTTTCTCCTAGTTCAAAATCGATAAATTATGTTTGCCTCAGACTTTTGTAATTGGGATGAAAACATCAAGGGTTTGTTCACACTTCACAGAATCTCATGATCTGCTGCTTCGGTTTCTAGATCAGTGCTTCCCAAACCTGTTCTCAAGGAACCCAAATACTACACATGTTGTATGTCTCCCTTATCTAACACACCCGATTCAACTCATCAGCTCGTTAGCAGAGACTGCAAGAGCTAAATGTGACCTGCTGTCGTTTGAGGCTAAGCGTATCCCATCATTCATCACGCGCTCGAAATTCATGAGATTTTCAAGGTTTCAAACTGTCCAGTGTAAGTGAGATTAATTAGATTATACATCCATTTTGGTAAAGTGTGGCAGATTTAATGTGTACAGTGCTGCTTCGAGTCCAACATCAGTCATTAGTGTAGATCCAGTGAGTTTTCAGGATTGATGGAGGAGGTGGGTTTGTGAGGAGTCAGTCGCAATGAAACGAGAAAAAAATTCTAATGTTTGAAATCAATGAAATTAAGGCAGTCATGTAGAATTAGTATTGTAATTTTAGTGTTCTGTTAAAAAATAAATACTGTTTATTTATTTTACAGCCAAGTAGTATTGCAACTATAGTAGTAATTTATTTATTTAATATTTAAGTTTTGTAATTTAACAGAATAAACATTCTATTATATCATCATCACTATTATTAATACCTAGTAGTAGTAAGGTATTTTTTGTAGACAAACTAAACTAAAATGTAGAAATATTTTTTTTTATTATTAGAAGTTGCAATTGGAAGAAATTTAGTCTGTAAATATTTGATTTTAAATTTTCCAATTTAGATTTATCAACTGATTTAATTTTGATTCCATGCTTGGCTTCTATTTAGAACTTTTAGAATTCAGAACAAACACATGAATATGTACAATTTAGCTTGATGTGGAGAAGAAATAGTCTCAACTTCTACATTCAAAAGCGAAATAAAATCACGTTTGTAGGATATATCTTCAAACAGATGTCGCAATTCCTCTTTTCTGATGTGGTAGAAACCGGTTTCTGTTGATTTAAACCAGGGTTCCTCAAATCTTTCCCTGGAGGACTAATCTGCTGCAGAGTTTAGCTCCAACCCTGATCAATCTCACCTATCTGTGATTTACTAATGATCTTGAAGACTCTGATTAGCATGCTCAGGTGTGTTTGATTAGGGTTAGAGCTAAACTCTGCAGAGGGCCAGATTTGAGGATGCCTGATGCTAAATTCTGTCATCATTTACTAACCCTATCGTTCCAAACTCATGAGTTTCATCTGCAGAAAATATCTTATCATTCTTCAAACTCTTCTGTGAGCAATGTCTATTTTCAGTTTAGCCTGAAAAGTCAGATATGTGCCCCCAAGAAGAGGTTAGATTTACTGCAGTTTCAGAGTGTCACGTTTAATAAAAAACAGACACAGAGAAGCTGGAGTTAAAGTTAGCTTTATTCATGTTGACACAAACGCCGCTCACACATTCAAAAAGTCTGTTGGCACTTTCACAGGCACCTCATTTTCTACATAACAGCAAAAACAGGCTTCCTCGCTCATGCCATAGCCTATATCAAAATACAGCTGTGAATGAATGAAAACCTCGTACACTTACAATTCCAGTAAATACGAGCAGTGCTCAGAGCAGGTAAAAACATCTCAACTCATGGTCCAGGAATTTAGTGTACATGTAAGAACCGCTTGGGTAGATCAATCATTAGACCCAATCCAGAAAAGGCACAAAGTACAGAGTAATGTCAATAACACAAGGTTTGATTTGACCAAATAAAGCTGAACCCCAGTCCAGATCACAAGCATTTCAGAAGTAGAACCAGCGGAATGAAATGACTACATTGTGCCAGTGTTACAAAAAACAGCTACTTTATGAGAAATAGTGCAATTAAGGTTTGACATGGATACACACGTGCACCATCTGAAAGAGCTGTAGTGTTGTGTAGTGTTTCAGGTTCAATACCACATAGATTTGATCACCACAGGATCATTTGTACAGTTCCTGAAGCAAATGCAAATGGTGCTTGGCCTCGCCGCCATGCAGATGATTGACAGGGCGTTGCTATAGTGATTGCTGGGTGATTTCTTACTGGTCTTATTGTGGTGCCTATATGGCTCGGGTCCCTCCTTTAGTGTCTGCGAATTACTGGTTGTTGAAAAAGTGATGGTTTAGAACCCCTTGAGTTGTGCACCGTAGTTTTAAACTTTGAAGGAATAGTTCAACCAAAAAAAAAAAATGATGACAACATATTCACCCTCACGACGTAGATGAGTTTGTTTCTTCATCAGAACAGATTTGCTTACATTACTTGCTCAACAAGAAATGTAGCATTACATTACTTGCTCAAGCCTCCTTGGTAATGCATCGCTCGGTGTGATGGTGCGGACCCGGGGGGGTTACAAATGCATCCTCTATAGTGAATGGGTGCCGTCAGAATGAGAGTCCAGACAGCTGATAAAACCATCACAATAAAAATCCAAAGTTCAAGGAAGACAAAAAAAATCCATCATTGAGGTATTTTTTTTTAATATAAACTGTTGTGTCCTCTATATAATATAGCTTTCTCCAGTAGAACAAGATGTCATATCAGAATCAGGAGAGAAATATGCACAGATCAAGCACAGATTACAAACTCATTCTGACGGCACCCATTCACTGCAGAAGATCCACTGGTGAGCAAGTGATGTAAAGCTGAATTCCTCCAAATCTGCTCTGATGAACAAACTAACTCATCTACGTCTCGGATGGCCAGAGAGGGAGTACATTTTCAGCAAACTTTCCTTTTTAGGTGAACTATCCCTTTAATAAAATCCATGTTGCAGTTTGAGTAATAATAGTAATAGTGATATTATCTTAACCAGCAACATACTTCTCCCTCTCCTCATCTTTTCTCTCAAAGACTTCGTAAAATCCCTCTTAACTTCATGCCGCTTACATACAATGTTACGTTGCACCAAAATGTTATAAAATATAGGATTACATGAATATTAAGTAGAGAAAATAAGTTTTTAGCGAAACGCTTCAGGACAAATTGTGCTTCACGTGTCGAGTAAAAAAATTATACAAACACTTTAGAGCTCAGTAAAATACCGTTTCATTACGATACGACACACAAGGCGATACAAATATGATTCTGTCGAATAAATCAAGCGTGTGACTTCACAAATTAGATTTCAAGATATGAAATCATCTTCCTCACAAGAAGCACAACGTCTGCTGTTAGTCCGAGTAAACATCACGGAATGATTATTTAGCTGAAACGCTGTCAGTCACGTGAAGACGTGAACCTCACGTGACCTGGGAAAACACTCAAAAACATGAGGATTTACGTGATGCAGATGTTTGTGTTGAAACGTTTAAGATTCTTTATCTTTAGCAGACAAGTTCATATTAGTGTCTTTCAATAATGCTTCGAGAGAAAGATTTATCCAGCTAAATGAGTGGATCATAATCTCTTCTGTTAATGAAATACGTCACATAAAAATGAGATCAGCCTCGTGTCATCTGGTTCACTTGTGCACCATTTCACAAGGGATCTTAAGTCATATGGCAGCTTTTATGTGAGGAAATATTAAAAAACTGGAAATGAGACTTGAGAGCCTCAACTAATCAATAAAAAAAACTTAAACCTCTGTTCAAAAGTTTGGGGTTGGCAAATTTATTTGCTCAAAAAACTACAGTAATATTGTGAAATATTATTATAATTTAAAATAACTTTTCTACTTGAATATGTAATTTATTCCTGTTGCTAAAGCTGAATATTAGCATCATTACTCCAGTCTTCAGAGTCACATGATCCTTCAGAAATCACTCTAATATGCTGCTAAAGAAACATTTCTGATTATTATCAATGTTGAAAACAGCTGTGCTGCTGCTTATTATTAATTATTGCTTATTAAACTGATTTGTTTCAGGATTCTTTGATGATTATAATGTTCAAAAGAACCGCTTTTATTTGAAATAGATCCCTTTCGTAACATTATATGTCATTACTGTAACTTTTAATTCATTTAATGGATCCTTGTTGAATAAAAGTATTAATTTATTATTTAAAAATACAGCAGTCAACATTTGAAGTGGATCAAAAAAGTTCATCAAAGTTGTCCTAATACAAGAATGCATTTTGGGTTTAGCACAACTTTGATGAAAGGTTTTGATCCACTTCAAATGTTGACTAGACCCCAAACTTTTGTACGGTGTAAACTACAGCTCACGAGTTTTATAGACCGTTTTAATATTTCTGCCTCAGTCTCCATTGATCCTGGATTGAAAACAGCAGCATGAAGGAAGACAACGAGGGCGAGTAAATGATAACCAAACTTATCAGGTGCACAAACACTTCTAACATAGTCTATATGGATTGTCAGTAATCTCTAATAATCTTTTTGTAGCCTTTGTGCGAAATCTGAGCAGCACTTCATTAAGGAACAACAAACGTTGGGTTCTAATGAATCAGAACGGGACGCTTTCTCAAGCATAAATTATGAGTTCAGGGATCTGCCCCCCCTGCACACCCGTCCCGTTGGTGCTGTCCGACGAGCACTGGAACTGGAAGGTCACCTTCCCGCACTGGACCTCCGTCATCCCCTCCTGGCCAAAATAACTCAACTCGTTCCCGTCCAGAACCGCGCTGGCCGTGTAGAAGGTGTCGGGCTCGATCTGCACCGGGTGCTCGAAGAAGACGGGGAAGGTGTTGCTGGAGCCGTCGGAGAAGTACTTGATGATGGCGACGCCGAGCGTCACGCCCTGGCGCTTCAGCTCGATCTTGGCCTGGTACTCGGTGGAGCCGCAGCTGGAGCCGTACAGCCCGAAGCCGGCGATGAAGACGCGCTTGTCCACGGCGAACTGGATGCTGTCGCAGCGGCCGCGGTATCGCCACTGATTGCTGCGGTAGGCGCAGGACTGAAAGCGGTGGCACTTCTGCGGCGTCAACCCTTTGCGTGGTTTGCAGACGAACTTCAGCTCCGGTTTCTTGGCCGCTGTGTACCACAGGAAGATATCGTTGGTTTCGTTGAGCGTCAGCACGCCGGACTGCGCCACGCCGTTGGCGAAATCATCGAGCGCCATCGCCGGGATCCGTATAAGGTAGATGTTCTTTCCTAAAACGAGCCGTTTGTTTTCGATGCTGGGCTGGAGTTCCTGTCGGTGACACTCGGCCTCCGCCCAGCTCAACGCCGCCTCCAGCACCACCATCTCCTTGGCGTTGAGCGTCTCGCGCCGCAGGATGCTCTCCAGAGTCTGAGCGTCGATGTCGCAGAAGCCCTCGGAGCGGAGCGAGAGCTCGGCCTGCGCGTCGATCACCTCCCAGCAGCGCTGCTTGAGGTCAGGCTCCTCGAACAGGCAGCTCTGAGAGAGCAGGACGCAGGCGTTTCGCGCGCTCAGGCTGGTCTCCAGGAAGTTGACGCAAGCGCGGGCCAAGTGGGGAACGATGTATTTTTTGGCGGCGTACAGCGTGGCGAGGACGGTGTCTGCACACAGGTCGATCTCGTCACAGTAGATGTACCTGAAAACAGAGTGCTGCTGTCACTGAAGCAAAGGAGAGACAAACCAAATACTAAACATTCATACTCAAATTGTTAAGCTAATAACCATAGCTTGTGTTATGGAAAGTACTACATTTATACATGTATAAATCAATTAATTGAAAATGCATTAATTTTATTTTAAAAAGCTGTGAAATAAATTATATTTTTATCCTTAAAGACCAAATTACATCAAAATGTGAGCTTTTGTAATGCATTAAAGTAGAATTTAAATGATTTAATTAAGAAAAAAAATTCTAAAAGAAAATTCAAACTCACTTTTTATTTACGTCTTTAAACACATCATGACATTAATTTAGTAAAAGGAAAAATATTAGAACTATAAATGTATCAACAAAAATCTCTCTCTCTATATATATATATATGTGTGTGTGTGTGTGTGTGTGTGTGTGTAATAAATATAACATAAAATATATAATCTATATAGGTAAAAAAAAAAAATTCACAGTTCAGTTTAAAAATGAATTAAAAATCCCTAGTGTTCTCAGACTTTTGGACCCCACATGCTATCTTCATGACCCCATCACATAAACATGTGCAAAAATGTTTTATTTCATTAATAGCTTTGAAAACATACTTCAACATGGCCAGGAATGACGCTGGTTCCACATCAGGGATCCGGATCTCATCCTTATCTTCAGCCAGTTCTCCGTAGAACATGGCGTGAAATACAGAACTACCCACAGCCAGGACATACTAAAAGAGTGAAAGACAATCAGTTCAAAAAGAGCATCACTCAAAAGCATGTCCCAGTCATGCTTCACCCAAAATCCAGAGGAAATACAAAATACCTTGTGTCCCGGCACTCTCTGGGTTCCTCCAGGAGGTCCCACCACAAAATGAATATCCGCCATCAGCTCGTTGTTGAACATGACTGTGTTTCTGCAGAGGACAAATGAACGGGACCCTTACATCCAGTGCCATCAATGCAACATCACGTGCTGTCTAGGTAGGCAGCATAACAGAGCAATGCACAAGAGAAAGAGTGAATCACCTCTCTCTGATGGTGGGATACAAGCCTTGCCAGTTACATCCCTGAATGGTGTTGTTGTTGCTGACGTTCTGCTGCTGGTACTGCTGAACAGCCGTGGATGAGACACTGGCCAGTTTATTGGCAGAAAACAGCTCAGCGGCCATTTTACCAACACATGTCAATTACTCAGAGGAGGATTTCATGACAGAGGATCTGGCAACCTGTGACAAAACAAAAAGCATTTATTATACATAAATGTAATGCAAATTCTTGAGATGACTCTTTTTATACATTTACTCATACCATTAATAACATGTATTTAGAGTGTATGACATTATCAATCCAAACTGTCATTAGCAACCATTATATATTTTAGATGTATTTGTAATAGATATGTTATCCATGTTATCTTGAACATAAACTGGCGCAAAATGAAGCAGTTCACATAAAAAAGGTTACGTTAATTCACATTCATTGCTAGACTCGCATAAACACAGTTAGCAAGCACAGCTAAAGCTGCGATGATCATCCAAATATCACAGAACAGCAAAAATACTGTTAAATACGTGTTTGAATGATCTAGAATCTAGACTGCATTCAGTAAATGCTCTGATAACTGTAATATCAACGATAACAGATGAGAATCTGAATTCAGATGCAAACAACAGGAAATAAACAAAAGCAGCCATCGCGCTCACAAACATATAAAACCCCCAAACATCAAACTAAAACACCATCACGACATGCCTGCCTCATTAACTAATAACAGTTCGACAGCAGGCATTACCAGAGGCAGATTAATGCAGCAGGTTTGAGGAAAGTTTGCAGCTGGTTTGCACATCAACATCCTCCATGACCGGAGGATCCGCCTGACCGACTGCGCATGCGCAGAAGAACACTTCACACATAAACACAACTATTATTACTATTTGTAAGGAAAAAAGAGGAGAAAACACGACTTGCAGTTAACAGTAGGTACTATGTACTTTCGATATTTTATTGGGCTCGTGTTAATATTTAGAAACAAAAAAAACTGATGTTAAGGGCAACCTTATACATTTTAATACAGCCGTGTCTTGATATGATATGTTTCTCGCAAACTAGAAATATTAGCTGAAAGACAAATCGCTACCAAATTATTTGTTTAAAGTTAATCATAATATTTCATATGGTTTTATTTACTAATATGGCCAGCAGGTGGCACTAAATGCAAGGTTTCAGAATAATTGATAACCTTTTAAAATCGTTATAATGACGTCTTTCCCAAGCTAAATTGACTTTTTGTGTTGTTTATGTATTGCACATTTATTCATTTATATTATACATCTATTATTCCTGCACTGTAAACCCCACTTTCAGTTTTTGAAATTGTATTTTTCATTCAAAAATCAAGCTGCTCTGAAAACTGAGTTATAGTATAGTATATTGTATTTTAAGTAGAAATTACAGAAATTGTGGCTATATTTGCTCTTTTTCTACAATGACGAAAGCATTTTCATCTTTGTAGCAGACTGTTCAGTTTGCCAGCCGTAACAAGGGAATTCATGGATAATTATAATACAAGAACATTAGCTCATTTAGCTCAAACAATTGCAAACTTACATTGTTTATAAACAGTCTCTCTTGCTACCGACAAAACATGCATTACAAAAAGATATAGGATTTTTGTGCCTTATACATTTTTAGACACATCCTAACCATCTTCGGCCTTAAACATCGAGGTCAGTGTGCGAAATTCACAGACTGCAAAGAATCTCTTTTATTAGTGATAAAATAACAAATATTCAGATGCATCACTGGAATCCCACGGCCAGCAAACCTCTGACTGAACATTGACCCTGGAAAGCAGCTTGACTGGAGCTTAACAGCAAAAACAGCACAGGAATGCGACGCTGCCCTTGTTGCACTGATGCAAAGGCTTTACGTAATGATGTACTAATTACACTATAGAGGCCTCGGCCTTGGGGATGCTGGGTAACGGGTCTCAGTCAGACTCCGACAGGCACCGACCTAATGAAGGGGTCCGTAAACAAGCCACACTTTTATTGTCTGGATATTTATTTGAACCTTTCAGACCAATTCTAGGCCATTTAAAGGCTTATTTAGAGTTTTTTAAAACTAGGAAATGACCATTGTTTGCCCGTCGACAGTAGTTATGGTCTGCTTGAACACAAAATTGTTCTTTGTGATTGTTCGTGTGGAGTCTCCTTCTAGTTTACTCTTCTATTCATAGATCCAGTCAGTTTTCTGTGCTTTTCCATAAAGTCTGAGATTAAACTGCTGCGGGAAAGCTTGTGAAATGTCATATTAAAATATGGTTTAATAAAACATCAGTTTGCTTTTATAGGATGTTTGATTTGGTTATGGCAGACACAAAAACACAATAAGAAACCAGAATGAGCCCAAGATGTATTTGGACACTTGGACACACTTGCAAGTGGCTGAATTTCATTGTATTCATAAACAAATGCTGCTAAACCTTTACTCAAAACTTATTTTAGTTTATATCTTTGTTTTCAACAGCATATTTGTACGAAATGTTCTCATTAATAAATAAATAACATGTCAAAACATACAAAAAATTGGCAAAAGGTATGTTTGTTCAAATTTTGTAAGATTTTAAACTAAAACTACACTCAATTTTTTTCAATCCAAGAAAAAAACATTTGTTGTCTATAACATTTTTACATAATACATTTTAACAAAAATCTGCAAGGACCATAATTTACATCATGTGAAAAAAACATGAATAAATTAGTAGAAATGTAGGCTAATAGGCTATTGTAGGCTAAATATTTATTAGTAAGATTTATTATTAGATTTATTATAGTAAGATTTTTTTATTGCCAAATTATTTTCTTGCCCTTAAAAGCATTTTTTTATATATATTTTTGGTAAATGCAGGTCTACAGCTAAATACAATTTCTATTTCAAATATATATTTCATTGAGCTTCACTTTATGGGAAGTGTGGTTGTGCTGTCTTAAAAATATATGCTATTTGGTTTGGTATTTTGTTATCTATCAATAATATCCTGACATTGTAATGTGTGGTTTTAGTCTCCAATAGCTTTTTGGGGCCACTGTATTTGCAATTTATATTTGAGTAACCACAGATGATGAGCTTGGATTAACAGCATGCAGTTATATTTACACAACTCATGTGGCGTTGCAGCCATAACATTATGCAGTATCTGCAAATACAGATATTGTATCATTTTAGTTGAATGTGGCTGCTAATGAAATCTCACGTTCTCCTTTTCCTCTGTAGTGAGCGGCGGTGATTTATGCCCCAAGTGTATTGTGGGATATCAGAGCCTCTGAACACAGGGTTGGTAAGACTTTTCCGTCTCCACAATGATTTAAGTTTGGCCTTTGTGAGTTTTTTCCTTCTTTTATTAGATTATCTGTCATTTTGCCATTTTGCACCAAACGCTTATGATTTTGAGTTATGATCATTTGAGCCCACGGTGTATATAATGGTTTATTTTAAAATTGATTTAAAAATATATTTCAACATGTTCCACTAATATTTAACACTTAAAAATGTTGAAGTTTTTTCTTTCTCTCTATTTCTCTCTCTCTCTGATCAGTATTATCACCCAGCTCTATTTTCAATGTGCTTTTTTCCTAATAGTCCTGTCATGGTGTCACATTTTAGTGTTGTTTTGCTGTGAGTGACGGCACATGCATTCAGCCCCAAACCCCCAAGATCCTTTTCAAATCCTCGAGCGAGCAGATTGGCCAAAGTCAATTAGAAGTCTATTACAATGAAATGCTGTTTATGGAGATAAAGGATGAATTAGCCGTACTAACTCTTCATCCACAGCCTCTCTCTTTCTCTTATTCTGTCAAGTGGCATTCATTGAATTGAATAATACGTCTCATGCCTGGGAACCGCAGCGTTTGGACTGAACACATGGTGTGATAATGGGGGCTCTGTATTCATAGGCTGGTCAGTTCCTGCCCCTTGTATTGTACGCAGGCTTTCTCAGGGCTTAGTGTATGTGTTGTGGAGAAGGAAAGGGTGGTAACAGTGTTTCGTGAAGGGTATTGTAGTATTTTCTATTGAGCGCTCTTATTGTTCATTTGGCTGCGAGTGAGAGGAACAGACGGCTGGGCTGCTCATCCAGGTGCATTCTGGGATCCGGTGTGTCTTGATACAACACCTTCTTTGTCACATCATCCATTGTCATAACCTCAAGCGGTGTGTGTCCAACTCATAGACAGTCGTTATGAGAGCGTGCTACTCTTACACACATTTGCCAGAGATTCCATCAAAGAAAAGACAGTTCTGTATCTTAGGAAAAAAGACAAAACAAAAAGGACAAACTACACTAAACTAAACAGCAAGTAAATCACAAAGAAAAGCAAACAAACTAAACAGACCTAAACAAAACAAACCTAAACTGAACTAAACAAAACTAATCAAGATCAAGCTGCAAGTAAAAAGACAGAAAAACAACAAAGAAAACTAAACTAAACTAAACAGCAAGTAAAAAGACAAAAAAGCTATCAAAGCTAAACTAAACAGAACAGCAAGTAAAGAAAAATGAAAGCAAACAAAACTAAACGACAAATTAAAAAACTAAACAAAAGCAAACAAATCTGAACAAAAAAGCTAGTAAAAAGACAAAATAAAATCAAACTAAACTAAACAAAACTGAACTAAACAGTAATAAACAAAACTAAACTACAAGTAAAAAGACAAAAAAGCTATCAAATCTAAACTAAACAAAACAAAACAGCAAATAAAGAAAAATGAAAGCAAACAAAACTAAACAACAAATAAAAAAACAAAAGCAAAAACAAAAAAGTAAAAGACAAAAGCAAAAAAAACAAAATAAACAACAAAAAAAAACAAAAGCAAGTAACAGAAAAATGAAATCAAACAAAACTAAACTTCAAGTAAAAAGACAAAAGCAAATAAAACAAAAAAGCAAGTAAAAACAAAACAAGACCAAAAAGACAGTTCATAGATAGATGGAGATAGATAGAAGAGAGATAGAGACAGAGAGATAGAAGATGACAGAGAGAGACAGAGAGACAGACAGACATGACAGACAGACAGATAGACAGACAGATAGATAGACAACTAGATAGATAGATAGATAGATAGATAGATAGATAGATAGATAGATAGATAGATAGATAGATAGATAGATAGATAGATAGATAGATAGATAGATAGATAGATAGATAGATAGATAGATAGATAGATAGATAGATAGATAGATAGATAGATAGATAGATAGATAGATAGATAGATAGATAGATGTGATCATTCAGCTCAGGTCAGTGGTCTAACAGCTAGATCATGACCAGACCAGCACTAACTAACCAGCATAAACCAGTCTGCAAATGTAGGCCTGGGTCTCTCTTTCTGTCCTCCACTGGTCATTCATTCAGCAATAGGGACCTGTGTTCACCACCACTGAATAGTCAATAAAGAGCCCATCACTTTTCGCTGCATTTGCTTGAAAGAAAAGCTTCTCAGAAAGCTCTTCTCCAGCCCAAACGGTCACCCCTGCCATCTGTGCTGCGGTTCTCCGCCCTCCTGCGCGGGGTTGAAAGGGATAATGGAGTCTTGAATGAGTTTTGAATACTTGAGAATAGACCGTCCCTTATTATCTCCGCCAGCATCTGCCTGCCGCTCCATTGATGTGCTCCGTGTATTTACTCCACTCAATTAAACCACTATAAACTCCATTAGCAACAACAGAGCCAATCAGAAACGGCCACACAATAGAGACGGATGAGGGCCCTTCCCTCGCTCCTTCAGGAGGAGGAGGTCTCTATTCAGAGGAGCGCTGGAACAGCTGCTGATAATCTGCTTGTGCACTGCTCGCAGTGTCTTTCTATTGTCGTGTCAATAGTTTCAAACAGGTGTTGCTTTAATTAATGTAGCATTCATGGGCATTCAGGGGCCCTTGGGCTCATAAGGGCCCTCTGACAGTAGAAAGAGCAGCCAAACAGACATGCCATCACTCTCTGGACCAGTATTACAGCCGTTAATGACTTTAAATGGGGTTTAAATGAGGCCACTGCCAGTATGCAAATGTGTCCACTGTTTGCACTGGGACTCGCTGAAATAAACACACACAAACATGCTGTTGAATGTTGCCTTGTGGTGTTTATAGACACTTGGGCTTTTTGCCATCTCTTGATAGAAAAAGAAGAGGGATGGCTCAGATGTGTATTTTGGCTTTTATTATGATAAAAAAATGGCATTTATTACTGATAAAAATTGTATAGCCTTTATGTTCTTTTATGCATACGTCGCTTACGTCTCCATATGTATTTCAGAAAATTCTTCAATAAGGGGCCAAACTAACAAGCTCTTAATCATACATTTAACTTTAGATTGAAGCAAAATAAAAGTGTTTCGAAATTAGAGTGGATTAACTAATCATCATATTATGTGAACAATATGAGAAATTGTGATACAATATAAAACCATTATTTGTCAAATGTGTTTACCGTTATGTTACACGTATTGTTGGGTCCACTATGGCTCACAGTTGGGCTGTTGAAAAATGACTTTTGTGTGTTTTACCACTCACGCATAAAAAATGGTTGCGTTAATGGATATTATATCTCCTTTGCGAAATGTGTAAATGCCTGTGATATGAGTATGTCACTGGGAATGTTTTAAACTCAAAAATTTCCATTCATTCGTGTAGATCCTCCTACTCCTCCCCATTATGAATTATTCATATTAATTATGAACCTGTAGTAGTAGTTCTTTGGAAGGTATGAGTTACTGATTAGCTAATAGTGAACTACCACATTCGACTAAGCACTATCACTTACTAGTTTCTAGTTAGATACTAGTAGTTACTAGAGTGCTAATATTGCGTTACTCATGTGTTCTCGTGTAGTTATTCATTAATGATGGAACAGTATTCTAAAGTGTTACCGTAAATGTTTTTTATAAAGGTTTTTGGTTGAAATAAGGTCTGTGGTTAAACTCAAGCTCAGGATATCTTCACATTTGAATCTATGACATAAAATACATCAGTAATAAATTATTTTTGTAAGATTTGACTTGCCTTGAAAAGGCAGTTGCTAGCGAGTGGCTAAAGGGCTAATAAAGATTAATTCAAACGATGTTTTGAAGAATGTGAGCACTGTTCGGGGTAACGGTTTACAAGTAATGCAAGTTATGTAATCAGATTACTTTTTCAAGTAACCAGTAAAGTAATCCATTACTTTTACATTTACAAGAAAATATTTGAGTTACTTTTTCAAGTAAATAACACAACTTTATTTTCCCATTCGTTCAGTGACACCTCTCCTGTCCCCATGTTGAGAGAAATTGGGAGTAAGTGCAAAGGCAGAGGCACTTCCTTCAGCCTGAGGCGTATTCATTTCACCTTTAGTGTGAAAGGCCCTTTAAAGTTGCCAAAATAAATAAACAAGCCCAGCTCAGGTGAGAACGCAAAAGTAATGTAATATATTATTTCCATGAAAGCAACTAAGTGATACAATTAGTTCATTTTTATGGAGTAACGCAATAGTAATGTAATGCATTACTTTTTAAAGTAACTTTCCCCAACACTGAACGTGAGTAACTGAGTAACAGAGGCACTTGTTCCTTTCATACAGTTGCTGGTCCTCATTGACTTACATAATATGAAAAAAAGATGGTAGTCAATGGGAACAGTTGTTTGGTTACCAACATTCTTCAAGTTATGTTTAACAGAAGAAAGAAATTCACACAGGTGCAGAACAACTTGGAAAGTAAGTAAATTATGAGAGAATTTTCATTGTGGGGTGAAAAAGTTCAACCAAAACTGAAAATGTCTTGTCCTAAACAACATTAGACCCCATTGACTTTCATTGTATGGACAAACAAGACATTTTTCAAATCTTCTTTTGTGTTCCACAGTCCTACAAGTTTGAAACAATGTGCTAGTTAATAAATGATAATCAAATTTTCATTTTTTTTTGCTGAACTATCGCTTCGAAAGTTGTAAAATGGTCTTGTCACTTGGCCTGTCAGTTTCTAGCTCCTAAGGAAAGAAGTTTTTAAACCATAACAAACTAGATGTTTTGAACAGTCTTAGAACTTTTGGAAATAAACTCCAAAACTTAATAAGATAAAATTCTTAGAACCTAAAATTGTCAGTCAGCATTGACATGATGTTTGGAGTACTTCTCATTTAAAGCTCAGGTGATGCCAAAACAACAAGATGGCAGCACGTGGTGTATGTGGTGTACCTCCTAATTTCTTTGGTTGTTGAATTGTTGACGTCATAGCAAAGTGTTACTCAAACATCACCATGACTCTATTCTCTTATAATTGAAATATTTTCCCCTTTGAGTGGGTATTTCACTTTGGAGAACCTGATCTGCTTACAAAGCGGCTTTGACCCTTGAAACCAGCACTAAAGACCCACTGGGAAAACTAAAGAAATGGAAATGTTCTGAAATACGACATTTTAATTTATTTTCCTGTGGTGGAGGTTGCAAGAGAACAAGGAAAAGAGAGACTAAAAAACTACATTTTAAAAGAGGTTATAAAAAAAGTGCCAAAGACTGTTGAAGCGGGCCATCACTCACCGGAGGGCTGAACTCTGGCCCGTGTGGAGACGCTGCATGGCACATTGGCTGGAAACTATGCATTCACTGCAGCGCTGCATGAAGAAGCCATTACCACAGAGAGCCATGGGAAAGACCTCCATCCATTATTCAATCAGTGCAGAGAAGGAATTGATCGTTTTTTCCTCATCTTTAACTGTGTTGAATCACCTAGTGGATACTAAAGGCATGCATTAGATGCGAAAACCATCGTCCGATGTGCTTGTTTCTTCTCTGTATCAGAGGTGTTTTTCAGGGGTTAATGGAGAACAGATCAGAGTTTTTCACTGAATACTTCCTGTCTCGCTTTGGGACTTCCTCTTACTTTGACATATTAATGTGATTTGGACTGGACAAATAGTTTGAGAATATTCTACTAAACTGTATGGGGTATTAATTTGGCCTCTTAAATCCCAAAAAGTGGCAGTAATGAGATCCTCAGAGAGGAGAACTTGCTAAGAACAGGGTGTTTTTCTTTTTTAATCAGTCAGGCATGCAATTTAATCATTGGGGCTATAAAATACAACGTGGTGCAGGCTGAAATCTGACTTCACGCAGGAGCATCAGTTCTTTGCATTTGCATGAAAGTTGCAGTCTCACTGTTTCTCTGTGTGTCTCTCTCTCTTCCCCGAGGCCCATGGGATCCTGAGCTCTGGTGTCCTCTGCTTTAGGACAATAGGAGGAATGTCCAGTCCTTTCTGTGGCTCTAACAGAGCGTCAGGAGAGGAAGTGGCCTCAGCGCATTCAGTCGATCCACGGCCTCAGGCTGCAGGGAGCAGCTTTCTCATCTAATCCCTCTCTCAGGCTCCTCTCTCTTCCTTTCTCAATCCCTCTTTCGATCGCTTCCCCTCTCTTTTCATTCTTTCAGCCCCAGCTCTCTGTTTAAGCTGTTTTCACAGCATGCTTGATACATTAGAGCACCAGCTCCCTTTGTCCAGGTCATACCATAATTCATCAAAAAAATTAACAAAAGGAAAAGCAAGAATTTATTTGTAACATAAAATAATATTTTCATAATACATAAAATTGAGTCTATTTTAGGAACACGATTTTTTTTATTGTGAACATTTTTAGTTTGATTATTTCATTATTTTAATACAAATTAAATAAATTATAATTTCTGTAATGCAAAGACATTTTCATCAACAGTATGAAAATATTATTACAATACATTTTAAATACACCTATATACAATTTATTAGTATTTGTTGTACTGAATATAATTTATGCTGGTTTAAATTATAAAGCGGTGCTGCTGAGAGGAAGCGAGGAACGTGGAGACGATGGAGAGTAACGAGTAACAATCTTTATTGATCCAAACAGGGGTAACACAGGGTAGACAGGAACACTCACGGAGCACATATACAGATGACACCGGACAAAGGAACCACAGGACATACTACACCTTAAATACAAGACTAAACATGGATAATTGACAAGACACACCTGAACCAAATTAACGTAATCAAACAAGGGAGAAACTGGGTCATGGGGAGCACATGGGGAGAAAAACACACATAGAAAACAGGGAACCAGTTAACTTCCTGAAAGGGGGGGGGGGGGGGGGCTCCAAGTGCCTCTAGGGCGGTACCGGTTCCGGGAACCATGGCGGAGCAGGCAGTTCAGGGGGCCATGGCAGGGCGGCCTCCATGTCCTTGGCCTCGGCCCGGCCACTACAGCCGGAGCCGTATAGCCCCCCCCCCCCAATTACATTTTACATTAATGTAATGTGCTTTTAAATAATAAAAACAACACCACAAAATTAATATACCGAAATGTTACCTTAATACAATGTGCTTATAAAATAAATATGCTATAAACGATAAAAACAACTAAAAATAATGCATAATAACAACTGTGAAAAATAGCTGTGAAATAGTAAAATGAGTAAAAATAGTGAAATAGTAAAAATGAGTAAAACATCTAGTTGCATTACAGTAATTCGAGAGGAAAATAATAAACACAAAAACAATATTATTAATGCAAATTCTGTTTAAATTTGCATAATTAAAGGCTATACAACAAAGACTACAATGAAACACTTTACTTTACAATTTACATAATATAATTTATTTTTCATTCCAGTAATGAGAATTCAGGACGGAAACGTGCATAACTGTCATAAATATTATGTCATAATTCAAGAAATGGTAAAGGTTCTAAAAATAGGTTTCGTTCTCTTTATGTGATATATCTATTGACAGGCTTTGAGAGATTTATCTTAGTAGAATAGCAGGTTTACTTGTTTAAATGCACTGTCAAAAGAAAACAACTCTGAAATCGGAGGAAACAGCCTCACTCATCAGTGGAAGGATTAGATGTGCATCACCGACTGCAAACAAGCCAGAGAAATACTTCACGTTTGTGTTTTTCAGGGCCGTGTGTTATTTTCATTTAGTCTGTGTGTGTGTGTGTGAAGGGGAACAGGGGGTTTGATATGTTCCTTTTGCGGTTTCATTCCACACTAAAAACCATGTACACTATGTAATAATAACATGATAATCAAATGAACTTACCGAACTTGCATAAATCCTCCGTTCTGCTTCTCTCTCCGGTCAGCAGCAGCTGTGTTGTCTGTGATGTGACGTCAGGTGTCCTGTATTGTTGCCTTGCGTATTACAGTCAGGCTACAGCAAGGTTACAGCAACACTAAAATATACTGTAAAATATTCCCGCCGATTCAAAATCCCCCAGAATGCAATGCTAATTACAGTATTTTACTGTATAAATGTGGTATTGTACTGTAGGTTTTTACAGCACTGTGCTGCTAAATCTACAGCGATTTCTAACAGTGTACCGTTCAAAAGTTTGGGGTTATTTGATCAAAAGTTACTGTAAAGAAATGTATAATGTTTTCAACATTGATAATAATAAGACATGTTTTTCAAGCATCAAATCAGCATATTAGAATGATTTCTGAAGGATCATGTGACACTGAAGACTGGAGTAATGATGCTTTATATCACAGGAATTAATTACATTTTAAAATACTCAAAGAGAAAATGGTTATCTTAAATTGTAATGATATTTCACAATATTGCAGTTTTTATTGTATTTTTGATCAAATAAACGAAGCCTCACTGGAGACTCATTTTAAACTTTCTGACCCCCCAGCTAACAAAATACTATAGTTTCTGTACATTTTTTGTTTCTGTCCAGATATGTTATTGTGAAAGTGTGTGCTTTTCTCTCCATACTGTGAATGAATTGTGTGATTTACAAAGCATACCTGTGTGTGTTTGTTTGGATTCAACGTCAGACATTTTCCTCATGCATTTGCTAATGGGGCTTGCAATGAACAGTTTACACTGCAGACCAAATTACTCTGTAGGCCCAGCAAGGTGTATGTTAGTGCCTGTGTCTTTCTCTGCACACTGTGAAAGGGCGTCTCAGTTTGGCCAGGCGTACCTGTGTATTTTCCATGCACACTGTGAAGTGAGGCCAGAGTTTGCACTGACTGATTTCTGTACACACAAGATGCTTCAGACAGGAATGCTCTCCTAATTATCACCTGTGAAGACATTTCACTCAAACTATCAGCAACAAAGAAACAATATTCACTCCGACATGGCTAGTGAAGTTCACAATTACCTCCAAAGAAATTCTCAAGTGAAAAGACTCTAATCATATTTCTTGTAAAACATACTTTTTTGAGATATAATTTTTTACAGTGCATGTCTTGTCTAATATTACAAACAATTATATTGTTTATCTGCATTATAACTAGAACACTTCCTGACACACATTTAGCCTCATAACCATCCGAAAGCCCTTCATTTTGGTCTTATGAGATGTTGTACAGTGATATCACAACCGAGAGAGATGATTGTTTGGATTAATGGTTTCGTTTGGTTTCCTCTCATGGGTTTGTGGTCGTAATTATTCGCCTCAGTTCTCCGTGTGGGATTTTCATTCAGTTGCCGTTTCCAGATTCAAATCCACACTCATATACACTCTTAAAAACAAAGACTGTTTTACTGGCATCTATAAAGTGAAGAACCTTTAACATCTTAAAAATAAAGGTTGCAAAGAGGGGTTTTCACAGCAATGCCACAGAAGAACCATTGTTTGGTTCCTCAAATAATCTTTCAGTCAACAGTTCTTAAAAAAAACAAATTCTGATAATGTTGACAACATTTTAATGATCTAAAGAAAACTTTTCCTTATAAAGAAACTTTAGTGGAATGGAAGGGTTCCATGGATGTTACCGTCAATGCCAATAAAGAACCTTTATTTTCAAGAGTGAATATTCTTTATAATGGAAAAGGGTTCTTTAAGTTTTTTAAATGTCCTTCACACTTAGAAAAGATCTGATCTCAGAAGAACTGTTGCTGAAAGGTTCTTTGAGGAACCAAAAATGGTTCTTCTACACTCTTGAAAATAAAGGTTCCGTAAGGGATTTTCTAAGCGATGTCATAGAAGAACCATTTTTGGATCCGCTAAGAACCTTTCAGTGAACAGTTCTTAAAAGAACCATTTTTTTCTTAGTGTGAATAACATAAAAACACAAGAACCTTTTTCAACTATAAACAACCTTTTGAGAAACTGAAAGATTGAATGGATTTTAAAGGTTGTTAATGTAACCACACATTCCAATAAAGAACCTTAACTTTTAAGAGTGTGCATTCATAGAAAATAAAACAGAACTTTTCAAAAAAATCCATATTAAAGGAATAGTTCCCCAAAACTGTTCGAAAAGTTCTAAATCGATCACTTATGAGGTTTTCCCCCACTTACGGTGCACCGTTAAAAGGTAGCAAGAAGGCTTATTTGATTTTGGACAGAGCTCATGTTCTTACTCGCTCTTATAACTGTGTGTTGTCATTTCTTCAAGAAAAGAAAGTTCCTGAGTTTGAGCTCTGTGACATTTCAAATGATGACGTCATTGCTCCAGGGCTCCGGTTACCGTCCCAGAGTGAGAGTGAACGAGGTTGCCATGGAGATCAAGTCATCGTGACTCATGACCGAGCAGCTTCCTCCCGCGTTGTGCCGCGCGCAAACGCTCGTAAACACAGTTGTATTCGATTAGCAAGGGTTGCTTTGCTTTTTTTTATCCGTCGGCCTCAATATCGCTCTGCTTTCCCGCTCTCTTCTCTCGTTTTTGCTTTTCTCTCAGGCGTGTATAAACACAAAACACGATTGCGAGCGCATACAACAAGATGAAAACCTCAGGCCGTGACAGCTCTGACCACATAAGACTTGTTTGATATGTGTAACATTACAAGCCGTGATCATGTGGTCAGACATTAACGCTTGTGTTTGTGTGTGTGACGCGACTGCAGATCTGTTTACACCACAGAGAAACCGCGGGAAACTTTGTCCCCTGGAGAAACACATGAGCAAGAGAAAGACTAAATCTGTCATCATTTACATATTCCCATGTCGCTCCAAACCCGTGCAGCTTTCTTTCGCCTGTGAAAAACAGGAGATGTGAACGAATCTTATGAGTCAAATCGTTTTGGTGAATCAAAAACTCACACTAATGAATCATTCACTGAATCACTTACTGACTTGCACGTCATCACAACTTTAAGGGGGGGGGGGGGGGGTACAATGCTGTTTCATGCATTCAGAGTTGTTTACACTGTTAAAGAGTTGAATTCTCATGATGACAAATTCTTTTCATCTCTCGTCCACATCTGGATTCTTCCTGACTAAAGAATGACGCGTATGAGGGTACAGTTGAAGTGAAAAGAGACACAGTAATCCATATATTTTATAGCACTAATTAATTTACAGTAAATGGGTACAGTGACTGTACCTTAAGCGCAGGGTGGAACACTGAGAAATGACATTTTAGATTTAGTGAAAACTGAAATAACATTACACAAAATGGAGAGGACAATTCACAAATATCTTTATTGAGTAATGTGTAACAAAACGGTGAAGCAGCTCCTCAAGCGTCCTGAAACTCAATCAAAACGCTCAGAAACGCTCTGAATCTGGCACATCCACTCTGTGATTGGTGTGTGTTGTGTCAGACTCTCATGAGGGCAAACAGGAATGTATGAATGTATCGGTCCAAGTGTGTGTGTGTGTGTGTGTGTGTGTGTGTGTGTGTGTGTGTGTGTGTGTGTGTGTGTGTGTGTGTGTGTGTGTGTGTGTGTGTGTGTGTGTGTGTGTGTGTGTGTGTGTGTGTGTGTGTAATAACAGTAAGGTCTGTGATCTGTGTCCTTCGTCCTGAGAGCCAAACTGGACTGGGACTTGGCAGCTGGCCAATACACACACACACTCACACACAGAGGGTCATAAAGGGTGTGTATGTTTTGATAGTGAACAATCATTCACCTGCAATAAAGCTAATCATTAAATGTAAATAAACACTGTTAATTATCTCAATAGCTTTGATTGAGTCTCCAAAAAGCACATCAAAAGCATTTATTTGAAATGTCTTGTTCTACCAAAGCACCAGAAAACCAATTAAAAATGAAAAATTGCAATTTTGGGATATAACAATGATATGAATGAGATGAAGATTTATTGCAATTTCTGGTTAGTAATGGTGTTATATGGCTATTTTTTTATTATTTTTTTCCCGTTTTATGTCAATCCTCTCATTGAATGTGTGCAGTCTTAGTGTGTATTGTGGATGCTATTTTTGGTAGTTTTCTTATTTCATTAAATCATTTTGCATTCTCTGAAGAAAATAGGCATTGCTGTTGTATTGCTATGGTGTTGGTATGAGTTTTCGAGCATATTCTGAGTGTTTTTTAGGTTGTAGAGTGGTCAAATCCTGAGGATTCTCACAGTCATCATTGTGATCTGTCTGATGACATGAAAGTAAAACTGAAAGAAACAAAGACAGAGAGTTTCCAGAGACCTGTTTGTTTGCCGTTCCAGAGACCTGCACATAAAAGTGACCACAACAGATGAGCATGTGTGTGGGCCTGTTTGAGCGATCGTGTGTGTGAAAGGCTCTCGACACCAGAGAAAGGGGACACTTGCTTTTGTCGAGATACTTTGGACAATTTAAAATGTAATTTATTCCTTTGATGCAAAGCTGAATTTTCAGCATCATTCCTCCAGTCTTCAGTGTCACATGATCCTTCAGAGGTTGATTTTCTTAGTAATGTAAAAAAAAATATTATATATATATATATATATATATGTTATTATCTCTGGAAATACTAGAATGACACCACATAACCGTGACCTTTGACCTTCTCTATGTGACTGAGGAGGATTGCAGGGTCATTATCCTGTAGTGAGGCTCTATGCTCTGCTCAGTGTGTCTGTCTGTGAGAGTAAACACCAAAACCAACAGTTACACTCTCAAATCAAATGTGTTACAATGATGAAAATACCCCATTGTGTATAGGCCCAATTAAGTTATTCTCATACTTGTTAATCCTAACAAAGTCAGCATTGAGAGAAAGTGAATCATGAAGTGAGTCTTGGTCAACTGGACGCGTGGTCCTGGGACTGATGGGGGTTGACCGTATGCTGTTGCACCAGATGTGCTTACAATTCATGGGAGTCGCACAGTTTGAATTCAATTTTGTTTGTGTGCATTTGTGATTTGCTCGTTACACTTTTTCCTGCAACTATTTTTATTCCAAATTAACCATCTCAAATACAAGAAATACATATTTAATCAATCAGAGTGATCTAATTTAGCATCTAAGAGGAATGCAAACACGGTAAACTTTAATATCATAACCATCAGTGGATGTTTCAGTCAAATAAAACTTTTTAATCTTCTCTTAAGGATATTTCTGACCTCAGGTAGTATCAATTTGTGTGTATGTGCACCACTAGAAACAGCCCCTAAAGAAATAATAACAAATAAATACTTCAAAAACACATTCACCATTGGTTGAATGAACAGGTAGCCCTGCCCTAAACTCACACCATTGGTTATGCTATAAATTGTTGTGGCTGACACAGTCCGGCTACTCAAACAAACTAATTGCAATTATTTTGGTGCCCCTAGAAGCTCAGAAATGACCCTTCACATTTAACACTAGTCACGTAAAATGAACTTTTCACACAGATGTCACCAAGCAAAACTTTTGAATATTTGTTGGGAATTTCAGGGCTGTAATGATTCAGCTGCATGTGTTTCAATGAGATTATCGAATAAAAACACAATGTTCTGAAAATGAAAATTCTGTGAAATCGTGTAGGTCAAGTAATTGATGCAAACTGAATTATGTGGCTATTTACAGAATTTACAGAATTAATACAAACAAATACAGCTCCATAAATACACTATTAGATTCTCATGAAACCAAACATAGATAGATAGACAGATAGATAGATAGACAGACATACAGACAGACAGAAAGACAGATATTGTAAAGGTTGAAACTTTATAAATAGATAGTTCCTGTTCTTCATTATGAATGGCTGAGCCAAGTTTAAAGCCGTTGTAAAATACTCTCTAAACACACACCTGTGACCTCATTACATTAGATTATTAAATTTCTTTAGATTATTAAAATGTTCTTCACACTAAGAAAAAAATATTATTTTAAGAACCGTTTACTGAAAGGTTCTTTGGGGAACCAAAACTGGTTCTTCTATGGCATCGTTGTGAAAACCCAATTTTGGAACCTTTGTTTTTAAGAGTGTGCCTAAACCTTTTATGTAAACATATTACATGCATTTGTGTCATTTGGTACTTGGTTGATATTCCTCCGTCTCCATCTCCCGTCCAGATGTTCTTGTTGAACCTGCTGCACCGCTAGCTCTGTTTTCGGAGTGGGAAATGTTTTCCTGACACATCAGGGATGGAGGAATTAATAAGTGTGTGCAGTCTAGATCTCTTCTCCACAATCACACAATAGACCACTTTTGATCACTTTAAAACAAAATGGTTTTCATACTAAGCTAATGATTTGCTGTACTGCTTATTAGTAGATTTGAAGCAAAACATGTTCAAAGTTAAATAATTAGGTCCAGCTCACAAACCAGAGGTCAACTCACATCTAACAAAACAAATGCACACATGCAGTGACATTTTCTGATTCTATTGACCATTCTCTTACTGATGTTATGCCACTGAATTACAGTGTTCCAGTTCTTTTATTTGCTCATTACTGTGTAATCGGGAAAAGCGGGTGGATACGTCCCGCCGAGCGCAGCTGCACGGCCCGTGGTGCGGGGTCTCGGCTTGAGCTGGTCCCGTGTACCTCTTCGCTGGGAATGGATGGGAGTTTTACAGCAAAACATCTTGAAACAAAACGTGGCCTTCGCCGCATGATGGCTTTTTACCAGGTCACAGATTCAGCAAAATCTCATGGGAACGACACCTGTTGTGAAACAGACAACAAACTCATGGACAAGAGAGATGGCTGTTGTTATCTGCCAAATGAACATGATTCAGATAAAAGCCTTTTTAGCCTTTTGATCTTCAATATATAACTCAATATTTATGAATTTAGGAATTAGATCAAATGAGATTTAACTCTATATAATTAAAGCATCCCCCAATGTTTCTCACTAAATGAACACAAGGGACAATAAGATTGTAAGTGATGAGATTGTAAGGGAAGAATGTAAGGGAAAATTATATCTTGCCTTATAGTTAACATATATGACAAGATCACTCTTGATCTGAATATTTTGTACTATACATTTTGTACTATAGCCCCTATGAATAGAGAAATACTTCTGGTATTTTTGTTGTTTTATTTTTTTAATTGACTTTGGCCAGTACAAGACCTATCTAATTTAGTTAATGAATGAATGATGCATTTATATAGCGCTTTATTGTGTATTGTTGTACACCCAAAGCACTTTACAATCATGTGTTGGGGTTTCTCCTCAACCACCACCAGTGTGCAGCATCCACTTGGATGATGCGACGGCTGCCACAGGACAACCAGTGCGCTCACCACACACCAGCTACAGGTGGAGAGGAGAGAGAGTCAATCAAGTGTATGCGCTCACCACACACCAGCTACAGGTGGAGAGGAGAGAGAGTCATAGAGCCAATCAAGTGTATGCGCTCACCACACACCAGCTACAGGTGGAGAGGAGAGAGAGTCATAGAGACAATCAAGTGTATGCGCTCACCACACACCAGCTACAGGTGGAGAGGAGAGAGAGTCATAGAGCCAATCAAGTGTATGCGCTCACCACACACCAGCTACAGGTGGAGAGGAGAGAGAGTCATAGAGCCAATCAAGTGTATGCGCTCACCACACACCAGCTACAGGTGGAGAGGAGAGAGAGTCATAGAGCCAATCAAGTGTATGCGCTCACCACACACCAGCTACAGGTGGAGAGGAGAGAGAGTCATAGAGCCAATCAAGTGTATGCGCTCACCACACACCAGCTACAGGTGGAGAGGAGAGAGAGTCATAGAGCCAATCAAGTGTATGCGCTCACCACACACCAGCTACAGGTGGAGAGGAGAGAGAGTCATAGAGCCAATCAAGTGTATGCGCTCACCACACACCAGCTACAGGTGGAGAGGAGAGAGAGTCATAGAGACAATCAAGTGTATGCGCTCACCACACACCAGCTACAGGTGGAGAGGAGAGAGAGTCATAGAGCCAATCAAGTGTATGCGCTCACCACACACCAGCTACAGGTGGAGAGGAGAGAGAGTCATAGAGCCAATCAAGTGTATGCGCTCACCACACACCAGCTACAGGTGGAGAGGAGAGAGAGACATAGAGCCAATCAAGTGTATGCGCTCACCACACCACCAATCAAGTGTATGCGCTCACCACACACCAGCTACAGGTGGAGAGGAGAGAGAGTCATAGAGCCAATCACAGGTGTCATAGAGCAAGTGTATGCGCTCACCACACACCAGCTACAGGTGGAGAGAGAGAGAGAGAGTCAGGTGGAGAGGAGAGAGAGTCATAGAGCAATCAAGTGTATGCGCTCACCACACACCAGCTACAGGTGGAGAGGAGGTGGAGAGGAGAGAGAGTCATAGAGCCAATCAAGTGTATGCGCTCACAGTCACAATCAGCTACCAGGTGGAGAGGAGAGAGAGTCATAGAGAGAGAGCTCATAGAGCCAATCAAGCTCACCACACACCAGCTACAGGTGGAGAGGAGAGAGAGTCATAGAGCAATCAAGTGTATGCGCTCACCACACCAGCTACAGGTGGAGAGGAGAGAGAGTCATAGAGCCAATCAAGTGGATGCGAGCTACAAGTCATAGAGCCAATCAAGTGTATGCGCTCACACACCAGCTACAGGTGGAGAGGAGAGAGAGTCATAGAGAGTGATGCGGCTACAGAGAGGAGAGAGAGTCATAGAGCCAATCAAGTGGATGGGGATTATTAGGAGGCCATGATTGACAAGGGCCAGTGGTGGGAATTTGGCCAGGATGCCGGGGTTACACTCCTACTCTTTACGAGAAGTGCCATGGATTTTTCATGACCACAGAGAGTCAGGACCTCGGTTTAACGTCTCACCCGAAGGACAGTGCTTGTTGACAGTATAGTGTCCCCGTCACTATACTGGGGTGTTGGGACCCACACAGACCTCAGGGAGAGCACCCCCTGCTGGTCTCACTAACACCTCTTCCAACAGCAACCTAGTTTTCTCAGGAGATCTCCCATCCAGGTACTGACCAGCTCAGCCCTGCTTAGCTTCAGTGGGCAACCGGTCTTGGGCTGCAGGGTGATATGGCTGCAGTATCTCTGTCTGAGGTCATATTGCAGTCAGAGAAATTACTGTCAGTCACTTAAAGATGAGGGGGTGTTTAGCACACACTTTCTCAGCACAGTTAGCAGAATATAATCACACACACACACCCTTGAGATCCCACACATACTCTTCCATTGATTGATAAAAAATTGTCCCTTATGAGGACAAATGGGTCATGATTCATGAACACACTATAAAATGTTCTCTGTAATCTGACATATTTGTGAGTAAAACAAGATATTCAATGAGAAAATGTAGGGTGGGGCGTATTTCATTGGGAATTTTTAAAAGGTGGGCGGCACATTCCAGAAGTAAGGAGGTCGGAGGGTGAATAAAGGTTGAAATGTTGTTTTAGAGGTGATGCAATGCAATAATGATGAATCCCATACTGTATAAGAGCATATAGTAAAAAGGAGAAAGTATTGGATGCATTTTGATTGCTAGTTGACGTTAATATAGTAGGCCAATTATTTGTAGAAGTCAATTAGACAGTGAGGTAAATGTGTGTTATGTGCCACTGAAATGTTGCTATTTTGTTTTCAAAGTTTTACCAAATGTGTCAAATTTGACCCGTATCCTCCTCATATCCTTTAATTATATGTCATACTACTGGGGTCTTTCTGTGTTGTTATCAAATGTCTTTGGTATCTGTGGAAATGCACAGCATTACTTTTGTAAGCTGTGTTTTTGTCATTTCATTTCATTTATTCTTGAGAATCTTATCTTATATCTGCTTATCTGTTATAAAGGTATGTGTGAGAATATATTTCCTGAAACACAAACTCATCACTTCAGTGCTCTTGACTACACAGCGCAGCTATAAATAGAAAACTATAGAAGATGCAACACTTTTTCATTGAAGACAATGACAACATCTGGCCAACCTCACAGAGATCTGAAATGTGTTCGTCATGTGGTCCAGTTGAAAGTATTTACAGTGTCTGGCTTGTGTTGAGCTATTTCATCTCCAGAAAACAAAGAAGGAATTGCAATTAGCTGCGTTTCCCTTTCAAACAAACCCAAAGCTTTCCTCAGCACGCACTCAAACATTAAACATTGACAATCATTTCTCTTTGGCCCAAGATGAGGAGGACTGGTTTAAAACAATACAAAAATTATAAATAAATGTTAGATTTCATAATTCAGTGAAAGTAAATTACCAATTAAAATATTGAATGAATATTCATTTATTATATAAATGTTTTTGCCCCAAATTCTGATTGCTTGTTGACATGTAAAATAAAATAAATAAAATAAAATAAAATAAAATAAAGGCTCTGAAAATAAACCTGTATTATTAATCCTTTTGATCTTTTATTTTGAAATATAAACAGGAGGGAAAACAAAGCCCAAATTCCGTTAATCGTCTATCATAAAGAGAAAAACCAAAGAATATATTTCTTATGTGCAGCAAAAAATTATTGAGCTTCACAAATTAGTGAAGTGGCTCCCCATTTCCCCATTTCCACCATCAGGGCAATAATTAAGAATTTCCAATCAACATAAAATGTTATGAATCTGCCTGGAAGAGGACGTGTGTCTATATCGTCCTAATGCACAGTGAAAGGAGAGTTTGAGTGGCTAAAGACTGTCCAAGGACCACAGCTGGAGAATTGCAGAAAATAGTATCGGGGTCAGAAAACCTTTAAAAAAAATGTCAAACAGCACCTACATCACCACATGTTGTTTGGGAGGGTTTCAAGAAAAATGATCCTAGCTCATCCAAAAACAAACTCCAGCATATTCAGTTATCAGACACGACTGGAACTTCAAATGGGACTGGCTTCTATGGTCAGATGAAACTATAAAAAATAGCTTTTTAGCAGCAAACACTGAAGTTGGGTTTGGTGAACACAGGTACCCCATGTGTACAATGAAATATACTGCTGTATTTTTGATGTTGTGGGTCTATATTTCTGCTGGAGGTCCTGGACATCTTGTTTAGACACATGGCATCATGGATTCTTTCAAATACCAACAGATAAAAAAAATCAACAAGTGACCTGACTCTGTTAGAAATCTTATAATGGGCCATGTTTGGATCTTCCAACCGGACAATAATCCAAACACAAACCTCAAAAACAACACAAAAATGGGTCACTGAGCACAAAACCAAGCTTCTGCTATGGCCATTCCAGTCCTCTGACCTGAACCCTGTAGAAAATGAGTGAGGAATCTGAACTGGAGAGATTCTGGAGAATCTCGTGCACCTGTCATGGAAGCTGTGAATCTGAAGGATCTGGAGTGATTCTGGATGAAGGAATGGTCTCTGATCTCTTGTCAGGTGTTCTCTAACCTCATCAGGCATTATAGGAGAACATTTAGAGCTGTTAAACTGGCAAATGGAGGTTTCAAAAAGTATTGAATAAAAGGTGCCGTTAATTGTGGCCAATGTGTATTAGAGAAAAACATTTATTTCATAATGATATTTCCTCCCATTTTAAATTCTTATTATCCAATGAAAGGTCAGATTTTGTGAATTTGTAAAATAAAAGATCAAAAGTATTAACAATGCAGATTAATTTTCACAGTCTTTTTTGATCATATTTACCAAGGGTGCCAACAATTCTGACCACGTCTGTATATATAAATATTTCTTATTTATTATAATTATAACTGGAGATGATTTTTGCAGTGCACATTCACTGGGTGTCTGTGTGAAATCTGAAGGATGGATGAGGCATTGCAGATCTAATATGTAACAATAGTTGCTCATTAACTGTGTCTTTTTTTCTTACTGATATGTTTCGCAACGTCGCTCCTGCAGGGAAATGACACGCAGGTCAGAGCAAGAAAGCAGAGGAGCGGCTGTGGGAACTGCAGCTCGTACACTACACACACACACACACACACACACACACACACACACACACACACACACACACACACACACACACACACACACACACACACACACACACACACACACACACACACACACACACACACACACACACACACACACACACACACACACACACACACACACACACACACACACACACACACACACACACACATGTTGTTTTTATGGTTTACGGGGACTTTCCATAGGCGTAATGGTTTTTATACTGTACAAACCGTATGTGCTATTGCCCTACACCTACCCTACACCTAAACTTAGCCCTCACAGGAGACGGTGCATTTCTATTTTCCCTCAAAAAACTCACTCTGTATGATTTATAAGCGTTTTAAATTATGGGGACACTGAAAATGTCCTCATAAATCACCTTCTCCTTGTAATACCTGTCATACCCATGTCATTATACAAATTTGTGTCCTCATAAACCACATAAACACACACACACACACACACACACACACACACACACACACACACACACACACACACACACACACACACACACACACACACACACACACACACACACACACACACACACACACACACACACACACACACACACACACACACACACACACACACACACACACACACTAACCCCCATATTACTGTAATAAATCCCAGATACAAATCCAAAAACAAAGTCAAAGGTAAACTAATGAATAAACAAACATGCACGTAGACAAAAAACACAGACTGATAAAGTTTTCTCATGAGGGCGAGGAAACCCTTGCCATTGGTCATACATGAATAAATAAGGCGTGAAGATACGGGAAAGTAAAACCGAATGCCTCGTGAAGCATGGAGAGCATCAGGTCCTGGCTCCTTGACAGCGTATCGCTGCCTGTGGCTACAGGCCTACTGGGATGCTATATCACTTTTGGTAAAGTGCGGTTGAGCTGCTATGATGTCACTGTGTTTATGAGTTCTGAGGAATTGGGAGAGTCTGAGAATCCTTGATAAAATGCTTGATAGACACCTGGATTTATACGAATAGTTTTGTCAACACTCAGCCGTATCACACCTTGGTTGTTTCTTGTGCACAAAGGGATATGGAAGATGAGAAGGCAAGAGATTTGTCAATAAACAGCATTCACAATTTTGCATCCACAATGCATTGTATTATAAAGTGAAACATGTGAGAGGAAAAGGCTTTCTTTGAAAAAAAAAAAATCATATTTCCCATGTTACAAAAACAGCATTTTGAGCATTCTGCATTCTGATGCAGAAAAGCTAGTTCATGCATTCATGACCTCTAGACTGGACTATTGTAATGCACTGCTAGGTGGTTGTCCTGCATCTTCAATAAACAAGCTACAGATAGTACAAAATACTGCGGCTAGAGTCCTTACCAGGTCAAGAAAATATGATCATATTACTCCAATTTTACAGTCTCTGCACTGGCTACCTATTAAGTTCCGTATCAGTTACAAAATATTATTACTTGCCTATAAGGCCCTAAATGATTTAGCTCCTGCGTACCTAACTAATCTTCTATCACGCTACAATCCAACCCGCTCCCTAAGGAACAAAACTCTGGACTCTTGGTAGTACCTCGGATAGCAAAGTCCACTAAAGGAGGTAGAACTTTTTCATATCTGGCTCCTAAACTCTGGAATAGCCTTCCTGATAACGTTCGGGGTTCAGACACACTCTCTCTGTTTAAATCTAGATTAAAGACACATCTCTTTAGCCAAGCATTCATATAATGCATCTCACAATCTTGTACTGCAGGTATATCTGATCAAACGCACATTATTATGCTTTAGCTTGGGTTGAACAGATCATTTCATCCAGGGTTGTTCCTGGATGGAACAACTGCTACGCTAATTGTCTTTATTTGTTTCTCTGTTTGCCCGTTACTAGGAATTACACAAGCTTCAGTCTGGATCCAACCCTTAAATGATCTGAGATGACCGAACACCTGAGAAGAGACGATGACAACCCCTCAGAGGACCTCAGAGGAAGCCAACCATCAGCGATTATACTGAATTAACCAAAATTTTAATTAGTTAATTATATTGAGTTTCTACAATATAAATCTATTTTAGAAACGTAATTTCCTGTGAAGTTGCTTTGCAACGATTGTATCGTAAAAATCGCTATACAAATAATCTTGAATTGAACTGAATTTCTGAAGGATCGTGTGACTCTGAAGACTGGAATAATGGTGCTGAAAATTCAGCTTTACATCACAGGAAAAAATGATTTTAAATTCAAAGAGAAAATATTTATTTTAAATAAAAAAAATCATACCGTTTTGATATTATTTTCGATCACGTGAATCGTACCTGCTCTCTTCCTTGTCTTGTCAATGTGCTGCAGTTAATTCCCAAGCAGAGGCTGAGGGGCGTGTCCTAGGGAGGGGGTGGGCGGATCCGTTCCGGCCTGTGCCATTATCTATTCATGACAGCTCTTTAAGGAGACTGAGACCCAGCTGCTCTAATTTAAAAATAAAGACCCCCACCTTAATCAGCCCGTCCTTCCTCCATCTCTATTTCACAGGAGACCCCCTTTCTTCTCCATCCCCCTCATTCCTGTCATGTTCTTTTCATTTGGGACTCCTCGAACACGGACTGGGAGATGATTAACCGCTTCACGTTTAGCTTTGAAAAGAGCAGTTTGTCGTTCCAAGAAAGAGCCGTCTCTGACCAGCTGCCATTACAGGCATGAAAAGACTGAGGCTGTTTCTGTGCCCAAGACAATGGAGAACTAGCAAGGGTCCTGTGTTGTGATATGCTTATGAATAATATATGCAGATTAACAGGACTGTCACAAGGGAAGCGTGCGTCGAAACGTGAAGCAAATGAAGCTCATTAGAATGCAATCAAGTGAAGTAGTGAAAATGCAATAAGGCAGAGACAGGAGGAAAGAAGGTCAGAGAGCGATGCCTAATGCGATTCCACTGACAGTCTTTGGCATGCTCACGCTCAGATGAAGGCTCATGGGAAAAAACTGACAGACATCGTGTGTGTGCTGTCCGAGATGTACATACCTGGACAGGATAGACATCACGTAATTTTACGTGAATGAAGTGCAAGTGGATATATTGTCTTATACTGTAACTTGGTGTTGATTAAGAAAATGAAACATTAAAATGTATTTCCTGTGTGTGTGTGTGTGTGTGTGTGTGTGTGTGTGTGTGTGTGTGTGTGTGTGTGTGTGTGTGTGTGTGTGTGTGTGTGTGTGTGTGTGTGTGTGTGTGTGTGTGTGTGTGTGTGTGTGTGTGTGTGTGTGTGTGTGTGTGTGTGTGTGTGTGTGTGTGTGTGTGTGTGGGTTGGTTGAATGGTAATTTTTAAAAACTGTATGACATATAAATGACAAATTAAACGGACTAAGGTTTAGTCGTGTCAGTATATTTGTATTTGTTTTATTATAAATGTATTTATATATGGTAGTTTCGTACAAATAATATGTATACTATCACATTTAATTCATTTTAGTTTTATTGAATTCTGATATCCTTTATTATTTTATTTATCATTTAACAGGTATTATTATATATTTATTATTATATTGTAGTTTGCACATATACAATAATTAATTTTACATATAAATTATTATTTATAAATTATATTTTTTGTAATTGAATCCTTATCCTCTTTATTATTTCTTTAATATTTAACTAGTTGTATTATATATTTATTACAATATTGTAGAATTGTACATATTCATTATTTATTCAACATATAAAATGATTAGTTACTCATTTATTTTAATTGATCTGATTTTATTTCATTTAATTTTAGAATTGAATCATGATACCCTTTATTTTATTTAATATTTAACTGATTTTATTATACATTTATTATTATATGGAAGTCTTGTACATATAAAATTATTAATTTAACACATAAACACATTGCTATATAATTATTCAGTATTATTTTATTTAAATATTTAAATTTGAATGCCAATACTATTTCTTTTTTTTATTGATTTTATTATAAATGTATTATTATATACACTTTAAAATCTAAAATGTACAATACATTTATTATTTTATTATTTATAAATGTATTCCGTCATTTTATTTTATAATTGAAATCCAACACCCTTTATTTAATATTTACCTGATTTAAAAAAATCCTTCAAATAATTAGACCACAAAAAAATGCTTTAGAAAACAAGGTGGATGTTATTTGCATGCATAGCCCCGCCCATTCATGCATATGTAATCCTCGCGAGTGTGGGCCCCGCCCCTCCCCCGTGAACGTGCTGTATAGATGGAGCGCTCTCCTGGCCGCACTCGCAGCTTTTCCTCTCCAGTCCGTGGGCATTGTTGTAAAAACAGAAGGACAATACAAGAATAGAGTGGCGGATAATAGATCCTCAAAAGGGGCACCAGGGAAACTGCTCTATTGGACCTGAGTGCATGTGAGAGCCGTGTGTCGGCTGAAGTTTAGTTTCACAGGCAGCGAGCAGACAGACAGAGGAGGCATGACTCTGACACGGAGTCCGAGTTTTGCGGTGCTGTGCGTTCATGTGCTTTTGCGGTGCCTGTGGATGAAGGTAAGGGCGGTTTGGCTTTCATATGTGACATATGACAACTGTTTATGCGAAGCAATGTGAACATGCATTTGTGGATCAGATGACACTTATTACTGATTCGATCTCATTCGATTCATTTGGATGTTGAGACTTTCTTTTTGCACTTCGAATCGAACTTTTTCACTTTGAAATCGAATTGTGTGCAAAGACCTTTTACACTGGAATAGAATTGAAACTCAGGTAACCTGATGTCCTCGGTCTCCCATGCCTTTTATTTGACTTTTTTTCTCTTTTTCTCAAAACTTTTAAGTTTAAAGGGTTTTTATAGACATGTTTAGATTATTCATGCACACAATTGCGGGCAACAGAACATCTTTGCACACGATTTTGGCGCATGCATTCAAATTAATAGACAGAGAGATGACAAAGATAGATGTCCCATGTGACAAATACTGTCCTCTTAATTGTGCATGTTGTTTTGTTGCAGGTTTGTGAGGCATCGGGGCATTTTGAGATGCAGGTTTTGTCCATGCAGAACTTGAACGGGGAGCTGCAGAGCGGCGCGTGCTGTGACGGCGCGCGCGTCGCGGCGGACCGCTCGTGTACGGCGGACGAGTGCGATACGTTTTTCCGCGTCTGTCTGAAGGAGTATCAGTCGCGGGTGTCTTCGGGAGGCCCGTGCAGCTACGGAAGCGGATTTACTCCCGTTGTCGGTGGGAATACTTTTTCTGTCAAGCCCCTCGACGGCGCGAGCGATAAATCCAGGATCGTGCTGCCCTTCAGTTTCGCCTGGCCGGTGAGTTAAAAAGGATGTTTTGTTAGCAAAGCCGTTGTGAAATCGTAATCTGATTAAACAAGTCTGGGATTATGGGAGACCGGGGCAAGTTGTCCCACGCTTAAATATTCCCACAGTGGGTTTATTAGTGAAAGTCAGTTATGTATAGACTATTTGCTCAGAAGAGCCACTGTTATTGGCCATAAAAAATGTGACCCTGGACCACAAAACAGTCATAAGGGTATATTTTTTTTAAATTGGGATTTATAAATGTATTTATTTATTATACCCGAAAGCTGAATAAATAAGCTTTCCATTGATGTATGGTTTGTTATGATAGGACAATATTTGGCCGAGATACAACTATTTGAAAATCTGAGGGTGCAAAGAAAATCAAAATACTGAGAAAATTGCCTTTAAAGTTGTCCAAATGAAGTTCTTAGCCATATTACTAATCAAAAATAAAGTTTTGATATAGGGTTAGGGTAAGCGTACACGTTTATAACGCCTCACACCACATTAATACCATGCTGGAAGCAAAATCTGATAGGTGCATTTTTTGCTGTTGAATTATGCTACTGACTGTTTTAATGGGAGGTAGCAAAATCTGACAGGGTAGCACAAATCAACAGAACACCGGTCTGTCCCGTTCATGGCATTCCTGTATGATGACGCTCAGGTTGGACAGGGGTTGTGTTACCCCATCCACCCACCCACACACAGTCCGCCAGTATCCTCATAGCAGGACAATGCACTATAAAACACCTGAGTTTATCTCCAGCACCTACTGATGGACATTCAGAGGCTGTTTTACACACAATGGCCAAAGGAAACTGCTTTTAGATATCCAGTCAGACCACCATTGATCATTTGAAGGGGGTTATCTCTCTATCTCTAATTCTCTCAATGAAACCTGTAGTGAGCTGCCTACCTAGGCAGCATTTTTGGCATCATAGGTGCCCCGCTAGTCCAAAACGTGCATATGATGCTGGAAAATGAATGCTGTCTATGTTGGTCCAGCAGGTTTTGAGACATCCAATAACACAACCTTCAAACTAAGCATGCATTCAGATGTGAGGGTTTATATGACCAGTGCTTATATACAATAGTATGACAATGTAATGCTGTATGCCAAAATAATAAATTAAAATACAATAGCAAATAATAAATGAACACATATTCTACAGAATATTTGCTTAAAATTCACAAAACAATTCATATAACATGGTTATTGTTGGTTATTACAAATGGTTATATGCTGATCATTTCAAAATAGCCAAAGATTGGCCAATTATTCATCCAATCCATTATTCATCATTCATGCTTGTGATAGAACAACATATAGTTTGTTTTTTGGCCATTTTAAGATTATTGCCATTTGCTTATTACCAGGTACAGTTGATTAACAGAAGTGTTAGTCCCCTTTAGGTACTTCCCAAAATTGTCAATGAATAATATAATTTTTTGGGTGTGTGAGAGTAAATATTGTGCAAAATAAGGGTGGATTTTGTTAATTTTACAATCACATTTGATATATTTTGACGAGTGACCACCACCTAGATCATCTTTAATTCACATTATCAACTTCTGTGAAAATAGGATTAGTTCCAAATCGATTATTTTTTAAATGATTTAATGATTTTAGTTTATGATTGCTGAATCAAAATCGTCAGGTCTAAATTAATTTATTTTAAATTGATTAATTTTAAAATTATTTATGATTAATTTAAGTAAGTAAGTAAGTGTTATGTAAAATAAAAATAGGCCTATACATTGAATTGCAGACGTTGTTCAAATAAAATATTAATTATTGTGGTATAATCTTAAAAATAAAGGTGCTTCACGATGCCATAGAAGAACCTTTTTGTCTAAATGGTTCCATAAAGAACCTTAAACATCTGAAGAACCTTTCTGTTTCACAAAAGGTTATGGTTCTTCTATGGCATCGCTGTGAAGAACCTATTGAAGACCCTTTATTTTTAAGAGTGTAGTCCTATATCGGTCGACCACTAGACATCAGTCTTTGGAAATCTCTTATCAGTCAGCAGCAGCTTTGTTTTGAGCATCGCCCAAGGCAGATCTGATTGTGGCATCTATTTTTCTCCACTCTGAATCTGAATCCTGCAATTGTTTTTGCTGAATCCCATGTTTACTCTCACAACTCATAAGGCCGAGCCGTCAGTACGAGGTCAAAGCAGGTCAGTCTGATAGTCCAATTAGGGCCAGTTTCCATGGCAGCCGCGCTCAAACATCTCACCCCCTGCCCACGTCGATCAGAGCGGTCTAGACCTGCCTCACAGCCGCTCTGAATGGAGATTAATTAGACATTGTCATCTTGCATGCTTTCTTTTCCATCACAAGTCTACCTAGCTACAACTGCGTGTAGCCTGCGACGCTGGATTGTGGGACGGCGGTTCAACAAAAGGGTTTACAAAGAAACACAGGGGGTCTTTGCATGAGTGTGTGTGTGTGTTCTGATCTATTTGTTGTGCGTTTTCGCATCATCAGCAGTGGTCAGATGAAAATGCAGGGTGTGTGTATGAATGTTTCAGACGGAGTCTTAGTAACCAGCGTCCTGCTGTTAGTTCACTTGGATGAGAAGAAGATTATGATTGATTGTACTGTAGAAATATCATGCTTCACTCTTAAAAATCTTTGATGGTTCCATAAATTCAGCTAAAACGTCTTGTTAAGAGCCTTTTCACTGTATAGGGTTGTTGAGTTGCTCTTTGGTTCTTTGGAGATGTTCTGTTACATTTAATAGGTTTTCAGATCCATATATTGGTTTATGGGATCTCTCAGTCATAATAGCATCCTTTTCATTTATGTGAAATTAAATATGGCAACTGCTAAAGGTCTCTAAACTCTTAAAAATATAGGTTCTGCTTTGGCATCGATGGTTCCATTTAGAAGCTTGAACATTTACTGAACCGATAAAGATGGAACAATGTTATTTAGATTATTCAAATGTTCCTCGCACTAAGAAAAACATGGTTCTTTTAAGAACTGGTCGCTTAAAGGTTCATTAGGGAACCCAAAAATGGTTCTTTTATAGAACTTTATTTTTAAGTCTGTGGGTTGTGAAACCCTTTTAGCACCTTTACCTGTTACTTTCCCCTTATAGAAGTCCACTTGTGATTAAAGCTAACCGATGTAATAGATATATATTTGCAATGATTTTATGGGAAATGTAACTTGAAGCAACATCAGTAATATCTGATGTTGGAAAATATCTTGATGTTGTGCGTTTAATTCAATTCTGTGAATCAAACCATGTTTCAATAAACCAATGCGTGAAATGTTTCATATATTACAGGTTTTGTAAACTATATTTTGGTATTTATTGTTATATTGGTACATAAAAATGAAAATGATCAAATATTCTTAATTGATTCTGTTCAAATAGTTTCCAGTTCTTGCATCAAACACATTGAATATTATTGGATACACTGACACGTTCGTTGAAATGATTGTTCATCTAACTGAAAGAAATGTGCTTTTAAGCCATTTCAGAGCAAATTCATGAATATTGATATATAAACATACGGTCAAACGAACATCTCTGTCTGAGAGGTGTCTTTCTCACACTGTCTGTAGTTCAGATCACTGAGGTGTCACTTGTGGATGAATCCTGTAGCCGTGCTGTGTCTTTCTGAACTCATACTGCACTCACTCGTCTGGCTTCACCTTCAGTTGTGTGTGTGGATGGATTAAAGCTCATAAAGGCCTGTAGATCCCTCAGACTGCAGAGGCAGGACGAGTCGGCATTACTGGTGTGTGTGAGGTCATCTCAGAGAGCCCTGATGGAGTAAACGCTTCTGCTGTCTGTCAGAATCAGCTCGTATTCTGAGAATATTTCTTGGTATTTTGTTTTCCTCAAACATCATCTAACATCCCGTTGAGAGTTTTTCTCACACATTTTTGCTCTCTCCTGTCTGTCCTGCTACTTATCTTTAGCTGATGAAGAGCCAGATAGTGAAAGTAGTTCAGTGATGTCTCCTGATAAAGCACAGAGTGATCAAACATTACAGTGTTTGTGCTGCAGCGCTGTATTAATGCTCCTCAAACATTCTGGAATGGTTTGTTCTAAACCCCTAACCATAAAAATATGAACGTTCTGCTTTAATTAATTGAATGTTCTATCAATCAAAGAATCCTGAAAAACGTATCCATGAATAGCAACAGCATTTAGCCGCACAACTGTTTTCAACATTGATTCTAATAATAAGAAGGATCACGTGATACTGAAAGGCTGCTGAAATGCTTAATTGCTATCACAGGAAATTGCATTTTAAAATATATTCAAACTGTTCATTTAAATTGTAGTAATATTTCACAGTATGATAAAACATTGAAACTTTCAGAAACATCTTACTGACTCTTCTGAATGGTAGTGTAACCATTTTAGTTTTTTGTTAACTTTATACTTTAAGATTAAAATAAAGATAAAAATGTTACTGTCAGAATTTGAAACTTAAAATTAATTTAATTAGATTTGAGATTTTTCAAGAAAATTGTGAGATTTACTGATAACACAGCATAACCGATGGGGCAAGTGACATTTGATCAACTGGATCATTGTGAATGAACATAAAATGAACATTGTCAATTTAAAGCCATTCTTTGAGATTGTGTGTAATGGTGTTTTAATGTGTTTTTTTCTTTCTTTCAGAGGTCATATACATTGATTGTGGAGGCTTTGGACTTCAATAATGACTCAAGCACTGGTAGTGAGTATCTCTCTCTCAAACACACACACACACACACACACACACACACACACACACACACACACACACACACACACACACACACACACACACACACACACACACACACACACACACACACACACACACACACACACACACACACACACACACACACACACACACACACACACACACACACACACACACACACACACACACACACACACACACACACACACACACACACACACACACACACACACACACACACACACACACACACACACACACACACACACACACACACACACACACACACACACACACACACACACACACATTATTCTGTATCTTTCAAGAGAGTACAGTCAGAAAGTGACAATGAGAGAGAGCGTGTGTGAAGGCAGCATGCAGCTTGTGTGTATTTCTCTGTGTGTGTGTGTTGTGGATAGCTGGTAGACACTTCCTGTTACTAAACCACTGCCTGCACCTGCTTGCATTCATCTGTCTTTTAAACACATTGTTTTAAGTGTGAGACAATCTTACACACACGCAGCAGGGAGTAAGTTGAAAATTTGGATCATTACTTGCAATAGTTTTGTGTGGAATCAAAGATGAAATGCATGTATAATCTATTTTTATTATTTATCCCATTCAAATCTAAATAAGTGTGTGAGTGTGTGCCAAGTCTGAACAGGAGTGCAAATATTTTCTTGTACTTAACACCAACATGTCAAGTAGCCTTTAGCATGGGTCCAGCTTCTGTAGTACACACACACACACACACACACACACACACACACACACACACACACACACACACACACACACACACACACACACACACACACACACACACACACACACACACACACACACACACACACACACACACACACACACACACACACACACACACACACACACACACACACACACACACACACACACACACACACACACACATATTACATTTAGTTGCATACAAAAGTAAAAACACACACATATAAATATATATATATATAGTGTTTTTTCACTCTTGCACTATGGTGTGAAGTTTCCAGCATCATGCGGGTGTGTGAGGAATCGTCTCGTTCTCAGGTAAACAGCGAGGAGAGGTAACAGTGAGATCTCAGCTTTGGCAGCCTGGCACCGATGTCTGTCCTCCTGTATTTCTGAAGGACTGGTTTGGGTCAAGACAGTTAGTTCTCCTAAATAACGAGCCACACACACTTCACACACTCCTCTCACAATTTACAGCCCTTCAGCCAAATACCTCACCGCTGTGCTGTATTCTGGCCTGCCCTGAAAAAATTACTACGATATTCCTCTGCCCAATTGTAAACAAAGTCTATAGTACACTGCTCTTAAAGGGACAGTTCACGCAAAAAATCTGTCATTGTTTTCTGTGTACTTGTCCTTTGAAACACCAAATGAGATATTAAGCAGATTGTCTGAGCTGCTCTATTTCATACCTCAAAAGGTGATGGTGATTTTTACTATCAAGCTCCAAAAAGTTTTAAATCTATTTGTCATGCCAAGCTATCATATGGCTTCGGAAGACTGGAAATACTGGGTGAAAATCATATAAGGGAACATTTGTGATACTTTTAGGGTTTTATTTGTCTATTTTGGTGGTGTAAATTGTATTTTTGTTTTATACAATAGACATTAAGCCTAATATCTGCTTTTGTGTTTTAGAAACCTTTCACCTTTAAGCCATTACACAAATCCGCTTGTTGTGATCAGATTTTGTGTGCTTGTCAGGGTTGTGTAAGATGGCGTAATTTCACAGTCACGCTGAACAGAGGCCTAATTAAAGCACAGCTGCCCGTTAAAGTGTCTATTTCTCTCTGTCTCTCACTCCTGTAGGCATTAACGGTCAAGTCATAGAGAAAGCGGTCCAGTCGGGCATGATCAACCCAAACCGTCAGTGGCAGGTCTTGAAGCACAACGGCCCCGTGGCTCAGTTCCAGTACCAGATTAGGGTGACCTGCGACGAGCACTACTTCGGCTTCGGCTGCAATAAGTTCTGTCGGCCCAGAGATGACTTCTTCGGCCATCATACCTGCGATCACAATGGCAACAAGACCTGCTTGGAGGGATGGGCTGGCCCAGAATGCAACACTGGTAAGGGGTTGAGACTTTGTCAGATTTACAGTGCTGTTGTGCATGAATTTATGGATTTCATGCTAGAGGTAAAATACTTCACATTTCATATTTGAGGTCTGTTTCCATTGGGCACATTAATGTTTTGTGTGCACACTGCCGTTTAAGTTTGAGGTTGGTAAGATGTTTTAATGTTTTTGAAAAGGTCTCTTCTGCTCACCAAAGGTGCATTTATTTGGATCACATGATCCTTCAGAAATCAATCTAATATACTGATTTATGAAGAACATGAGAAACATGTTTATTAGAATTAAAAATAGTTGTGCTGCTTAATATAATTTTTTGGAAACTGTGTTGCACTTTTATTTATTTATTTGTATTATTTGATAAATAGCTTATCAAAGTTCAAAAATGATTGTTCAAGTTATCAAACTTATTTTGAAAAATAAATATTTTGTTTCTCTTTTGATTAATTTAATTCATTGCTGATTAAATATATACATATTTAAAAAAAAAATAAGTAAAAAATACAAACCTGAAATACTCACTGAAATAATAAGTCATGCACATTTCGTTAATTAATATATTTGTATAATGTTATTAAAATATGTTTTTAAATTATTATTTTATAAACGTCTAAATTGGCTACAAATAGTTATTTTCATGTAAAAAAAATTACAAAACAATGGAAAAATCACTGAAATTTGTTGTTCAAAAAGTGTGGGAATGGGATTTAGGCTCGGTCAGACTGGACTCATACTGGCTCTGAATCACTGACCTCACAGGGATGTTGTTATTTGAGATTGTCACTATCACAACAAAGCTTTGGCTCACACACACACACACACACACACACACACACACACACACACACACACACACACACACACACACACACACACACACACACACACACACACACACACACACACACACACACACACACACACACACACACACACACACACACACACACACACACACACACACACACACACACACACACACACACACACACACACACACACACACACACACACACACACACACACACACACACACACACACACACACACACTCACACACACACCACACACACACACACACACACACACACACACACACACACACACACACACACACACACACACACACACACACACACACACACACACACACACAGCATCCCGTCTGCCAGCTAGTGTGTGTTAGTGTTTGATACGGTGTGGGTTTGCGACAGTATTAAGGTGGATTTTATCTCTATAATAGTGTTTATTCCCTTATTCACTCCCGCATGAAGAAACACGAGTGGAGGAGAAATGACATCATGTTGGCAGATGATGTTGAGAGCGGCTGGGATGGCGTGATGAGAGAGAACTGCTGAGATCACACAGATGGAGCTGATAGCAGTAACCATATTCCTCTTTCTCTCTTGCTTTCTTAGCCATCTGTAAGCAGGGCTGCAGCACTGAGCATGGCTCCTGTAAAGTGCCTGGAGACTGCAGGTAACACATAACATTTATTTATACAGATAACAATTCAATGATTGTTTTCCAATATCAAGTGAGCTGACATTGTAGTGTACTTAGCATGCTAAGTAAAAAGCCCATAGACTCATAACTCAAACGATACCCTATTTTCTGCACTGGCCTACTATTAAGTGACTGATTTTGAACACCACAATGGCAACATATAGAATCTCATAACTAGGGCTGCAAAAATTATTTTTTTTTAATGATAAAAATTAAAATTGTGCTTTAAAATATGATTTATTTTCTTTAAATAGCTTTTTTATAAAGAGGTTTTCTGTGCATTTTTGTACTTTTGGTCAATTGTTTTATATATATATTAAATTTTAATAAATAATAATTATTACATTATTTTGATTATTGTTGCTATAAAAATATTTGTATTAATATGTTGCTATATTAATATTTTAGTTGTAAAAATACTTTTTCCCTGTAAAATACAAATAATATTGAATAATAATAATTTAATTTTACAGGACAACTCTAAAATTACAATACAAAATTGTTATGTTTTAATTTGCTTTTTTCATGTTCAAATTTTAAACCATGAAGCTTAAAGAGAAAACTGCAGGAAATCCTCCTTCCAAGTTTAATTTAAAGTGTGATACAATTCTGAAATAAGCAATAAATGTACAGATATTCAATAAAATATTCTTGTAATTAGGATTTTTTTATGAAATTGAACTGTTTTACTCATATTTTTAAGTATCGAATAATTTATATTCCAACATTTTGTGTGTGATTTGTTTACTGTACAATGCATTATTAGATTTCCTTATCTGCAAAAAGAAAAGTCATGCATTTTGGCCTAACAAAGTCTGAACAAACAGCATAAGGTTGCCACATACACTTAGCAGCAGCCTTTGCATTGCAAGTGTGCACATTATACCTTCGAATCATGTCTAGGTAGGCAGCTCACTAGGTACTGCAGCAGAGTCACATGATGTCAGTGATTTGATGTTTCAGTGCATGTGCTACAGTATTTTCAGAGGTGATGCTCTGCCCTTCACAGGTGTCTGTACGGCTGGCAGGGCGAGTACTGTGACCAGTGCATCCCTCATCCCGGCTGTGTGCACGGCACGTGCGGCGAACCCTGGCAGTGCCTGTGTGACACCAACTGGGGAGGGCAGCTCTGTGACAAAGGTAATTCGATTCTGTTCTATTCTATTCTTTCCTATTCTTCAGCTTGGGTCATTTGTTGAATTGTTTTGCATGGCGTAGACTTGAACACCTGTGGCACACGGCAGCCCTGTCTGAATGACGGCACCTGCAGTAACACGGGACCAGACAAATACCACTGCGCCTGTCCTGAGGGCTACTCGGGACAGAACTGTGAGAGAGGTGGGTCACACACAAACACACATGGCTCACCATAAACATCATGTAAAAAAAGCTGACTTTCCTGCATCATTACTCCAGTCTTCAGTGTCACATGATCCGTCATAAATCATTTTAATATGCTGATTTGCTGCTCAAGAAACATTGTTGATTATTATCAATGTTGAATCCACTTCATATTTTTGTGCAAGCTGTAATACATTTTATTTCAGGATTCTTTGACGAATAGAAGTTCAAAAGGACAGCGTTTATTGAAATAAAATCTTTTTTTAACATTATAAATGTCTCTCTTGATCAAATTAATGCACCCTCGCTGAATTAAATTCTATTTGATGTGAGGAATTTTCCACATTCATGGAAGTACTGGAGAAAACCATCATGGATAAAAAAAAAATTCTAAAGAAGAAAAAAAGTCAGAAAGATGTTTTCCTGAGTGCACAGTTTGTATGTTTTTAATCAGAATCACTCACATAACTTATCAGCGAGTCATCAAATTAAACCATGTATCGTGTTGCAGTTCATGTCAGCCCTCTGGCGAGAAACTCAGTGTTATTTACTGGCCAAAGCCAAATTCTACTCACTTTTGGCACTTGGTGAGGGTTAAATTTGGATCCTATATTTCTCTTTTTCGATTTATTCTGAATTCTGTCATCTGTCTTTCCTTGGACAGGAGATTTTTATGTGCAGTAAGGGAGAAACGAGCAGAGAGATACACACGCAAACATACACTTACTAATCAAGCAGTCCGTATCCTGGCCAAGCCGAAGAATGCAGTGTGCATTTTTTTTGGGGGGGGGCAGAATAATGCATCACATCGTGTCACATACTGTATGTGTGCTGGAAAAATAGATCTGTTGCTCGGGTCGGTTTGGCACGATGTGTCTTCTGTCAAACACACTTCACCAGGCCATCCTGGATGCAATAATAGAGATATTTTCTTGTTCTGCTGTTTTCGTTTTCCTCTGGTTTGCTTCGATTTTTGTTTATCCTTTTTCTTGTCATGTTTTATTGGAAATACAAGCTCGTGGCCTCTTGCTACACTCGTCTGTTTTTGTTGGTGGTCTCCGTGCGGTGTGAGAAAGGCCAAAGGGGCTTTCCCGTCCACTGACTGATCTGATAAAGAGCGATAGAGCGAAGAGAGGGAGTGACTGGGAGATTGAACGGGGGAAAACCAAGACGTGACCCTGCCTGACTGTCTGTGAACTCTAAGACAAACTCGCACTGATCCTTCTCTCTCTCAGTTGAACATTCAGCTGACCCTTTGCTAAACTCTGCGACCGCTGCTTGCTCTGAGAAGCTTTACAGAGCGTCTCATGATCTCTGAATTAGAGAAAAGCCCTGTTTTCACTCAAGCTTTCCAGAAACAGAGGACGTCTATATATTTGCATTAGAAAACTGTAATAAATATATATATATTTTTGTGGCAGATATAGTGAAATGTCAGTTTGCATACTGTAACTGAACATTTGTATTTCCACAGCATTGTAAAATAATAAAAATATATTCATAATGTACAGTCAGTGGGTCATATTTATTTTAGTTATAGTATTATTTTATTTACCATTATAGTATTTATGAATATTTTGAATTGGCTTTGTATATTTTCAGCTTTTGTTTTAATTTTAGTAACATTTTCAGTATTTTTTTGTAATTTTTATTAGTTTTTTTTTTATATTTTGTATTATATATATATTTTTTTTTTTGATAATTTTTTTATTTAGGTTTATTTTTATTTCAGTTTTAGTTTTAGTAATTCTAGTACTTATATAAGCTTAACTTAAACAACTTCTTCAGTTAGTTACCAAAACAAAATGTATAATGTTTCTTTGTAAAGTTTTCATCTATTTTATTTTTTAATTTTTCAATTAATAAAATCAATTTTTAATGGTTTTCATTATCAATAACAACACTGCCTGACATGAAGTGGCTACTAACCAACTAACTGTTTAAATAAATAAACGGACATGAATTTTTGATTTGAGTTTGAATAATTTTATTCTGTGAGTGGAAAGCGCCGTGGAGTCATTCGATGACATGAAACAGGCAGAGGCACACAGTGCTGCGCCCATGTGTGGTCCATGTGTTTGATTTAGAGGTAAAATACATGGACCACACATTTACCAAACAACGACAAACTCCCTTTCTATCTAGCAGCACTGTGTGCCTCTGCCTGTTTCATGTCATCGTATGACTCCACGGCTGTTTTGTCTCAGTTTTGCTTTGATTGTGTTTGAGCACTACATTATAGCATCTCTCTCTCTGGCTCTCTGCAGCGGATAACGCCTGTCTGTCTGAGCCGTGTCTGAACGGAGGCAGTTGTGTGGAGTCCAGTCAGGGCTTTGAGTGTCAGTGTGCGCCGGGCTGGACCGGACCGTCCTGCAACATCAGTAAGATAGTCTCAAACTGCTCAGATTTCTCATACATCAAACTGCTTTGAAGGAGAGAACAGAGCCATATAGAAACCAGAATGAGACTTGGAGTTGGGCTGTTTTGACTCAAGCCAGAGAGCAGCCACCCAGAATAACTGCATGTCATCACATTAAAATCACCTTAGCAATGGCAATAGCAACACCATTTGAACTTTTTAAAGTCACTTTTTATTGACTTTAGGTTATTTGTCCCTTATTCTACAAGAAAGTAAAACATGCTTACTAGAGGTGCTAAAATCATTCTAATATATTAGAACAAAATAACTGAAAAATAACTCTGAATTTCAGAAGTCTCTTAAACTATGATGTCTCCTCCTCTTCCTCAGATGAAGATGACTGCAGTCCAAACCCGTGCAATCACAGCGGAGTGTGTGTGGACCTGGTGGACGGTTTTAAATGCATCTGCCCCACGCAGTGGACCGGAAAGACCTGTCTCATTGGTGTGTGTGTGTGTGTGTGTGTGTGTGTGTGTGTGTGTGTGTGTGTGTGTGTGTGTGTGTGTGTGTGTGTGTGTGTGTGTGTGTGTGTGTGTGTGTGTGTGTGTGTGTGTGTGTGTGTGTGTGCCCCTCTGTGTGCCTCTGCTCCCTCTCTTTCTTTGAGTCGGGGTGTGTCCAATTTACCGTGGTAACCGAGTCAGCCTTGGAAGAATTTAAGTACCAGACCACCATGAGACCCCCGCCGCTGATTCATGTCCATTAACACACACACGCACAGATTCCTCAGGGACGCTTGGCTGCGTGCGTATCAGTCTGATTGTAATTTAGACTGCGCTCATGTTGATTTCTTTTGTCGTTTTTGGCTCAGATGCTAATGAGTGCGAGGAAAGCCCGTGCGTCAATGCCCACTCCTGCCGGAATCTGATTGGCGGATACTTTTGCGAGTGCCTCCCTGGTTGGATGGGCCAGAATTGTGACATCAGTAAGTATTTCACGGTTTCAAATGAATGCAGTCAGAGTTTGAATTATTAGGAGCTGTAAAAGAAGTTCAGATGTTTGCATATCATATAGCAGTGTTGCAGAGAAATTAATGCATTACTAAGTCATTAATTACTGTCATTGTCCATTGAAAAAGTAAAGTAAGGAATTAATTACAGTTACTTCTGACGTAATTGCATTAAATACTCTATAGACTGTAGAACAATTCTCTATAAAACAATGGTGGAATTAAAATCTGAATATTACATCTAATGTTAAAATGTATTTTTTTATGTAACCTTCCCTTAAACATTTTGGTCAGTTATAAAATATATGTATATATATATATAATTTTTTAACTGACCAAAATGTTTAAGGGACGGTTACATTAAACACACACACATATAAATATAATATATATAAATATATTTATTATTTTTTTGTTGTTGAAAGAATTAAAGAGCAGTTTTATGTCTGTGCTTGTATTGTTCATCTGGTCGAGATTGATGTGGGATTTGGAAAGTGATTAGTAACAAGCAATGCGATACTTTAGAGAGAGTAATTAGTACAGTAATCTAATTACACTGTTGGAAATGTAATTAGTAGCTTGTAATTATTTTCTTTTTTAGAGTTGTTAAATAAAACTATTCAAAATGTCTTCATTTGTTGAAATAAAGCTGAAATAAAGTACAAATTATTAGATGAATATTAGATGAAAAGCTTTACCAAAAATGCTTCCTTGACAACTAAATGAAATAAAAATAATGAAATACTAAAATAACCAAAATTAAACAGAAATAAAAATAAATTACATTAATATTCTATTATTAATATAAATATTTAAATAATACTAAAACAAAAAAAACATAAGATAATACAAATTAATAATCAATACTATAACAGTATATAATTTATACTAAATAACACTTGCTAAGCATGACAGTAGTTGTCCAAATTTAACTAGTGGTTTAGTGTGGCAAAATACAACATTGCTCTCTAGTAGGTTCATTGAAATGAATCGGTTCCGAACAAATGATTCATTTGATTCATCAAACAGTGTTCCTAACGATCCCAGCATGACATTTGAGCAAAGGCCCTATCAGTTGTAGCATGGACATGAATGATACCTGAAATCATTGAGAGGAGTTTTTTAAAGGACCACACATTACATTTTTGTCTGCTTGATAATAAAATGCTCAAAAACAACTGAAATAGACTTACTGAAGGAGTGACCTGAGCAATATTTAGATACCAGAATATCAGAGATTTGGCAAATGCATTGCCACTATTTTGACTAATTGTATTAGTTTCCAGCTGAAAGCGTCTAGTATTCTCATCCATCTCTGTTTCACCTGTTTAAACTCAAGATTTTCTACTGAAAATGCCAATAACTCTACTTGAACTCTACTCTACTTCAACTCTACTTGACTTCATCATCATCAAAAAAAAAAAAAAAAAAAAATTATTCTTTCCCTTTTTCTAAATCTTCATCTTTCTCTTTATCTTTCTCTCCTTCCCTTGCTAGCTTGTACTTATTTGAACAATGCCTGAGACTTGGTGTTATTGGCACTTCCTCTGTATGTTTGCCTCTTCAAGATTAATCGCTTTATGTACTCCCCAATTGTAGCGTCTGATAAATGACTAAATGTAAATGTAAGTGTGCAGACTCTGTCTGGACCTGATATGGAGCCTGATCTTGCTTTCTTGGCGTGATTTCTGAAATATGAACTGATATTTTGATGGGTTTCCCCCCCCCCGCAGATGTCAACGGCTGCCACGGACAGTGTCTTAACGGAGGACTGTGTAAGGTAAGGCCTCATGTTTTCCAGCGCTTTTGGCAGATGTGAAACCTTTATTTCTATCACCTCCATCCATTCCTGTTTTAAAATAGCAGAAGCTGAGTCATGTTTTGGAGAGTGAACATAAAGACAGAGTGAGTTTGTGAAGAATAAACATTCTTGTCTCGTATTCATTGTTTTTCGCTCGCGCTGTAGTCCAGGCCGAGTGGTGTACAGCTGGAGTGCATTAGGACTTTGTCTGAGTCAGTTAACTATCAAAACACAGCGAGGACAGACCTAATCAGTCCTGACAATCCCGTGTTTGATTTGATCAAACCAAACATGCTGTAATGGACTTTAGGTTATTAGTCCCTTATAGACAGTACTAGGGGTGAGCGATATTGTCTTTGCATAAACTTCACAAAGTTTTGTTTGATTTATGCTTAAAAGAAAAACGATTTGTCAGTGGGCCGAGTAAATACAACTCAAGATGTATTCTATGAAAGTACGCTTCTTACCCAGTTTTGCTCCTCAAGTAAATTAATCTTGTATTAAGGATGTTTTAGACATTTTTGCTTTAAAACAAGACTTTAATTTAATAATTATTCATATAAAGTACTTATAGTTATTGGATTATATTATTAATGATTATTAATGATTATTAATACAGTTAATTATGTTACTGTATAGCGCAGAAAAGTTAATAATAATAGTAATTGTTGTTCATGTTATTAATATATTGTATAGAAAGTAAGAATTCAGAAAATCTATAAATTATTAAATAATAGTATTATTAATTATTGTCAAAATCATATTATTAATAACAATAATAATATAGTAATTGTTATTAATATTATTATTAATGTTTATAGTAATTATTATTTATAATTTGATTCAGTTTGAAATAAAAAAAAAATATTAACAATAATTTATTTTACAATATAATATTATTATTATTATTATTATTTCATATGGATTAGTGTCAATTGTATTATTGGTTGTTAATATTAATATATTAATACAATTACTTTTTTACTGGATAGCAAGGATGAATTGTTATTATTAATATTAATAACAGTTATAATTATTTATTATTACCAGAATTAAGAAAATATGCAATATATAAATACTACTACTAGTCTACTACTACTACTAATAATAATTCTTATTTTTAGTAATGTTTACAATAATTATTATGTATCATCTTCAATATGAAAAATGGCAACAACAACAATGATTTTATTTCACAGTATATTCAATTATTATTATTTCATGCTGATTTTTGTAATATAATTTTTTTGAGTGAATATACCATTATACCGCCCACTCCTAATGTCTCTCTCTCTCTCTCTCTCTCTCTCTCTCTCTCTCTCTCTCTCTCTCTCTCTCTCTCTCTCTCTCTCTCTCTCTCTCTCTCTCTCTCTCTCTCTCTCTCTCTCTCTCTCTCTCTCTCTCTCTCTCTCTCTCTCTCTCTCTCTCTCTCTCTCTCTCTCTCTGTGTGTGTGTGTGTCAGGATCTGGTGAATGGATATCGATGCGTGTGCGCAGCAGGCTTTGCAGGTGAGCACTGTGAGCGGGACGTGGACGAGTGCGCCAGTCGACCCTGTCTCAACGGCGGGCGCTGCCAGGACGCTGTCAACGGATTCCAGTGTCTGTGTCCACCTGGTTTCTCAGGTGCCACGTGTCAGGTGAGCTCCAAAACCTCTTCTGCTCATTCATGATTGGCTGTAAACGTGCCTAAATGAACGTTGTGAGCAGGTATTAGAGTGTGTGTGTGATTCTGTCTTCAGCTGGACATAGACTACTGTGAGAGCGGCCCGTGTCAGAACGGAGCTCAGTGTTTTAGCCTGGCCTCAGATTACTACTGTAAATGCCCCGAAGATTACCAAGGCAAAAACTGCTCCCAGCTGAAAGACCACTGCCTCATCACACCATGCCAAGGTAGGTTACCCAGGAAATACAGTAGCATATCAATATATGGCTCATAATATATATATATATATGGAGAGTTGCAAATGTATATTTTGATTAGATTCAAAATAACTTAAAATACAGCTAACTAACACAATAAAACATGATAACATAATAAAAAACATGATTTTTTGAAAATTAAACAAAAACAGAGTTGTCAGTTTTTGCAAATAAACTCTTCATACATATATTAGTGCTGTCAAAATAATATTCAATGTTATTCATAAAAAAATATTAAATAATACGTACATAATACATTTATAAATACACACACGTGCATGCATATATTTGGAAAATATTTACATTCTATATTTATATTCATATAATTTATATTATAAATATATTTAATATATAAACATAACATATTTTTCTGAAATATATTAATGCATGTGTTTGTATTTATATATACATAATAAATATATACAATACACACATATATTATGTAAACAAAAACGTTTATTTTGGATGCGATTAATCGAGATGAATTGTTTGACAGCACTAATATTTATTATTAATTTATTGTTTATATTTTTTATGAATAATATTGAAAGTTATTTTATCTTGATTTATTTCATTTAAATGATTTATTTCCCGTTATAGAAAGCACATGGGATTTTGACTTCTTTATTTGACAAACCTGATGTAGTTGGTCTGCTGGCGATGAAAGCCCGTGTTAGCTCTACAGTCCTGAAGTCTCCAGCTTTATTGAGTGCTAATCGCGCTCTCAGACTCCAGATCGCGAGCCTCATGTGCGGGTGGTAAGATTATCTGGTATGAGGTTTTAATGGCCACTGGAAATAGAAGTCCGCTCTTTATTTAGTCAGCGCAGCCGTAAGACTATCCTCACTCAAGGCCTCGGCGCCTTTGATGCCGTGCCATTGTGTACGCCGTAGCGTTAGCGATTGCTAACTCTAGTCTATTGGTCTCCCGGGCTGGAGCACCATGGTAACAGCTAGGATATCGTTACACGACGCATATGCTAACCCAAAGTGAGCTTACCGAGAGGGGAAAACCCACCGCTAGTCAGACTACAGGACGACTTCGCTAATTCTTAGCATGCCGCTGTCTGATCTTATCATTGCTGTCAGTGACATCTTTGATGAAGGCAGATTCCCACGGTGATGGAAACCCTGCAAATATTTTCACATTTTATAAAAGTCAAGTTAATTCAAAAATCTTACAATTCAACGACTTTTCATAGAATTTCTGTGGTGTTTTCTTTTCTAGATTTGCTCAGTTCTAAAATATTTCAAATTGCACAAATGGCTTCAAAAGTCATGGAAAGTCATTGTTCAGATGATCTTTATAAATGAGTTTATCTCGTTTAAAGGATATGCAGATGTTTTTTCTCTAAAACAAATCTAAATAAAAATACTTGTTAATTATTCAATTTTATTATTAATGATTATTAATTAATAATATTAATAATTATTTTACTGTATAGTAAGAAGATATAACTATGATAATAATAATTACTTTTTTGCAGTTCTTAATTATTTACTGTAAAACAAGAATTTAAGAAAATGTGAAAATATATTAATTATTCATTTAATAAATTATTATTACTTAGTAAAATATAATAGTTAATGTTATTGTTATTATTAGTAATGCTGAAAATAATTATAATTCTTAATCTATAATAATATATTAATAATTAGCAACCATATAATTATTATTATATAGTTAATTATTTTACAATACTATATAACTACTACTACTAATAATAATAAAAATATTCATAATTACTAACTATATATTATTAATATATTATATATTATTAATAATTATAATACCGATTAAGATTATAATAAATATTATTGTCACCATTAATACTATTAATTATATAATAATACTATAATAATAATAATTATTATTAATTATTATTATTAGTATACTACTACTACTAATATATTAATTATAACTATATAATTATTGTTTATTATTATACTATTTCATACCGATTAAGATTATAATAAATACAAATATTGTCACATTAATACTATTAATTCTATAACAATAATACTATAATAATAATAATAATATTATGATTATTATTACTACTACTACTACTACTAATAATATATTCATAATTATTAACTACATAATTATTGTTATTATTATAACTATTTCATACCGATTAAGATGATAATATATACAATTATTGTCAACATTAATTACTATTATTTCTATAATAATAATTATTAGTAATGGCGTGGAGAGAAATCTAGCTGAAAGCTTCTGTGTGTTTTCTAGCTGGTCTGAATGACTAGCAGTCGTGGACTAGCAGTGGACTAGTAGCTGGTCTGAATGACTAGCAGTCGTGGACTAGCAGCTGGTCTGAATGACTAGCAGTCGTGGACTAGCAGTGGACTAGCAGCTGGTCTGAATGACTAGCAGTCGTGGACTAGCAGTGGACTAGTAGCTGGTCTGAATGACTAGCAGTCGTGGACTAGCAGTGGACTAGTAGCTGGTCTGAATGACTAGCAGTCGTTGACTAGCAGTGGACTAGTAGCTGGTCTGAATGACTAGCAGTGGACTAGTAGCTGGTCTGAATGACTAGCAGTCGGTGGACTAGCAGTGGACTAGTAGCTGGTCTGAATGACTAGCAGTCGTGGACTAGCAGTGGACTAGTAGCTGGTCTGAATGACTAGCAGTCGTGGACTAGCAGTGGACTAGTAGCTGGTCTGAATGACTAGCAGTCGGTGGACTAGCAGTGGACTAGTAGCTGGTCTGAATGACTAGCAGTCGGTGGACTAGCAGTGGACTAGTAGCTGGTCTGAATGACTAGCAGTCGGTGGACTAGCAGTGGACTAGTAGCTGGTCTGAATGACTAGCAGTCGTGGACTAGCAGTGGACTAGCAGCTGGTCTGAATGACTAGCAGTCGTGGACTAGCAGTGGACTAGTAGCTGGTCTGAATGACTAGCAGTCGGTGGACTAGCAGTGGACTAGCAGCTGGTCTGAATGACTAGCAGTCGTGGACTATTCTAGATGCAGGACTCTTGATGACTCAGTCCTCATGTTTTCCCGCAGTGATTGACAGCTGCACGGTTGCCGTGGCGTCTAACAGTACTCCGGGCGGCATGCGGCTCATCTCCTCTAACGTTTGTGGTCCTCACGGCCGCTGTCGAAGTCACGCCGGAGGGCACTTCAGCTGCGAGTGTCAGGAGGGATTCACCGGCACGTACTGCCATGAGAGTAAGCCCGATTCCTATCCCAGTGTCCTTTGCTGTCGTTAGATTCAACGCCTCCCAGACTTTTCAACATCGCTTCTCTCACCCTTTACTCTCAGACATCAACGACTGTGAAAGTAGTCCCTGCCGTAACGGCGGTACTTGCATTGATAAAATCAACGCGTACCAGTGCATCTGTGCTGATGGCTGGGAGGGACACAACTGTGAGAGCAGTGAGTACATTTCACCTTTGAATATCACTTCATACCTCTAATTTCTCTAATTATATTAATCGCTCGAATATTGTGTTTCCAAAACAGACATTGACGACTGCAGCATGAACCCCTGTCGGGATCGAGGAGTGTGCCGTGATCTGGTCAATGACTTCTACTGCGAGTGTGAAAACGGCTGGAAGGGAAAGACCTGTCACTCACGTAAGCCCCGCCTCCTCATTCGCATACCAGTATAAGTGGTGATAAGTATTACTATATATTCTAAGATAGATAAGTATTATAAAAGTGGCTTAATTTGTGTCAGTTAATCATCATGACACTTCCACATATGATGATTTGTAAAATCATGTTAATTCATAAAATCATGTGTCATTTCATGTAAATGTATTTTGTCAATAAACATTTTTCTAGTTGTGCTCAGTTTTAAAATATTTCTGGAAAAGTCATTGTTCAGATGACTTTTTGCTTTTCAAATGAATTTATCTTGTTTTAAGGATGCTTAGATATTTGTGCTTTAAATAAGACTAAATAACAAAATAATTAATAATTATGAAATTATGTTTATAATGATTATTAATTCATAATGTCGATAATTATTTTACTGTATACTATAATAAACTATAATAGTATTAATGAATTATTAATTTAAATAATATTATTAATTTAATAGTAATTATTATTATTATCATTGTTGTTAACATTTAACTGTTGCTATTATTTAACTATTAAACAAGTAAAAAATGATAACAATATTTATTATTATTATTTTGATTTAACTAACAAAATTATAATAAAAAAAATCAAAAATGTTGTCAACAATCAGCCACTATTGTCAAGCAGATTCAAAATGCTTAGCATAAAAAACTAAAATACAGTAAAATACAGTTTTTTCACAAATAAGAATATTGTAATTTAATAAAATCTTTAAGAATTATATTTAATCTTTTTCATTTATATGAATAATATATATCAATACATTGTGATAAACAGCAATATTTCTCTACATTTGTTTTTACAAAACTATTTTAATGTATGATATCATGGAAAAACATATCTGAACATTTTTGAGTGATGATACAAATGAATCATTGAATCAGTTCATTTAAACAGACGGTTTGAACTGATTCATGGAAACGAATCTGACTCTCTGACTAGTTTAATGTTAGCCTCTGAGGTATAAACCAAACGCTATTATCCTGAAAGTCACAAGACGATGAAAGGATCGCAGAATTAGTCTAATATATCAGTCAAGTATGCAGTAAGTGATTTGAATATAGTCCATTCGTCTGACAGCTGATTTCTTCTCGTTTATAGGCGAGAGCCAATGTGACGAGGCCACTTGTAACAACGGGGGAACATGCTCTGACGAAGGCGACTCATTTAAGTGCATGTGTGCTCCTGGATGGGAAGGAGCTACCTGTAACATAGGTGAGCCGCTAACAACTAGTGATCGACCGATATTGATTTTTTATAACCGATACCGATTATTTGTACGTTTATGTACCCGATAACCGTTATGCAGAAGTCCATTCTTCACTTTGGTTTTTCCTCCTTTCAGTCATCTTAACAACAACAAACAACTGTTGAAAATTAACATTTTCATGTAAAATTTTATCTTCAAATTACAACAATATAAACATTTTATTTATAAAAAGCATCATCAGCAACACTGATATTAACAATAAGCAAAAGAATGTCTAAGTTTTCAAATGGAGAAAATAAAGGACAGAAGTCATATCAACTTCATTTAAACTACAGTTTTAGGTTTTCTGTTTAATAGACTAAAGAGTGAAGAATAATTCACTGAAATAATGTTAATTAAATTAATAATATTCTCTGGAATATTGAAATAAGCTATAACAAACAAAACATTGTATTTTATTGCATGTTTTATCTTAAATGTTTTATGAATTATTAAAATGTTTTTGTCTAAATTATGAAAACTGCTGACAGCACGGTTTATCTATTTACACAGAACTATACTAACAAAACTGCGATAGAAATGTATTTATTTAGATGTTTTTTGGTGAAATAATGGTTCTATAGTAAATGTTAATATAGTTTGCGTGTTTCAAACAAGTGAATCTTGTATAAAGTTTCAAACAATGCGGTGGCCGTGAATCTTGTATTAAGTTACAGCTTCTCCTTGAGTGAACACTGCCCACTGCTCCAAGTGTGTGTGTGTGTGTGTGTCCACTGCTCCAAGTGTGTGTGTGTGTCTCCACTGCTCCAGGTGTGTGTGTGTGTGTGTGTGTGTGTGTGTGTGTACTTGGATGGGTCAAATGTAGAGAACACATTTCACTGCTGGTTATATCCTGAAAAAAATAAAAAATAAAAAATAATAAATATCGGTTATCGTTTTTTTCAAAACCGATATCCGATTATGGTAAAATGCTTAAATATCGGAAAAATATCGGTAAACCGATATATCGGTCGATCTCTACTAACAACCTGGCTGAGCATTTTTGTGAACTGGCCTCTGAATCAGTTTCTAAAGCTTTCCCCTTCACTCCACAGCGAAGAACAGCAGCTGCCTGCCGAACCCCTGCGAGAACGGAGCCACGTGTGTCGTGACAGGTGACAGCTTCACCTGTGTCTGCAAAGAAGGCTGGGAGGGGCTCACCTGCAGCCAGAGTACGGCAAAACTTCCTGTTCCACTTCCTTACTACTTCCTGTCTTGACTCCTGTCTACCTCCTGTTTCCAACTCTCACCTACTGCTGCTTAAGGTTCTCTTCCCAACTATATACTCCCTGGATAGCTCCTTACAGCTCAAGTGTGTCATTTCTGCGCCACTAGCGTCATCATTATACTTGTCTCTGGATAGGAGAACGTATTTGAACATAAAAATGACACACGTCGCCTTCACCTTCAGTTGCAGAACTCCAGGTTTTTCTAAATGATCGCAGAAAATGCCTTGAATAGCACAGAGTCTGATGAGTAGTTTCAGCTGAAATATTATTAGCAAACATAACGCTGATGGATAATTGTTCAGGTGGGATTATGATCTGCCATTTATAACTATGGTGAAATTATTGCGACCGATTCCTGGTTGACTATAACGTGGAATTGTGAACATGTGGATTTCACTCCAACATGACAATAATCTTCAGATGAATATTTCTGTTTTTTTTCGAATACCATTTAATAACAAAATGTTTGATTTACATTTACAGATTCCAATGATTGCAACCCTCAACCATGGTAAGCTTCATTTTAAGTTAATACATTTTGTTGTTGCTTTCAAATTTAATTTAATTTTTAGAATTTAGAATTTTAATTTAATTTTGAATTTAATTGAATTTAATTTAATTTAATTTTGAATTTAATTTAATTTAATTTAATTTAATTTTTAATTTAATTTAATTTAATTTTGAATTTAATACATTTTAAAGCTTGATTAAAATATATATTATTAATTATAAAATAATTTAATAATACAACAATAAATATAATCAGTAATATTTACCTACATATATTTTTAAACCATTTTAAATGTATTAAATACAGTGCAAACTAAGCACAGTAAATAGTATAAATAAAACTATATATATATATATATATATATTAAAAATAGTATAAATGGTAAGCTTAATTTCAATTAAATAAATTATGCTGATGCCTTCAAGTCATGCGGGAATGATCACATTTATGAAATATGCACACATAAATGACACCATAAAATAAAAAAGTAGATATTTGAGTCCTGAACTTAATACATTTTAATGATAGAATCATGGCCTAACTGGTATTGATTATAATTAAGTTTTAATTATTATTATAATTTTTTTTTTATATATAAGTTTTTAGTTTATTTATTTATTATTATTCTCTGTGGGTGCACAAGAATAAAAAAATGTAATTAATAAATAAAATGTTTTGCATTACCACTAAAAAGCGTTCTGTGTTTGTCAACAAGTGGAAAAGATAGGGAGAAATGTGAATACAAATCTTTACGACATAACGTGAATATAAATTTCCCAGAAGTACTTGAAGGCAGCATGTGTGCTGGTGAACTTTGACCCCGTATCTCATCGTGTGTGTGTGTGTGATGTGTGTGCAGCTATAACAGCGGGACGTGTGTGGACGGGGATAACTGGTACCGCTGCGAGTGTGCCAGTGGATTCGCGGGGCCGGACTGTCGCATCAGTGAGTGATTAATGCTTCAGTGTGTTGTTAGGTTGTAGCTAAATGAATACTATATAAATAGTCAAGATGGTGATTTTACAGTGGTGTTAAACATGCGTGTCTCACCCCACAGACATCAATGAGTGTCAGTCGTCTCCCTGTGCGTTCGGTTCCACGTGTGTCGATGAAATTAACGGCTACCGCTGCCTGTGTCCACCCGGCAGAACCGGGCCCAGGTGTCAGGAAGGTACATGGTGCATGCTTGCTGTTTAATATTGATATTATTAGTCATGCAGCTATTGCTCATACAGAATTCAAACTTAAGTATTAAACCGTTACAGAGTTGATGCTTCAGATCATGCATTCATTAGGGGAACTTTTCTGTCTCCTAGAGAATAGTTTTGATGTTTTGTTTTTTTTATATTTAAATTATATATTATAGTAGCTGTTAAACTTTTGATTTTATCTATTGTGTTAGTATTATGGTGTATTTAAAAAAAATCTTTTGTCTAGATTTAAAGGATATATTATAATAGTTTGTGAACTTTTTATTGTGACTATTGTGTTAATAGTATTGTTTTTTTTGTATCATGAGTTTAGAGTTGGTTTGGTTTAAATTTCTTTAATAATTCAGTATTTTAAATAATTTTAAAATGTACAAATGTGACCCTGGACCACAAAACCAGTCGCTGGGGTATATTTGTAGCAATAGCCAACAATACATTGTATGGGTCAAAATTATAGATTTTTCTTTTATGCCAAAAATCATTAGGATATTAAGTAAAGATCATGTTCCATGAAGATATTTTGTACATTTCCTACTGTAAATATATCAAAACTTAATTTTTGATTAGTAATATGCATTGCTAAGAACTTCATTTGGACAACTTTAAAGACAATTTTCTCAATATTGAGATTTTTTGCACCCTCAGATTCCAGATTTTCAAATAGTTGTATCTCAGCCAAATATTGTCCTATCATAACAAACCATAAATCCATGGAAAGCTTATTTATTCAGGTTATGTAGAAATCTTTCGAAAAATTGACCCTTATGGTTTTGTGGTCCAGGGTCAAATAATAAATGTATTTATTTTAATTCAGAAGCAATCCATTTCATAATTAAAGATCGCAGAGCAAACTTACTGTAATTAGCAAGATCAATGCTTACTTTCTTTCCTCAAAAACATGAAATATCATTAACATCACAAACTGTGATTAATAGGACAAGCAATACATGTTTTAACATAAATGAACCATAACCATAATTTGGTTAAATTTTTCCATATTTCAAAAGTGGAGAGTGTAAAATGTAAATGTACATTTGTTTTTTCTCTCAGTCACCGGACGTCCGTGTGTGGTCGGGGGTCGCATCGCTGTAGACGGAGCAAAGTGGGCTGAAGACTGTAACACCTGTTACTGTAACAGGGGGATTGTCAGCTGTACAAAGGTATGTCAGCGTGAGCTTGGTGTTGTAGATGTTTTTAAACCATGGACAGAAGTTAATAGCGATGCATAATTGTTTCTGAATTGCTTGCTTCCTCTCTTTGACAGCTGTGGTGTGGCCCTAAACCTTGCCGTATGCTTGGCTCGGGACGAGGCGACTGTCCTCTGGGTCAGCTGTGTGTGTCGGTGCGAGACGAGCAGTGTTTCGTGAAGCCCTGCTCCTCTCAGGGCGAGTGCTGGTCTGCTCACCGGCCGGCCGTGAGCGCCCGCTGTCACCCCGAGAGCGACTGCGCCAACATCACCTTCACCTTCAACAAGGACACCATGCCACAGGTGAGGGCACTGGGACTGGTATTTAGCGTTTGCTGCTAGGGTTGGTGATTAGGTTGCATATATTGGATTAATGCACAGATTTGTAAATGTTTTCTGATGTGTGTTGTTGTTTTGGCTCTCAGGGAGTGACGGTGGAGCAGGTGTGTCGTGAGCTGAGGCATCTGTATGAGGCTAAAAACGTTTCGGCTGAGTTTTCCATCTCTATGAGCTGTGAACTCTCCTCTGCTGCCAATAATGAGATCCATGTGGCCATCGTAAGTCACATTCATGCAGTATTTCATTGGCTAGAAATAGCTTTTTGTAGTGCAGTTTTAATATCCTTATAGTATTGAAGAATGACTGGAAAAGTCATTGGGTTTATTGTCTAAAAGGTGTATAAAGAATATATTTATATTTATATTATGTTTGTTTATTATATTATTTTAATTGATATTATACATTTAATTTTTTTGTTTCTATTATTTACACTAATCATTTAATTCTGCTTTAATTCAATAATAGCTTACAAGCTTCAGTCGTAATTAAAAAGAAATTAAAAAAATGTTTTAATTGATATTTCTGCTATCTAACGATTAATCGTAATTAATAGCATCCAAAATATACGTTTTGGTTTACATAATATATAGTGTGTACTTTGTATATTTATTATGTATGTATAAATATACACACATACAGTATATATTTTGAAAATATGTATACATTTATATTCATATAATCTATATTATATATCAATCTATTTAATATATAAATATACAATGTTTATTAAATATATACATGCATGTGTGTGTATTTATATGTACATAATAAATATACACAGTACACACTCATATGTTATGTAAACCAAAACGTATATTCTGGATGCGATTAATCATTTGACAGCACTAATATAAATATTTAGTTTATTTGTGTTTCATTATTATATTTATTTATTTAATTTCTGCTTTAATTTAATAATAGCATACAAGCTTCAGCTGTAAAAAATATTTATGTTGATGCATTTTAAAGGAAATATTGTGCATGTGTTTTATTATATTATGCTGTTGTATTATATTTATTATTTTAACACTCCATGCGTTTAGTTCTACTTTAATTTAATAACAGCAGCTTCAGGGTTATTTTTGAAAGGAAATATTGTGTTTTGTAGCATGTGACTGAGGATGGCATCCACGGCCGGGTTCCTGTTAAAGAAATCACGGACAGCATCATCGATCTGGTGAGCAAACACAGCGCGAACAGCTCCATCATCGGCTCCATCGCTGAGGTCCGTGTTCAGCGCAGACAACCGCAGAACCCCACCGGTGAGACACCACAGGAAGGTCTTAGCCTTAGAGGAAGTAGCTGTAGGTGCGAGTGATGGATGCTCTGATTGGAAATAGAGCACAATGCAATTTCAGAGCAAATACATAAATATTGAGATATACACTATCAATCAAAGGTTTGGGGTTAGTGAGTTTTTTTTTTATAAAAATCAGCAAGGATGCATTAAATTGTTCAAAAGTGAAAGTAAAGACATTTATAATGTTCAAAAGACTTCTATTGCAAATAAATGCTGTTCTGAACTTTCTATTCATCTTGAAGAATCTTGAAAAATTATGTTTTCAATATTGATAATGATAGGAAATGTTTCAGCATACTAGACTGATTTCTGAAGATCATGTGACACTGAGACTGGAGTAATGATGCTGAAAATTCAGCTTCGCATCACAGGAATAAATTACATTTTAAAATATATTCAAATAGAAATCGGTTCATTTAAATTTTCAAAATAATTCAAAATTGTACTGTTTTTACTGAATTTGTAGTCAAGTACTTTTGACCAACCCCAAACCTTCATATATAAATATGCTTTTTTTGCATTTAATTTGAGCTAGTCTGCTAAAACACAAGACTATTAAGTTTTATTAACTTATATCAAATATAATAAAAGGAAAAATGCACAATGAAGGGATGTGATATTTTGCCAGCTTGTTTTTATTAATCCGTTTTCATTCTCTCGTTCAGTAGACTATTTGGTGCCACTGCTGGTGTCCGTAGTGATGGCGATCTGGGTTTTGGCGCTGGCGTCGGTGTTCTTGTGGTGCGTGCGGCATCGACGCAAACAAAGCTCCAGCCCCACCGCCATCAACCCCGCCGCCCCCTACTCCACGGGAAGCACAGAAGACAACACGGTGAACAACGCCCGCGAGCAGCTCAACCAGATCAAGAACCACATCGAGAAGAACGCATCCAACGCCAGCCTGCCGGGAAAAGAGCTGCTCTGCGACGACAAGAACAGCGTCAACGCCAAAATCAGGACGCATTTCTCCGAATCCACCAGACTAGTGCAAGAAGACTCCAGCAAGCGTCTGCAGAAGGTGCGCTTTCCACATCAGCCGGCCTACATGCTGGTGGACAGGGACGACAGCCTGAGCTCCAACGGCACGGATGTCAGAAATCCCCACTGGACTAATAAACGAGACAACAGAGACCTGGAGTCGCAGCACAGAGCTCCGGATTCACAGCCAAGAGATCTGGACGCACAGCACAGCTTGCACAAGATGGAGTATATCGTATAGCGGCCGATGCTAACAATCATTGCTACGTCACAAAAGGTCAAGCAAATGAAGCCATCTTTCGGAATCAGAGCGCTGACTGTTGACTGTCACGACGAGGCCGGACAGTGTTTGTTCAGATGTTGCGGTCGGACCACGGGCTGGTCCGTTTTATGGCGTCTGAAGGGCCTGAGGACGTTAACCTGTGCTGAACTTCTAGCCTAAATCAGAATGTACAATAATTGGCCAAAATATGCTAAGTGTGTGAATCTCACCAAAACATGTCCAGGTCAAATTTCACCCTGAATTCGTAGACATTGTTGACATTTGAATGACAATTACAGGGATAGTTCATCCAAAAATTATATTTCTGTCATCATTTACTCATCCTCAAGTTGTTCCATTCTTCTGTTGAACACAAAAGAAAATCATTTGAAGAATGTTGGTAACCAAACAGTTGACGGTACCCATTGACTTCCATAGTATGGAAAAAAATAATATGGAAGTCAATGGGTACCGTCAACTGTTTAGTTACACACAATCTACAAAATATCTCATCTTGTGTACATAAGTAAGAAACTCGTACAGGTTCTGAACTTGAGGCTGAAAAATGATGACAGGTTTTTAATTGTTTGGTGAACTGTCCCTTTAAGCACCTTTTCCATCCAAAAGTGAAATACTGCATTTATATACAGTACAAATACTGTAATAGTAAGATTTCGTATGCAAATCAGGATACTACATAATTAAAATTGCTTGAATTATGCTTTCTTTTTTTGTATTGCATAAAACTTTTATAGTGCTAAACAAAGGTTGTAAATTAGACATGGAGATGTTCTTGGGGGTTTTGTTTCATCCAATTGTTGAACTAAACTGCATGTGCAGATTGTGTTCGATGTTTAGAATGTAGAACTTAATGCACCAGAAATTGCTTGTGAATCATTTCCAAAAATCAATAATGACTGGTGTATCATGCGCTCGAAGATTGTATTTAAATCCCATTTATTGGGTTCTTGACTGGATTTTATTTTCCCGCTCTTTCTAGCAGTTCATTTTTATTTATTCAGCTCTTTTTTCTTTTTTACATGTGTGCAGGCAGACAGGTCACGCTTAGAAATTAATCTTGTTCATTGTCAGTTTAGATGATGTTTTATAGATGACTTTGTACATATTTTCTAATTAATCATTGTGTATATTTGATTTATTAACTTAATAATCGAGAGCCTATCATTTGTTTTTATTTATATCCATTGTTTAGGTTTGAGAATGTGACCGCTTGTGTCCAACCTTTGTATTTTTGGATGGAAAATATTGTCTCTGATTTCTGAATTGCCAAAATTATTTTTTGAAGAATAGGGTGTTTGTTTGTGTCTTGATGTGCAATGTCTGTTTCAGAAAACATGTGCATGACTTGTGTTTGTAATGTCCTGAGACGTAGGCTAGATGGTTTTCCATCTAGTTTTGATACATACTTTGTCTGTTCAGATACACCATAAAACCATTCCTGAATATGTTTAGCATATTTTCTGCTCATAGCTGTGTTAAATGAATTTGGCAGCCCAGGATATCAAACAACGCTTGTCTAGAGTTTTCTGGTAAACAACAGTATTCAAATGTACTTTAACCAAACCGTCTAAAGGGAACGAGCAGTATTAGAAGTGCAATGTTTGTACAGTAATATGAAATATAAAGAGAAAACAGAACTGAATGTGATACACGAGACAAAAATCAAATCACTTAGTAGTAGGCCACTTTTATTAACTGTACATTACCGTCGGACTGCTGGGCTTTTTGTTCAGTCCCGCTTAATTCGTTGAATTGTTTTGTTTTGTTTTTCTTGTGTTTATGAAATCCTTCGATGAAAAAGCAGAACCATGAAAACAGATCATCCTGCGGTTTGTCATGCATTTTAATTACATTTCATTCAGTTGTTTACGTTAGGATTCCTTAAATCAAATAAAATTTCATTTGAATGTTTTGAAGTTATGAATTCCATTTTTTCTTTCTTTTTTGGAAACAATCCGAGGAGTTTTGTGTCCAAAAAAAGTCACATTTATCAAATAATATCTATAATTTGAAGCAAATTCTATGGTATGAATACTAGTCCTATATGCTTTCCCGGCCTTATCCCATCACAAAGTCATAAAAAATACAATTTATTGTGTAAAATATTTCTTTGGATAAATAATCATCTTGAGTAGGGTGAAACTTGCTTGCGAGCAAGTCATAGAAATGTCTGATTTGAGTCAAAGAATCACAAATTTGTTTTAATAACTCATTGATATGAGTTTGAATGATTAAAAAAAATCTGTATCAGTAATCATATACTACTTATCAAACATTCATGCAAATTAATTGGTCAAAAAGTGTGGGAACTCTTCTTTGAAAATGCAAATGCTGACATATGGAATTTAAAGAATAAGTGTATCAAATGTAGCTCATGTAGCAAACAGCATAATAATAATTGTAAGATATTTCCTTATATATGCACGATTTATGTAACCTTGGGTCTGATAAGGTGGGCACAGCTGTAACCGGTCCCAACAGGGTCCACATTGTGTGAGTCCAGACGTTCAGCTGAGCGCAGCGGGGCGGGCGGCCATGTGACAGAGGTTATGAAAGCCCTTCACACTGTCTCTCTCTGCTGTCGTGGGAAAGCTGAAGATGCACTCCAAAATAGACATGTTTGCAAAGGCATCGCACAAAGAACGTCTTCTTCTAGATCTCTACCTCCAATCAGCTTTTCTTTGAAAACCGGGCAGTGACCCCTTCTCAACAGGCCTGATTCACTAAAGCCTTTAACGTGCAAAACTGTTTTCTTTTAGCTAAAATGACTGAAATGCACTGATCATTAATCATATCACTGAAATGACACATACAGAAAGTATTTGGAGACAGTGGCAGTTCTAGACCACGGTAACGGGGCACTTGTGATTTTAGGGGGCATACTTTAACATATTAACCAGAGTTAGGGAGTAACTATAGTTACATGTAACGGCATTATGTACTTAATTACAAAATAAATGTAACTGTAATCCATTACAGTTACTGAGAAAAAATGTGTTATTAAATTACGGTTACTTATGAAAATGTTAAGGGATTACAAAAGGGGATACATCTGAATATTTATTGTAATAATATTTACTATTTCTTGTTATGATTTTAAAATCTGTGTTTAACCTCAGAACGATCTAAAAAGGCGGTCAAGTCTGATTTTGTGGTGGCTGTGCTTTAAAATGAAATTATTATAATCTTAATTCAAGTGAAGAAGGATTTTGAAAGTGTTGAGTCCTACTGTATAAGGTTAACCCTGCCTGCTTTAAATGTTTGACAGCTGAAAACGGCCAAGTACAACATAGTACTGAAGCTGCCCTTGTAAATGTAGTTAGTGATTTATTACTCTCTTGCGACACTGGTTCTCTGTCTTTACTTCTGTTACTAGACCTCAGTTCTGCCTTTGACACTATCTCTCATGATTTACTCATCTCTCGACTTTCGGCTGTGGGTATATCTGGTACTGCTCTTTCCTGGCTCTCTTTATACCTATATGACTGACAGTTTTACATTTCTGCTCGGGATTTTAGATCCCCTACTTCCCCCTTGAAACAAGGCGTACCCCAGGGTTCCGTTCTTGGGCCTTTGTTGTTTATTATTATTTTACCATTGGGTCAGATACTACAGCGTCATGGCTTTAGCTATAATTTTTATGCTGATGACATTCAAATCTACACATCATGCAGGCCTTCCCTATCCACCCAAATCGACAAAATTTCAAAAGTTGTATATTACTCTCTGGATGTCTGGTGATCTTTTTTCTTTCTATACTACTGTTTGATGTTTAGACATTTACACCATGTCTTTAGCTCTAATGGCATCTTGTACTTCTAAAAATGTATACAATTCCTTTAAAATCTAATATAACAAAAACAGACCAGGTGTAGGCCAATTGATGACTCATCTTGCACTACAATTTTTTTGTCCAATCACATACTTTGTAGAATGAGATGAGCTCTTAGATATGTCCTTTTTCCAAAGACTAATGTCAACACAGGAAAGAAAACTGCACTCGTCCAGCAATTTCCCAGGCTCATGCAATGATGAAAACAATAGTTGTAATGTTCAAAATAGTTTGGACACTTTCTGGTCTAACATCAGTGGAACATGTTCATCTGTGTGAATCAAATTGACGCCATTTGCTTAAACAGTTTTTTTTTGTAACAATGGCTTCGTTCTTAAGTTAGTTATGAGAAAATCTCTAGCAGCACAGATAACACTGGTTTGACATTTTGAATGCAATGACATTCATTCATTTGTAAGTGTAGCATAAGCGTCCAAATGCTTTTTGGGCCCACTGTATCATTTTTCATTTTAATGGATGTACACCAAGCAGAACAAATGCCTTATGTGAAAGTCCCATAGTTGCCTGTAGACATAGACGAATCCATAAACACATTTGGACTATTAATCTAACTAACCCCTCGTCTCCTGTTTGCAGGAAATGCTGACATCAGAACAGCAAGTATGACCATTTCGCTGACTTCAAAGCCCAAGAAATGGGTTAGGCTGAAGGAAAGTCTGAAACTTGACTTGGCCACTCTCTTGAACACTAATGGCTCCATCACGTTAACAAATTTGTCACGGCAACTGAACTCAGTGTTCGCTTCAGAACAACAACTGCCAGCCAGGGCTGAGGTGATGTAACATGAGCTTCCTAAAGGAGTTTTATCGTCATTTGTTCTCTGAAAGCATATTAGAAACCGATCGGTGTGTGTTTGCACAGTAAGGAGAGTGATTCCAGAGCAGAAGGTTGGAAAGCACAAAGCATTTAATGCTAAGAGACGCTTGCACTCAAATTTAGCCAGAAAAACATTAGCTCCGGTTCAAAACCCAGTGAGATGCCTACACAAGCAGTATTTAAAGATAGCATGGACGCATTCCCAACACAAAGACTGTTTTAAATAGTAGAAATCTAAATAATGCATCGTGTTGGCTGAATTGTAAGGCTTTCATGGAGTAGCCTATGCAATCCCATAATGCATTGCTCAGGTAAGTGCGCTCATAATGCGCTCATTAGAGATGGCCGAGGAAGTGGGAGAAATGTTGACTATACAACTATACAACCCGAATTCCAGAAATGTTGAGACGTTTTTTTAAATTTGAATAAAATTAAAACTAAAAGAATTTCAAATCACATGAGCCAATATTTTATTCACAATATAACATTGATAACATAACAAATGTTTAAACTGAGACATTTAAAAATGTTATGCACAAAATGAGCTCATTTCAAATTTGATGCCTGCAACAGGTCTCAAAATATTTGGGACGAGGGCATGTTTACCATGGTGTAGCATCTCCTCTTCTTTTCAAAACAGTTTGAAGACGTCTGAGCATCCAGGTTATGAGTTTCTGGAGTTTTGGTGTTCGAATTTGGTCCCATTCTTGCCTGATATATGTTTCCAGCTGCTGAAGAGTTCATGGTTGTCTTTGATGTATTTTTAATTTCATCATGTGCCAAATATTCTCTATAGGAAAAAGATCTGGACTGCAGGCAGATCTCTTCTCTTATGAAGCCATGCTGTTGTAATAATTGCAGTTTGTGGTTTTGCATTGTCCTGCTGAAATAGATGTTGTCTGGAGGGGAGCATATGTTGCTCTAAAACCTTTACATACCTTTCAGCATTTATAGTGCCTTCCAAAACATGTAAGCTGCCCATACCGTATGCACTTATGCACCCCCATACCATCAGAGATGCTGGCTTTTGAACTGAACACTGATAACACGCTGGAAGGTCTCCCTCCTCTTTAGCCCGGAGGACACGGCGTCTGTGATTTCCAACAAGAATGTCAAATTTGGACTCGTCTGACCATAGAACACGTTTCCACTTTGAAACAGCCCATTTTAAATGAGCCTTGTCCCACAGGACACGACGGCGCTTCTGGACCATGTTCACATATGGCTTCCTTTTTGCATGATAGAGCTTTAGTTGTCATCTACAGATGGCACGGCGGATTGTGTTTACCGACAGTGGTTTCTGGAAGTATTCCTGGGCCCATTTAGTAATGTCAATGACAGAATCATGCCGATGAGTGATGCAGTGTCGTCTGAGGGCCCGAAGATCACGGGCATCCAACAAAGCTCTTCGGCCTTGTCCCTTACGCACAGAGATTTCTCCAGTTTCTCTGAATCTTTTGATGATTTTATGCACTGTAGATGATGAGATTTGTCAAATTGCAAGTTGATGTTGAAGAACGTTGTTTTTAAAGTATTCCACAATCTTTTTACGCACTCTTTCACAGATTGGAGAGCCTCTGCCCATCTTTACTCTGCCTCTCTAAGACATCCCTTTTATAGCTAATCATGTTACAGACCTGATGTCAATTAACTTAATTAGTTGCTAGATGTTCTCCCAGCTTAATTTTTTTTAAATGTCTTGCTTTTGCTCCCGTGCCAACTTTTTTGAGACCTGCAGCAGGCATCAAATTTGAAATGAGCTCATTTAGTGGATAAAAGTGTAAAATTTATCCGTTTAAACATTTGTTATGTTATCTACAGTATGTTCTATTGTGAATAAAATATTGGCTCATGTGCTTTGAAATTCTTTTAGTTTTCATTTTATTCAAAATTAAAAAAACGTCCCAACATTTACGGAATTCGGGTTCTAATTAAAGTTCATACCTAACGAATCAATAAAAATTGACCAAATGTTGTTCTATTTTGGTGGCGCTGTTACCTTAGCAACATGCTCACGACAAACTCTGCTGAAATTAACTCTGCTGTCAAGTTTCCAGAGCAGTTCATGTGAACGGTTCTACTTGAGTTGTTGCTAAGTGTTTCAAAATTGTCACTTTTGAAGATCCATGTCAGTTAGGATGCTGCCATATAAGGCAGCTGACTAAACAAGAAGCAGACAACAAAGTTCTGGAACAGAACCATTGTAAAATAAGCATATGTTTCAGACCTTAAAAAGCCATAGACACTCACACATTAGAATCATCTGTGTCTTGAACACAGACTAACAAGGGTCTCTTAAAGACACAACTCAGTAGACGACACACACACTAATTCACGCACCCTGAGGAGACGGGTGCCCATTCCTGCAGAAAGACTTTCCCAGTGCAGCCACACCCGGAGCAGACGCCTTTTAGAGCCAATAATTAGTTCCGTACCATGACTCAACCTTCAAATGTGTGTGTGAGACAGCGAAACAGAGACCTGAGAGTGTGTGGGAACTTGGAAATGGTGATGTGAGTTTTCCTTTAGGCTGAAGAATGTGCAAAATAAAATGAGGGAGGGAGCAAAACAGGGAAATAATAGCAGAAAGAGCAGCAGCCTCCCCTCAGGCTTCAGTCAGCAATTCAGACTGCATTTGCATTGACAAAAAGATATTGACAGACTAATAGAGACAGTTTGCCTCCGATTGTGATTTACATACACATTAAATTGTTTTATGGGCTATTAACACAATGTAACATGAAATCACGATTAGCTATATTTTCTTTCATAATGCATGTTCCTGGTCAGATGTGCATGTAATCTTTTTTTTTCTTTCATATATAAAAATGAACCGATAATTAAATAAATTTAAAATATACATTTATACTCAAAATGAAAATAATGTCACTTCTTGACATGTCATAAATCCCTCTTTTTCAACTTAACCTCTTCAACCATCTGGTTCATCTAACATTTTATCAGCATTTTGTCAGGGGTGAATATCCTGCTTCATGCAGAAATATGTCAGATTGTTATCACTGCTAATTTTTACGGTGGCCGAGAGAGCTCAACACGCTGCAACTTCAGAAAACACATGCAAATAGAAAAGGCACCAGCAAATCAATAAATCATCTTCATCAGTTTGACAGCATAAATAAAGATTTTTATTTGCAGCGTGTTTCTTTGTTTGGTTATGCCATGAGTATTTGCAGCGCGTTTCTGTATTTGTTTGTGTTGTGAGCATTTGCAGCGTGTGTGTTGTCAAATTGATGAAGTTTTCTTAATTTGCAGGTGTTTTTTCTATTTGCAGTGTGTTGAGCTATCTCGGACACCGTACATTTTACGTTTTGGTCAGACAGTCTCTTCCTGTCTAAGTGGATAATGTTTGGCAACAATAAGCTGCAACATGGACCAGACTTTGTGTTGTTAGTCAAAAATCTCATCTTGTGAAGTCAAAGAAACATAAAATGCATACGCTTTCATGCTAATAGCATATGAGGCCAGTGAAAACATCCCATTCATTATGGTGGGAGACATTTGTTAATAAGTCAATTTTATACTTCAAGTATCCATAAAAGACCCATGTGTGTGTGTGTGTGTGTGTGTGTGTGTGTGTGTGTGTGTGTGTGTGTGTGTGTGTGTGTGTGTGTGTGTGTGTGTGTGTGTGTGTGTGTGTGTGTGTGTGTGTGTGTGTGTGTGTGTGTGTGTGTGTGTGTGTGTGTGTGTGTGTGTGTGTGTGTGTGTGTGTGTGTGTGTGTGTGTGTGTGTGTGTGTGTGTGTGTGTGTGTGTGTGTGTGTTGTTAGCTTTGCAACATGCTAAACATAAACACTGCATGCGTTCTTGCTAATAGCATATGCGAATAATCAAATGAAAAAACACAAACTCCTATGCACAAATCACACAGCACAAACCCAGTGACACACTCCTTCTTCCTCTTTAGTTCCTTTAATCACTCTGAAACACGAGAGTGTTTAAGAGAGATCATAAAACAACATACAGCCTCACGACTGAGAGAGAATATAGCCTTTATCTAGAATGTTCCTGTGTCATGCTTTTTAGGGTCTTTTATCTGAGCCCACAACAAAAGCTGGATCTTTGGTTTCAGAGGCAGGATGTGTTTGATCAAACCGAGACGGCCGATGGAAGACGGTCTAGATTTCAGGCCTTCACTGTTAGCGATTAGATTATCTGGAGAGGCGTAACTACTGTGTTATTCTACAGAGTGATAACAGTCTGATTGGTTTCTCTGATGTAAATATTTCCCACAGTATCACATCCTTGACATAGAGCTACATGGTGCTACTTAAATACTTCACAAGTGGCTCATTAGCAAAGAGATTACAGTACGAGTCCTATTTTGGAGTAAGTTGTAAATTCAGTCAGCGCATGAATATCATAGCAAAAGATTTATTTATATTTCTTCCTGTTGCATGAACTAATGGCCTAATCGAGGCATTGCTAGGGTCTTCTCAGTAGCCGTGTTGCAATTGTGCAAATTTAAATTATGAATTGAAAATACACCTAATGAAAACACGAACATTTTACAAAAACTCCCATGTATCGCAAAAACGTTTTCATACTCACATGAGGTGTTTTTTAGGCAATTCGAAAGAGGAATATATCTCAAAGCTGTAATGGAACCCGTTTTTTTCACATTTACAAGTCACTAAAGATACCGTCACTAGCTCTCCTTCACTAGAGATACAGGGGTACGTCTTCTTCGATTAAAAATAATGGCTAGTGCAGTGGTTGCAATATAGCCATCGTAAACCTAGCAGCATCCATCATCGCCATGATTTGTTGGAAATAAAAATTCAACATCAACATTCAAATTCAATGTCGCAACATCTGTTAATGGCAAAGCAATCCATTCGCAATAGGTTTTTTGTTAACATTTATAAAATATCGAAAAGGTTTTCTACAAATCTGTAATGGAAACCTGGTCAATGGTTGCCATAATAGTTTCCATCCAAAGTTGCGAACGAGTCCAACGAGTCAAAGAGAACAAAATCATCACCTCCTGATAAACTGGAACTAAATATAAATAAGAAAAGGTAGGAGAAGCCACTGAATATAATAATTTTCATATATATTAAATTACTTGCGCATCAGAGAGCGAACAACGAAACACAATAAATGCGCTCATTGCTCTCGGAGGTAGATGCCTGCTGTTTGGCAACGCAGTTGAGTTCGACAGTTTTGGGAGGCAATTATACAGAAATACTTTGATGACAGACTTGGCTCGGGCATTTAAGAATGATCATAACATTTCAGATGCTGTGCAATGGGATCGGTCCGCTGGTTAGTCAGGCTATGCCATCCCATAGTGCAAAGTCACATGATTTTTTTGATGTTATTCGCAAAATCTGTTTCCAACTCACATTATTCGCATTAAGCCTTTTTTGCACAAATCAAAAACCACCTCAAGTGAGCATACTTTTTTCAACTTCAAAATGTGCATAAAAACATAGGAAACATAGCTATTGACTTGGTTGTTGTAGGCTCTTGCTAGGTGGCCCAAGTCAACATTCTCCAGAAGAGCAACTTCTGTCGACTTTACCTTTATTTTTAAGAGTGTGGTTGAGCTGATCCTGTTTTAGATGGAGTGTGTAGTGCTGAGAGTCCAGCTCTCTCTGTGGACTGAAAGCACCACTGGGCTGTTTGTGTGTGTTTGATCTCACCCTACAGTGCAAACTGTTGACAAACCACATGCTATTGCAGTGGATGTGGAGTGTGGGTCAGGCATAAGAGAAAGCAACTCTCTGACCTGTTCAGACCCTCTGAAGATCAAACACAAAGTGGACGAAAGTCAAGATTCACAGATGTACTGCCAAGCACTGCATCATGTTTTTAGCGCTCATACAGATCTCCACCCCTGTGATCATTTCTGTGGTGTTCATGATGAAGAATATTTTCCGTCCAAGCTTTTTATTTTTATGCAAATGCAATAACGAGATGATGATAAGTCACGTTTTAGTCAAGCAGCGATGTTCACTTCCTAGAACAGCGGAGAGTCATGTTTGACTGACTGCGATTCATTTGTTCCCATCAACGATTACTACCTGTGACGACATCAACAGAGCATCTTCTCTTACATCACATACCAGAAGCTCACGGGAAAAAGGTGTGTCCAGCAAACACACACACACACACACACACACACACACACACACACACACACACACACACACACACACACACACACACACACACACACACACACACTGTTATCACGATTCAGATGAGTCTGCAGTGACAGCTAAACAGTTGGGTGTGTCAGAGGCTAGGCAGAGCAGTTGCTATGTTGTTCAAATAGGCGTCATGTAATCAAAAGTGCTACAGCAGCTGAAAAGAACGTTTAAAAATGGTACTATTGCAACTAATCTTAGTTTGTGTGTTTAACTAGGCTGTTGCTGGAATGTTCTTAGCTGTTGCTATGGTTGCTAATATGCTTGACTATGTTGCTGGGTTGTGTTGCTAGGAAGCTTTATATGGAGTTGTTTGGTGTTCTATGTTGCTGCAAGGCTGTTGCTGGATTGTTCTATGCAGTTGCTAAGGTATTGCTAGGTTGTTGTTGTATTCAAGGTTGTGTTGTTCTAGTTGCTGCAATGAGGTGTTGCTGGAAAGGCTATGCTTGTAGTTGCTGGTGTTGTGGGGCTGTTCTGGAGTGTTATAGTTGCAGTTGTTTCTAGGATAATTATAAGGCTGTTGCTGGGGTTTGCTAGGCTGTTGCTGGGGTTGTTGCTAGGCTAGGCTCTAAACTGTTCACTGTTGCTAGGCTGTTGCTGTTGCTAAGTTGTTGTTGTGGTAATCTTGAGAGTTGTTAAGGTAGGCTATGTTGTAAACTGATTAAAAAGACATGACAGATACATTTTTGAACTTCAAACTAATTGTCATTCTGATAATATTGTTTGTAACAAAACATATATGTTTAATTAGAAAAATGCAAAACTAAAGTATTTTCACTAGTTTTAGTACCTTGTGTGTGTGTGTGTGTGTGTGTGTGTGTGTGTGTGTGTGTGTGTGTGTGTGTGTGTGTGTGTGTGTGTGTGTGTGTGTGTGTGTGTGTGTGTGTGTGTGTGTGTGTGTGTGTGTGTGTGTGTGTGTGTGTGTGTGTGTGTGTGTGTGTGTGTCTGTGTGTGTGTGCGCGCGCGCGCGTGCATTTCCTTGTTTACATACAGGTGATTGAAAATTAGGCACATTAACCTTTTAAAATTTCCTGCGAGTGAGACAGAGAAAAGGAAAAGAGTGGGTGAGAGAGGGGAAAGGTTTCTCACTAATGGATGTAAGTGGTTGTTGTCATCAGGGAAATTGCCCCACAGCCTATTGAAGTAATGATGGAGAAGCTGCAGTACCAGGTGTTACACTCACAACACACCCTGCTGACACACAAACACACTCTTCATTTCTTCATGGAGATATCTAGCCGGAGGCTGCTGTCCTTCAAAAGTGATAGTCACTATGGAAATGAGGTAAAGTAACAATATTGCAACATCACTGACTAACCACGCGCTCAAACACATGTACATGTATTCACACACACAAGAGTGAACTTTAAATATTGTCATGTGACACTGTGATGGTGGTAGTCTTGTGTGGTGAAATCAAATCTGGCCACAAAAATGGCTCACTTGGATACAAAGAGACTGTTTGAGTAACACATAAAGCTTCCAACCACAGTTTGCTTTTGTCTTACATGCCATCATTTCATGATACCACAACAAAAAAAAACTTTTATTTGATTATTTGTTATAAAAAAATGTAGAATCTTACCCATTTATTTCATTTTTGAATCATTAATTCCAATTTTTTTACTTCTTTTTATTGTATATGGAGGCCCATTTTCACCACACTATAAGACAAACATGCTTTGGCAAACATAATTAGTAGAAATTAAAAGGTCATAATTACAACATAATAAATCATAATTATGACTATAACTTTTAATAATTAAAATGATGACCTTTAATGTCATAATACATCAATCATGATGTAATATATAATTACTATATATCATAATATGTCATAAATTCATAATTGTAACTTTTTTATCTCATTATTACTTTATCTTATATGTTTTACTTACTGTAGTATCTCATTATTTAAAACTTTTAGGTCATAAATATGATTTGTATGAATGTATGATTTTGTTATCTTATGTTGCAGAAATGGGTTTCCAAAGTTGTTTGTAATAATGCTTTGGCAGCATTTTGTGTATTGAAGTATTATGAAATTGAAAAATGTAATTGGTTGACAACAGCAGGTGTAAACAGGACCTCTGTGCCTGCACATGTCCAGAGAGAACCACTGCTGATTGGTGGATTAGAATGAGATGGGGGGGGGGGTAGTTTAGGTGTGTCACTGTAATACAAACTAGTTTCCCACACCACACTGACTACGTGTGTATGTGTGTGTGATAGATGGCTGCCATATAGCCCTGAGCTTCTACCAATTAGCCAGTTTAAATTATTATTGCCCTCTGTCATTCCTTCAAAAGCTTCTCTTTCGCTGTCTCCTCGTAGCATGGGAACACTGGAAACTGTCTGAGATGGAAATGAATGCAATAAAGCATCCCGTTAACTTTTGGGAAATAAACAATCACCAGGAATGACTATGACACATGTTTTCTGTGAAGTGACTTTGTAGTGATCTACGACTGTGAATCTAAGACATGAATGCAGGCTAAAAACTAAAAGACTGAGACAGACACGCCTTCTCATTTATCTTTATTTAACATCTTATAGTAATCTAGTAGTGTCATCTTAACACACACACACACACACACACACACACACACACACACACACACACACACACACACACACACACACACACACACACACACACACACACACACACACACACACACACACACACACACACACACACACACACACACACACACACACACACACACACACACACACTGTGGGGGAACCTGGCACGTTCTCGGTGGGATTACAGAGTGTGTGAGGGCAAATTCTCATGGGAACTGCAGAGACGCTGGCCTGTTTTAACAAATACAGCGTGTTTACCACACAGACTAATTAGAGAGAACGCCTGGTGTCGAAATGAGTGGGAATGCTGTATTGTGAAGGATATTTCAGTCCCACTTCATACAGAAAGCTCAGAGGATTGCATTTATGGAAGCGATACAGGAAAAGTTCACCCAGAAATGTATATAATATATACGGTCCTGTAGATTTGCATTATATAATATTAAGAAGATCAGGCCCTTTCTCTCAGAACATGCAACACAACTCCTTGTTCAGGCTCTTGTTCTGTCCAGACTTGACTATTGCAATGCTCTCTTGGCAGGTCTTCCAGCCAGTTCCATCAAACCTCTACAATTAATCCAAAACGCTGCTGCAAGATTAATCTTTAATGAGCCGAAAAGAACGCACGTCACACCTCTGTTCATCAATTTGCACTGGCTACCAATAGCTGCTCAATGCATTAAATTCAAGGCATTAATGTTTGCCTACAGAACCACCTCTGGCTCTGCACCCCTTTACCTAAATTCATTACTTCAGACTTATATGCCCTCTAGAAGCTTGCGTTCTGCAAGTGAACGACGCATTACTGTACCATCCCAAAGAGGCACAAAATCACTTTCACAGACTTTTTCATTAACTGTTCCCATCTGGTGGAATGACCTGCCTAACTCAATCCGAGCAGCTGAATCCTTACCCATCTTCAAGAAACGGCTAAAAACACATCTCTTCCATCTTTATTTGACCCTCTAACTCTAGCACTCTCTATTCTAATTTTATTTTATCTAATCTGTCTTCTTTTTATAAAAAAACACACACACATTTGACCCTCTATCAATAGCATCTTTATTCTCTAACTGCTAGCTTTTCTTGTAAAACTAACACTAGGTTTCTTTTCTCTATATTCTATATACTCATTTTCTTCCTACGTGTACTGCGTTAGGCTAACCAGGACTTGTAATAGCACTTGCATGTTTTTGCTCTTTTGTTGGTTTTGATTGCTTCTATAATGTCCTCATTTGTAAGTCGCTTTGGATAAAAGCGTCTGCTAGATGACTAAATAAATATATTTTTTAAGTATCTTTACACAGTACCAAAGAATGATATTTGGGAACATTCTGAGGAACAAGAACTAACGTTTTCCAAACGAAACCAAAAGTTGTTAAACTAGTTGTGCATCAACTGTCATTAAAAGAGCTGATTACCATCTATCAGGGAACACTCTCAGAACTTTGGTTCTCTCAAAGATATACATGTTCTTCCATTAATAGAATGTTCATTCAAAGTCAGTCAAAGGAAATCAAGTTCTCGAGACATTAGCACAAACACTGGTAATTGTATAGAGCAGTGGTTCTCAAATGGGGGTACGCGTACCCCTAGGGGTACTTGGAAGTACTGCAGGGGGTACGTGAGATATATCATTATATCATTATCATTAGATATCCCTATCATTTCACTGTATTTTAAAGCAAAGCGTTGTGTGGTCAAGGGGTACTTGGCTTGATTTTTTTTTAAAGGGGTACTTAAGCCAAAAAAGTTTGAGAACCACTGGTATAGAGCATTATGGAGTTAGTTTTTTTTCATTTACATTTTCTGAATGTTACTACTTGATTCAGAATGTTCAACATTCAGAAGTAACATTTGTGTAATGTTTGCAATGTGATCAAATGGAATGTTCCAAGAAAAAAAAAACTGCACATTTTGAACGTTTAAGAGAACATTAAAAAAAAAAAATCAGAACTTAATGGAAATGTTAGTAAAATGTAATTAGAACATATTTGTGTTCGCTGATGATCCTCCACTATAAGTTCCAATCAGTTACAGCTGAGCTTTCTGGTTATTCATGCAGTCATGCCAGTGGACCTGAACTGTGTGGAATGATCTCGCTTTTAATGTTGGAGTATCAAATCCTCCAAACGCTCCACACCCTGTCATTAGTGTCTTTAAACAGATAAGACCCAGATGCTGCACTCATAAAAGATAGTCACAGACTATAATACAAACGGCATGAAATGCTCTTCTTCTTCCATGTCAGGTATGTAGACAGTCATTGCATTTTATTGATGTTTTTGGAGCAAACATTGTGCAGTGGAGCAAAATGCAGCAACACCTTGTTGCACAGGAATGAGACATTGAGAAACAGAGAGAGAGTTGTTATTGTAAACAGTCAGCCAGCTGCATTCTGGGATAGTTTTGTATCAAATCATTGGTTTTGGCTTTGACTAAAACCTAATTAATACTTCACACAACTACCTGAAACACATTACGTCCTTTGCATACAATATATACTGCTTAATATGCTGTAAGATAGCAGTACAGTAGCAGCCTATTTCCATCCAAACTCTCTACATATACATTGGACACACATTTGCTCATCATTTGTAAAGTGCATACTCTCACAAGTGTGATCATGCTGGTGAATGAAACTGTAACAACAGTAAATAGCTCCCTCTGTTGGTGCTACATATGTGTGACACATTTTTCTCAAATTAAAATCCGCCTATTTTATTCATTTTCCCTTGGAAAAATTACATCACGCCGCATATTTTATAATAATAATAATAATAAAATAATTTGTTTAACTTTATCGCGCCTCTTCGAATAATACTATTCAATTCAATTCAGTTCAAGTTTATTTGTGCAGCGCTTTTCTCGATACAAATCGTTGCAAAGCAGCTTTACAGAAAATGTAAATTTCTATTTGAAAGTTTCTACATTATATTTAGTAGTAACTTATCAGTGGTGGCTAAATTAATGTCCGTAGAAATGTACAATACATAATGACATGTAATCAAACAGAACACTATTAACTGCATTGACTCTATGTTGCGATTAAACTTATTGCAAAATTTGATAGTTTTGTATGTTAAAACTATACGTTATACAGGCAGAATAATATACAGGCATCACACAATATATATCAAAACAGCATAAATTGAAAAGCAATGTTCATAATCATATACTATCGATAAGTCAGACAGTATTTACATTTGGGAAATAAACAAGCCTTTAAAAAACGTATTATAGCCTAGATTTTTACAAGTGCGATACAAACCTCCCAGCGACAACTTTTTAGAGAATACTTAAATACAATAATCAGCATTTTAATGTTTGGACTGAATTCAAATGTTTAAGTCAAATGGGGAATATTTTTAGTTTTTTAGTCAGGACAATTATCGGCTACCTACGTCTCCATCGTCAGGACCCATAATGGTGGCGGTGTGAGTAGACGCAAAAGCTGAAGGTGAGTGAGTTATTATAGAGATAGATAGTTATAAGCATGTGCACATTTAACACTATATCACTAAACTGATATTTCATTTGTCAGCCCGCCTATTCAAGTCTAAACCTGTCAAACTTGTAAACGACATATTACTGCGTCTAAAGTGTGTGAGAGTATTAAATAACATGTAGAAGAGAGACCGGGGCAAGTTGTCACACTCCAGTTAATGTCCCAGGTGAAAAAATGCACTTTCATAATATACTTAAAGTGCTCTATTTTTCACGCACTACTTTTGTCCATAATATACTAAAAAAGTTTTTTTTTTTTTAGTGCTTAAGACTAAGTGTATTCAACTCTGGTATTTTGGGACACTGTGAACATGAACTAAAATGTGCTTTTTTTAAATGCAGAGCTAGTATGTTAAAATGTATATTAGTTACCACCTGTAGCACACTTGAACCATCTTTCATACTTAAGTGTACTTCAAGTGGATACATTTTTTAGAGAGTATGTTAAAAGCGCATTTTAGTTTATATTCATGGTGTTCCAAAATAGCACAGTTGAGTACACTTAGCTGATCTTAAGTTTATCTTAAAAGGTATTAAAGAATCATTTTTAGAATATTAAATACAAAACTAGTGCGCGAAAAAGAGCACTTGAAGTATATTATGACTTTTTTTTACCTGTGACATTCACTGGAGTGTGACAACTTGCCCCGGTCTCAATTCTACATGTTTTACTGTCATTTAAGTATAATATGGAAGAGTAATTTTTTCACCTGTGGTGACAGCTGCCAAGAACCGCCTCTTTCCATTGTTCCACTAGACTCATGTTTTTCATGTCTTTTAATTTCTATAGACATGAGTAGGCTCCGGAGCTTTTGGGATAACTATAAAGTGCTGATTGTTATGGGCTCTGGCCTCGGGTTGGTTCACTGGGGTTGGTACTCGATCAAATCCAATCCACTGCTGAAGAAGAGCAGGGAGGAATATATTCCCGAGCCGGGCATCGTGTCGTACGTCGCTCCGTCTCTGCCTCCTCTGCCCGAGAAGAGCAAGAAGAGAGCGACTAAAGACAAGGAGTAACTGCAGATGCTGCTCAGCAAGGTGAGGAGAGTTTAATGTTAACTGTTAAAGGGATAGTTCACCCAAAATAATGAAAACCGTGGCATTATTTACTCACCCTGAGAGACGTGGTCACTACAACCTTGAGCTCTGAAAGCTTGTGATGCTAGAAGATTCCTCAAAGTGTTTGTTTTCCATGCGAGGTCACACGGGTTTGGACTGAATTGAGTGAGTAAATGATGATAGAAATAGTTTTATCTGGCACTTAGATAAGTGTGTGTGATCTGTCCTCGAGCTCTGTTATCAGTCACTCAGTCAATGTGTAGTTTACACAAGAATATGAATGTACTTGCTGCTCTTTCCTCTGTTGAGGTTATCTGTTAAGATTACATTATTTCTTCATAACGTCAGATTTGGTCAAAGTCTAGTAAGTGCAATGCTGTTTTTTATGATGATGCAGTTCTCTATTTTGACAGGGAAAATTGCCATAACATATATTTTTAATTTTCATTCATTTATAGTTCCTTTTTTCATTTAAAGTTTGTTGTTTTGTTATTTTTATTCATTATTTAAAATGTCTATAAAGTTTTTACTCATTTTTATTTGAGTTATTTTAGTACAAGTTGAGCTAAACGTTAAAAATGTGCATTAGCAACTAGCCAATATAAAATTAGTTATTTTTATATTTTAAGTTGCATCTTTATATATGTAAATGTTAAATATAGTTTATTTTATAAATAGTGCTGGTTTTGTTTTTTTCAAAACTGATACCCGATTATGGTAAAATGCTTAAATATCGGGAAAAATATCGGTAAACCTCTAGCTAAGACCAAACAACATGCCTGAAAGCGCTTGTAAATACAGACAGAGCTCTAAAATAAAGCAGCCTCCCGAGCATAAACAACATTGCACGTCTATCAGCGGTAGTTCAGTTAAAATCGACTGACAAAAACAGTCTTTAGTCAAAAAATGGCACATAACGAACGGCTAAACGTTGATTCACTCCTGCAAGACGACAGATGTTGCTGTGGTTACAAATGCGTGGGAGTGAGTGCTGTTCCGTACACACATGGAGCGATAATTTACGGGACTCACTCCCGCATTTAAATGTGGTTGTCACTCCTGAAACTTGCAGTGTGTACGTGGCCTATACGTATCAGTCACCAAAGAGTGACAACGCGCTCCGAAGTCATTCACTTTCAATAACTGGATGGTGACTGTTGGTAAAGTTGAGCAGAGTTCAACTTCATGCTAATAACTGAAGATCACAACACTTGAATCAGCTGCTGAAGTGTCCGCTGATTAGCCCTTTCTTTCCTAACTTTCTCCCTTGTCTTTTGCAGGTCGTCCTCTTCTGAAGACATGACGATGAGGAACCAGAGCTGGCTGAGGAAGAACTGGTTTTGGGTTGCCGGTGGTGCCTTTGCTAGTATTCATTTTGGCACGTGGCTCCTGCAGAAGGCGATGAAGAGTTCGGTGCAGACTGAACGGCAGCACAAAAGCAATTCCTCTCCAGACGAGTAACAGCAAATAATATGCACTTGAGGGATTGTGTTAAGTTAATTTAAGTGCTTTGTTGTCTGTCTAGTGACAAATAAATAATACACACTCTGCTGCTTGATGCACACATGACAAAATATCTTGCATGGAAATCATTAGAAACTAATTAAGTTTTTTTATTCTGAAATTGAATGTATTGCTGAGAAACTCTGAGTGGATGAAGCGTTCACTGAAGGCAGGACTTTGAGAAACCACTCAGTTAGTGGACTTTGAGCAGCAAGTGCGCGGTTTGTGTTTCATGTTTCTTAAGCAGCAGTAACACTCGACTGGTTATAATCATTTGTGACTGATGAAGTCTTTTATGAAACGTCTGTCCAAATGGGAATATAGTATGTATATAAATGACCATTCTCCACTATGTACAGATGTAAACATTGGTTTTTAATGATGTATTTAAAAAATAAAAATAAATACACAATTTCTGAGATGTTCCTTGAGATGTGGGTGTGCGAGTAGAACATGTCACAACACCAGCTCTTGCGGTTTCTTAATTAACACAGTGTTTAATCTTGTTTTCATGAGCTGGAAATGTGTTTTTCCAGATGTCAGACTTTGTTATAGCAGGAAAGGGATCACGGCCTTTCTTGATTTGGGGTAGTCTTTAAACTTCTCCGTGTAATACCTGTGAAGAAAACAAGGCGTTTACTTCCAGGTTTGCATGAGATCAAAACATAAACCCTTTTGTTATAAGGTAACTTTGTGTGCCACATGCTGGATTCTTGACCAGGTTTATTATAGTTAAAAATAAAAATATAGCTTGAAATAAAATTAATGTTAACTGAAATATAATAAAACATTAAAAAACCTATCATTTCATTTCAGCTAATTGCTAAGACAACATTTGCAATTTGTATTAGTTTAACTTAAAATATAAAATAACTAAAAATTATTTAAACTAATAAAGAAAAATTCATAAGAATATATAGACATGTAAAATAAAAGCTAATGATAGTCACAAACACACAAAAGTATAACTGAAATTAAAGTAAAATCTGAACATAAAAATGAAATCTAATTCAAAATATATAACTATAATATTATATCAATAATGCTAAAATAACACTGTTCTGGGCTGATTTTAAAAGTCTTCCACATTACAAGCTCATGCTGTGGTTGAACTTTTTCTCTTCATAATTGAATAATGTCATCTAAAGCAGGTATCATTGGAACAGCCTTCACATCTGAGTGTGCCCATGTAGGGCCCTCTCTAGATTTTGGAGCAAAGTTTGTGTTAGTTGGTACAGCACCTGTGATGGTGGTAGGCTCGAGGCCCGATGGAGCAGATAGTGAACAGAGCAAAGGAGAAAGCTGGAAGGGACCAGCTGGCCACAGCGTATCCACACCATTCAACAATCTCCCCAAAGAAGTTAGCACCAGAGACCAGCTCAAACATCCCTCCTAAAGAGAACACAAGGCGAATAAGGAGGTTCAGTCACACGCGGATCGATCTTTTTAAGAATATGCCTCATATTTCTGCTTTAAAGTGCCCCTATTATGGATTTTTGAAAATACCTTTCATGCAGCAGTGTGTAACACAGCTCTAAGTGAATGAAAACATCCTGACAAGTTTTAAATCTGAAAGTGTACCGTGTATAAAGTTCAATTCTCTCAATATAAAGAGTCGACTCTGAATCATTGAAACAAGTCTTTTTTAAACCAATCTTAAGCCGTTCTCATGTTGACGTCAAAATGAAACATTAGCATAATGCCCGCCCACTTGGTGCCGCATTTGGTTAAAACTAGCCTTTTCCCCAGTAATACACAAACCAGCACTGCTCACAATCACAAACACTGACATCGACCAATCGGACCAATCACTGCAGAATAGCGCCATGCAAAGGAGGGGTTTGGAAAAATGATTAGTTGAGCGAATCGTTTGGGAGTCCTTGAGCAAATGAGGTAAAAATATAAATGCATATAAGAAAATGAAAGTGTTTTTTGACCTTGCATGCATATCAACCTGTTGTTGGGGACTCTCAAACCCCCTCAAAAAGAACCTTTCATAACCCATAATAGCCTTAAGGGCACTTTAAAATCTTGTTGAACAGCCTAGAACAGTGCTTGCCAAACCTGTCCTGGAGGACCCCCTGCCCTGCATCTTTTGTATGTCTCCCTGATCTAACACACCTGATTACACTCATCAGCTCGTTAGTAGAGACTGCAAGAGCTAAATTGGGTGTGTCTGATTAAGGAGACATACAAAATGTGCAGGGCAGGGGGTCCTCCAGGACAGGTTCGGGAAGCACTGGCCTAGAATAAGCAAATGACACATCCACTTTCATTCTGTCTGTTCACAAATCTGTGCCTCATTGATTGAGTCAGTTCATGAACAACACATCCCAGTTCACTCCTGAATATTTTCGAGACCCATAATGAAAAAACTATTTTCATTAATTATTTGTATTATTATTAATGTTTATATTTATTTAATATAATAATAATTAAATGTATATATTAGTAGATGTTATTATTATAATAATTAATATAATAATTATAAAGTTAAATTAAATATACATACACAGTATATATATACAAATGTATAATTAAAATGTATTATAATAAATATTTAGTCATATAATTCTAATATTATAAACATTCTAACTTTAAAAAGTATGTTATAATTTCTTCTTTTTGCCACGTAATTATTTCTAAATCCATTTGAAGAATTTGTGTGTATATTACCCATAAAGAAAAAAAAAAATAATAAAAAAAATCATGTTTATATTAATGTAATTTATTATAATTATTACATTTATATATTTATATTAGTAAAATTTACATTTATTAAAATCTAATAAATATATGGTCATACATTTATAACATTATAAAATAATGTTATAATTATATATATATTTTCTAACTTTTTCACCACATAATTTTCCATAAATCTATTTGACCGTAGAATATAGCAACATAACTGAGCTCATCATAATCAAACACTGACCTCTAGGGATTTTATAGTTGACCTCTCCTGGTTTCCTCAGGTTTCGTAAAATATAGTCGCTGTGGATGTTGATGGCCATTCCAGTGAAAAACATCAGCAAGCCTGGAAGGAGTGTTGTTACAGCAGCATCATTCAAATGAATCAGAAAGATCTAACGGTCTATTAGCAGCGTGTACAGTACCGGTGATGAAGCGTGTGTCTCTGTGCCATTCGCTGTGGTACTGAGTGCAGTGGAGCATGTAGTGACCCTGCAGACATCCGTTCACAGAGCAGAAGATCAGCGCGCTCACCACGATGTGCAGAGGAGACGGCCGGCCTTTAGTCAGCAAGGAGTACACAAAAGACCTGCAGGAGCAGCAAAGAGAGTGAGGAGACCACAGAGGGATTGCTGTCAGGGCTGTAAAAAATGCTGGTAACAGCGTTAATTGGTTGATGGCATGGTTCCCTTACTATGGGGAAAACTGTACACTTCACAATCCCGTGATTTTACAGAGAAATACTGTTAAATTTACAGTTTTTGGAGGTGAAAAAGAACAAGTCATCTTATAATTTACAATGAAGCTCGTAAACTGACATCCCAAAAATCTCTATGATAGCTCCTGTTTTTTCTTAGTTTTCCCCCTCGTTTTCTTAAACGAATGTTTATTGCATTATTTTAGTGTCGTGTTTATTTGTGACACCGTGTGTAACATTTAGTCTCAATGTGGAAACGAGAGCACATCTGTGAACATTGTTATTATTATTTTAAAGAGGCTCCTTGTTTTCTGAATTGTATCAGATACGTTTTCTGCTTTATATTATTCTCTTGTTTAATGTGATTTTTCTCAGCTTAGCTTGTCTCCTTCCGCTTTTGATATGTTGGGAAAGAGAACGATACGGTCAATTCATGTTTTATTACTAGGCCTGTTTTTGGTGGTTGTCAGTGTCTGTTAAAGGTAGGCCTAACAGATTACTTCAGCAGGTTGGTACATTATAGCAATTATTGAAATATAAATTTTTAGTTTGTATGTTTGTTGACGGTACATTTAAGCTCAGTCTGTAAACCCTGAAATGTTGTGGTAAAGACCTGGCAACCACAACTGCTGTTTTCTCCATGTGGCAGGATGTTTATTTCATCTGGGACAAGAAAGGTAAAGTGTTAGCTGCTTTTTGAGTCAACAATTAAGTGTATTATCTCTTATGCTGCATCAGCAGAGACTTAAAGGATGTTTGCAGAACATGCCATGATTGGTAGAGATTGTATTTAATGAGCCTGCTGTAACATGTTGGTGGCATTTCCTGTAAACAAGATTTTCATCAGAAATGTGCCTAAAAATAGACCTGAAATCTAAGCAACCCGACAAGCAGTAGAAGTTAAATAGTGTAAATTACCAGACTCTGGCAAGTCAGATCACTCTCCAGCCATTACGCAGATACCCCAGGCTTTTATAGATAATTAGCATGCAACCACATTCCTGAATTTGGCAAGCTTAAATTGAGTCAAGATTACGTTAATAAATCAAACATAATAAATAAAATGACAGCAACAGATTGATGCAGTTCAAGAAAGAGGTACTAGCCTTGACAATGTTGCCAGTTCCTCCTAGAAAAAAGAGCAACAAACAAAAATAAACCTACATAAATCCAAATGCTTTATTTTAAAAATAAGCCCAAAATATTGAGATCTGCCCCTTCATTACCCCATAAACTGGATCGCTTGATGAGCCAAGCCCAAACAAGAAGCCCAAAGACCTAACGAGTCGAGCGGACTCTGCTAAGCAGCTTTCCAAACAAATATAGACAAAGCTAGGGATGGGTGTATTACTACTCTTACCGATACCGCTTATCGATCCGGTACTTTAACGGTATTCTTATCGGTACTTTTTGTTATATATATATATATATATATATATACACATGTATGAAGTTTATATATAAATATATATATATATATATATATATATATGATAGATTAGGGGCTGAATTAACATTGCTTTATATTCTGAAATGTAAATTAAATATTTAATGAAATGAATATAAAACATACATTTGTAAATGCACCAGTGTGCAGGCATTTTAGTGTTTTATATACATAAGATAAGATACAGTAAGAACATGAACAAAGAAACAAAGTTAAACAAACTGACAAATTCAATAAAACAAATATACAAATGAAATTAAATAAACAACAACAGTGCCTTTCATTTTTCATGACGGTCTACTAACATTAATGTTCAGGTAAGTAACAGCTACAAAAGAAATCTAAAAGTGATCAAATATAAATGAACACTGCATAGTTTTCGCTGTATGTATTGATAGATTAATGCTTATTAAAGCTATCATTGTATTCAGATTAAGAGCTGTGGGTGATTTTCTCTTTGATTAACATTGATGAAGCAGTCTGTCACTTTAAGACAATATATTGACACACATCGGATCTTCTCCCTGTTCTCGTTCACTTTAAGACATGAACTGTGTTTAAGTGAATACTCTCCAAGCTGGCCGTTTTTACAAGTATTTGATCGTTTCAACGCGCCTGAAGCTCAAAGTGTAATGTGTTTTCTTAATTTCTCCAGTATCGATAGCAGACCGTTAACGTCAGAGCTTATCGATACTCCGGTCTTTGATAATTTAGCCCCGAGACCGATTAAATACCGGGTTTCGGTACCCATCCCTACATAGCAACGCCATGGCTTCTTTTGTATCCGCTATTTTGACCAAAGTTATATAACTTCAACCCAAGACTTGTTCTGCTCGGTATTCAGCAGTTTTAGTTAAACCACTGTCGACAGAGCCGTCGGGTTTTGTCTAGGGACGGGTACCGAAACCTGGTGAGGGAGAAGATCCGATGTGTGTCAATATATTGTCTTAAAGTGACAGACTGCTTCATCAATGTTAATCAAAGAGAAAATCACCCACAACTCTTAATCTGAATAATATTATAGCTTTAATAAGCATTAATCTATCAATACATACAGCGAAAACTATGCAGTGTTCATTTATATTTGATCACTTTTAGATTTCTTTTGTAGCTGTTACTTACCTGAACATTAATGTTAGTAGACCGTCATGGAAAAATGAAAGCACTGTTGTTGTTTTTTTCATTTCATTTGTATATTTGTTTTATTATATTTGTCAGTTTGTTTAACTTTGTTTCTTTGTTCATGTTCTTACTGTATCTTATCTTATGTATATAAAACACTAAAAATGCCTGCACACTGGTGCATTTACAAATTGATGTTTTATATTCATTTAATGAAATATTTAATTTACATTTCAGAATATAAAGCAATGTTAATTCAGCCCCTAATCTATCATATATATATATATATATATATATATATATATATAAAAAATATACGAAGTACCGTTAAAGTACCGAATCGATAAGCAGTATCGATAAGAGTAGTAATACCGTTAAAACCTTAACGATACTCAACACAAATTCAAGAATGAGTTCTATTCCATACACACTCGTTTATATGATTCACTCCGGATTTAAATATGGTTTCCACTTCTGAAACTTTACAGTGTGTACATGGCCGTGTGTGAAGAAGCCCATTGACTTCATATCCTCGCGGGTGTTGTTACAAAAGATTAGTCTTTCCTGTTCATTCAACTGGACTGAGTTGCAGCATAACTGAAAAAAAGATACGTAGGCTAAAACTCTACTTCACCTTGAAACCTATAGCCTACTTTCATTAGCCTGCCTTTAGACATTCAAAGTACAAAGTACATTTGTGCAGGTCATCATATGCCTTAAATCATACCTTTTATATAACCATTTTTCCGAGTTTACAAGTCAAAGTGCACCACTTTGTCTAAAACTAAAGCAGGATATTTTAAACAGTCACTATTGAAGATGGACAATCTTATCTCAAGTGTGAATGCAGTCAACAATCAATACAAAGCTATTTTCAAATGATTTAAAAAAATCAGCAGTAGGTGGCAGTCTTAAAAAAATTCTTCCATTCAGTATTTTACAGGTAATATATATTATGTTTTGCATATATATGCTTTGAATTAAAGATTTTGACCCATTGTACTTGAAGTATACTTTTCAGTACAATTCTTTAGTTCTACTTTATGCACCACTTACTTTCCTATTGCAAAACTCAAAACCACAAGAACAAAACCACGTTTAGTATGTTAACCCGATACAGCTGTGCTTCTCTCGAACATGCTTAGAACAGTTCCTTGCCAGTGTGCTTGATCTGCTATTGTTGGCATTAATGCACTATAATGCACTAATTAAAGCACTATATGTGAAATATGAACATCATTACCTCTGAAAGTAGTGCAAGCAAAAGGTCCAGAGCAGTAAGTGTCTTCCTATCCCCGGCAAACTTTCTGTTGTCAAAAACAACAGCACAGGAACCAGGAATGATGGAAGCTCTTGAATAAACCATCCTGCCTGGGCTGGGACCATGATCCCGGAGGATTTTGTGTCCACATAACGTCCGTATGGTGTGTGCGTGGTCATTTGCCGCAGGAGGTAAAGCACTCCACCGACTACAAATGCCCAGCTACAATAGTGAATAGTGTTTTCCTGGCAAAGCATCGCTGCTCTCTTTATATGCTTCTCAATGCACTGCAGTGTTCCCTTCTCTCTGTATTGACCTCTGTAGTGAAAAAGAAACCACCCTCATGTGAAACCCTTGAGTTCCTCCCACCAGTTTTCATTGGCTCTGTATGTGCATGAAACATTAGGTCCATCCTACTAGGTAAGAGAAAATACACATCTCAAGTCAATGTGTGACTCCAGTCATAAAGAATCCCATCACAGCACTGAGACAATGGGACCCTGTGGGTTTTCCCTGAAATGCTCCAGAATTTTTCAAACTTCTGAAACAAAACAAATAAACCTCCTGCAGTCATGTGTAGTCTGAGTACTCGGCCTGAAGAGAGATTTGAAGATTAATAAGCTATGTTGTGCCATGCAGGCTGTTCTGCGTGTTTGCCAAAGATTGGATGGTTTACAGATGACTTGAGTTTATATAAGAAGTGTTTATTCGCAAAAACTGATAAACGCCACTTTAAAAAAAGAATGAACCCTAAATACGTTTTGTTGGGATTCTTTAAAAGGAAAGAGAAAGTTGTGAAAAGGCATGAAGACTTCGGACAGAATGTTTCCACTATCACAGAACAGATTAATTAAATTCCATAAAAGTATTTAATGTGGAGAAAAGTTGAGATACAAACTCATTTTCTAAGCCAATAAAATTACTGGTCAGATTGAGATCATTTAATAACTTTCCAGGGAGAAAATTACATCTCATAAGAAAAGCCTAAGCTTTGAAATTAAGCTTTGAAATTAAATTTAAATTTTAAGATTTTAATTTAAAAACAATTTAATGAAATGCTTCACAAATAGATTTACAGATAAATCAAGACATCCAAATAGATGCATTAAAACATGAAGAACAGGGTCATAAAACTTGCATTAAGATGCAGGACAAATAAAGAAGAAGAAAAAAGGATAGACAGCAATTACAAAGTACGAGTTTCAATTAACTTTTCAGCAAATATAGAATTAGATTTTTTTTGTTATCAGTGAATCAGTAAACATAAGAAATTAAGCAAAAAAAAACACACACTTTCATGTAGGTCTATATAAAATGTACCATATAAAATCATAAGATTCACTATAAAGTTAACACATAATTTTGTATTCATAATATAGGCCTATAAAAACAACTTTGCATGTTAGGCCTATGTATAAAATGTATCCAGATTTCTGGTGAAAATATCTAGACAGATCTTCCCAATGTATTTCTTTATTTGTTTGTTTATTTTTTATTGTTAGTTTTTGTTTTTTGAATAACAACAGGCAATAACTGGGTGATCTGCACAAAATGAACAGTTTTTAATTAAGTTTCTTTATTAAATTATGATTGGTCGTCGTGAAACGTGGTCAGCGGACGTCACGCGCCCGAGCGTCACGTGGCGCGGCGGGGATCAGCTGATCGAGATCACTTCCTCCTCGGGATTCGGGATGTTTTGACGGAGTCCTGCTGCAGAAATCGCCGCTGGATCGCCATTCATGTAAAAACGGTCACATTTGAAGGTATTTCAGTCTTCTCATCGGGTTTACTGTAGACACGGGGAGGAGCTGTCTTTCCAGACAGATGTTGGGCTGTCATGGATCAGGATAATGCTTTGAGGAATATTAATATTAGAATATGACAGTATCATGAGTAAGAGCAGGGCTGTATTACACTCATTATAACATTAAAACGCGTGTGTTTGTCCCAGAGATTATTCTTCGTTTATAAAGATCAACGTTTTTCGTGTTTTTAATCTAATCCACTTTCACAGAAGAAATGTCAGATGGTAGCCTAATAATATCATATTAAGATATGAAATGGAAATGTAACCGACACAGATATTATACATTTATTTTCTTCTGTGTGTTTTATAAAAATGTTCACACTGAAGCTCCAGTCTATAATATTTCATAATTAAAGTACCATCTCTAGAGAAACATGATATATCAGCACCATATCAGTACTTGCTGTTATAGCAGATTTAACTAGAATATTGTTATATTTCATTATATTTTTATGCGTTTATAATTTCAGTCATTTATCAGTTATCGGCCATAACATTAAAATAATGATTAGTGCATGCATGACTAAAAAGCATTTTGAAACAGTTCAGTTCATCTTAACCACAGAAGAAGTTAAACAAGCATTTACAGTTTCTGCTTAGTATTAATTGATTTAGACAGATACAGATAATAATACAAGTTTGAATAAAAGCTATGATTGATATACAGATATTGTCAGTAATGGATATTATGCATTGTGTAAGGAAAACGTTCCCTCTATTTTATATAACTTTTTATGTTTTTATTGTACTTTTTTATAGTTTCCAGTTTTCCTCACAATTGTAATGTATTTTTTAGTTTTCAAAACTTTTTTAAGTAATCATATTCCATAATAAATTGTTCTACATTTGCTATGGAACTGATCAGCTGGATGTGTCAGTGCTGGGTGCTACACACACACACACACACACACACACACACACACACACACACACACACACACACACACACACACACACACACACACACACACACACACACACACACACACACACACACATATATTTATATTTGACAGTATTTCATATATTTCTTTATATTTACATTTACATTTATGCATTTAGCAGACGCTTTTGTCCAAAGTGACTTCAGGCTATACATTTTTTGTTTATCATTATCATATATTTATGTTTTTCCTCTGTAATGCCATATTTTTTGTAAAATGCAGTTAGAAATGAAGGCATATTTTACACTTACTGTCATATTTATGGATAAATATAACCTTGCATAATAACTAACAGCAATATTTACTTGCATGTGTTTTTAAAGCATGTATAATGTTGCACAGAGACTTCCATGATCACTGTTGAGTGGTGATGCAAATGAATCATTGAGCCGGTGTACCGACAAAACATGCTACCTATCAGATTGTGCTACCAATAATATATGTGTATTGTTTTAAGGGTAAGTTTAGGGTAAGGGTAGGTGTGTACGGGTAGGTTTAGGGTAGGGGTAGGTATGGAAATTAAAAAAGCCTCAAACCACATGAATAAGATGCTGGTAGCACAATCTGATAGGTAGCATTTTTCGCTATCGATTTGTGCTACCTATCTTTTTTAATGGGAGGTAGCACAATCTGAGCGGGTAGCACAAATCGTCAGAACACCGGCTCTTAATGTTACGTATGTGAGCTTCTCTGTGGTTTTTCCATTAAGCTTGTTAGTAAAGGCTGCGTTTATCTTCATCTGGCGTGATGCGTTTGTTGCAGCTCTGGACGTTTGGCTTCTGTCATCTTCTCTTCATGAATACCTCAGACAGTGAAGAGGACTCTTACAACGAGAGGTCCGCTCTGGTCCAGTCCGAAAGCCCAACCATCCCCTCGTACAACCAAGATCATGATATGTCTCTGCCCCAGGAGACAGACACCAAACGGGTAAGTGGACATGAATTCCCCTTCCTCTGTTTTAAAAGAACTAAGCCTGACGTGTGCTAAGATGGAGTAGTTACTGTGCATCCAATTTGCATCTGATCCATATCTGCATCCACAAATCCCCTTTTTATGTCCCGCAGCGGCGGCCGGTCAGCTCAGGTTTGGACGAGCCAGGGCCGGTGGAGCAAGAGCGAGCATCTACTCCTGACGGAGAGGAAGAGGAGCTGACCCTCAAATACGGCGCTAAGCACGTCATCATGCTCTTCATCCCCGTCACGCTCTGCATGGTGGTGGTGGTGGCAACAATCAAGTCTGTCAGTTTCTACTCGGAGAAGAGCTCACAGCGGCTGTACGTGATCCGCTACCTCAAAGTTCAGCCAAAAATAATAAATCATCATTCATTATTCATCCTCATTTCATTCTAAACGCATTTATTTCCATGGAACTGCTTTTCAAAAGAAGATTTCACAAGATATATTTCCTCTTAAAAAAATATATATGTGTATGTATATATTAAAATGATTAAACATTAAAATAATTATTGTTGAGCGCTAAAAAGCATGTCAAAACATCAGTCAACAGTTTTTCCTGATAATATCTGCTTCCAGTATTAACCGATTTATGCAGATCCAGCTAATAACAATATAAAGAAATGCTATTATTGGCCTGTGCAATATTGCTACTGATATACTGTGCATTATGTAATGAAAAAAATAATGTTTTTACAAAAAATTATAAGATTAACCACATATTAAAAAAACAAAACTAACTATATATGCATATATTAAGATCATATATATATATATATATATATAAGAAATCAGTAAAAAAGAGAAATTAAAGATTGATTTAAAAATCAGTCTTTAATTATTCTGTTTACTGTCTTCGAAAAAGTTATTTTTGTTTTTAATATGTTTTAAATATTATAATTTTTCAAATTTTTAAATGTAAAATTATATTACTTTTCAAAATATTTTTTTTAGAGTTATAAAATGTGAAGAATTTGCTTTCCATGATATGATCCTCATACTGCTCTGCTATGAAGGATGTGTCACAGCCAGCAGATTTGTGTGTGAATGAATGATGACAGAGTCTTCTTATTCGAATCATTTCTTTATGAAGAAGCAGAAATGTATGGTCTGTGTGTGTTTTGCAGCATCTACACTCCGTTCGAAGAGGATCCGAACTCTGTCGGTCAGAGGCTCTTGAATTCGTTCCTCAACACCCTCGTCATGATCAGTGTGATTGTGGTCATGACGATAATCCTGGTGGTGCTTTATAAGTATCGCTGCTATAAAGTGAGATCCTCTTTATTACTACGACACTATATAGGATTATAACACTATAACTAAACTACTCCCGTCTTGTTATGAAATGCTGGCTGTGTTTTCTGAGCTGTTTCTCTGTGTGTGCAGTTCATTCACGGCTGGCTGATTCTGTCTTCACTGATGCTGCTCTTCTGGTTCAGCTTCATGTATCTGAGGTGAGATTCTGCTGAGCTTTCTTGTAATACTGCTACTGTATGTAACTGATCTCATACAGGAGGATGTGTCCGTGCTGGAAGATATAGCTGAAAACATGATATCTTCATACGTTCAGCCTGTCGAGAAGACTGCGTGATGGATTTCAGTTGGGATCACGATCTGTGGTTCTCTCAATTAAGCATAATCACCTGAAATATTGTTTTTTTGTTCTTTTTTTAATATAAAATACACAATTTGCAATTATTGGAACTAAGCTTTTTAGCTTTTAGCATTTAAGAGAAGCTTCTTGGTTTGACCAGTTTTCATAATGTAGAGATTGTGTTAATGCATGTGATAAATATAACAAATAAGGAAATCAGACGAGGTCAAATAAACAAGAAAAAAAGTAATTAATAATCACAATGTAATTTTTGAGCCAACCGATAATGAGTCCTACCTTTTGATGCCATCTTAATATTTATCTACTTGCTCTTAAAGGGATAGTTCACCCAAAAATGATAATTCTGTCATTAATTACTCACTCTCGTGTCGTTCCAACCCGTAAGTCCTTCGTTCATCTTCAGAACACAAATTAAGATATGTTTGATGAAATCCGAGAGCTTTCTGATCCTGCATAGACAGCAACACAACTGACATGTTCCCAGATCCAGAAACATAACAAGGAGATCGGTAAAACAGTCCATGTGACATCAGGGGTTCTACTGTAATTTTACGAAGCTGCGAAAATAGTTTTTGTGCGCAAAAAAATAAAAAAAATTTATTCAACAATTCTTCTCCTTCGCGTCACCCTAGTGCCATTTTGGAGAGTATCACGATGCATGAACTACATGAATGTGAATAATTAATGACAGAATTTTCATTTTTGGGTGAACTGTCCCTTTAAATGGCTTAGAAGAGGGATTTTTGTTGATTGCAAAAATGTTGTTCAGAATGACCAAGGCCTATTTTTTTTTTACACTAAATGAGCAACAGAAATAATGATATCTAATAATTTTTTATGGAGTAATATAACAGTACATTGTAATAAGCAGCAATATTTTAAAGCATGTTCCATGAACAATTTTGAGTGATTACGTAAAGAAATTGATTAGCAGAAATGAATCAAACTAGATCGATTGATGACGTTGAATCCAAACACATCATAATATGACCCCTTTAAATCATCTATATTAGAAGTAGTTCCTTAGTTCCATACTTTTGTCAAACCCTCTTCTTTCCAGCGAGGTGTTCAAGACGTATAACGTGGCTATGGACTACCCAACGTTAGTGATGATCGTCTGGAATTTCGGCGTCGTGGGAATGATCTGCATCCACTGGAAAGGGCCGCTGCTGCTGCAGCAGGCGTACCTCATTATCATCAGCGCCCTCATGGCCCTCATCTTCATCAAATACCTGCCCGAATGGTCAGCATGGGTCATACTGGGAGCCATCTCGGTATATGGTACGGTGCCTGCCTGGCTTCTGCATGTGTCCTTCAACTTCTCTGTGTCACTTCCTAGACTGTGACTCTCATTCACATTTAAAAGAAGGATTGCTATTTCTTTAAGGGGTTAATAATTTCCAAAAATGAAAATTCTGTAATTATTTAATCTGTAATCACCCTTGTTCCAAATTTCTATGACTTTTTCTTTCTTCTGTGGAATAATACTGGGATGAATGTTGCTAACAGTTTCAGTTCCCATTGACTTCCATTGTATTTTTTCACCAATGGTTGCAGACATTGTATTTCAAAATATCTTCTTTTATGTTCTGCAGAAGAAAGAAATGCATAAAGGTTTGGAACGACATGAGTAAATTATGACAGAATTAATTTTTGGATGGACTACCCCTTTAACTTGTTTAATGTTAAAAATTCAGTTCTTAAAGGTACAGAACATAATAAAAAAAATAGTAGTGGTGCAGAAATTGCAAAAGTAATTTCTAATCACTGAAGATGCTCATATCTGTGAGATTAGTGCTCATGATTGTTTCATGATTTATTTGTTTATTTTCCAGATCTGATAGCGGTGCTTTCTCCGAAAGGCCCGTTGAGGATGCTGGTTGAGACGGCGCAAGAAAGAAACGAGCCAATTTTCCCTGCGCTCATATATTCATGTATGTCCTGAAAAAACAAACCCAGAACATACAGCATACAGACTCACAACAGTTGGGATTGTCTAAAAATGACATCACCACATTTGTAATCAGCTAGTTTAACCACTTTAAGTCCAGTCAAGATGGGTCATGTACTGATTAAAGTTTCTCTTTCTCAGCGGCCATGGTTTGGATGGTTGGCATGGCTGATTCTAGTAATCCACATTCCGGTGAGCTGCATTTTTTAGTGCTGTGCTATAATTTACAAGCATTAGTATTTTTTTTTTCAAGAGCTTGAAATGTTCTTTGTGTAGAAAGTGGAATGTAATACTCTGTAACCTAGATATTGGTGAATAAGCTGTTGTTGTCCTCTCAGCTGGTGAAAGGAAGCGGAATGAGGGCGGAGCCCGGGCACAGGAAGGGGTGGAGTCAGAGGATGATGCGGCTCAGGGAGGGAGGCGGCGGTATTCAGCAGAAGAGGACCTGGAGGAAGACCGTGAGTGTTTTCTGTGGCTACAGCCTCAGTGTCATACTGTTCTTTGCTTACAGTGCTTCACTTATAAAGCATGTAATTAAGGCTCATATGTAGTAAATGTCCAGTGACTGACAATGAGGTGAACTAGTTAAAAAAGCCTCGGGGAATCAAAGCAACCTTAACAAACAGGTTTATCTATTTTCATTCTGGTGTCATATGCTGACATGCCTGTTGGTTGACGCTCTCACAGGAGGGGTGAAGCTGGGTCTTGGTGATTTCATCTTCTACAGTGTCCTGGTGGGAAAGTCCGTCACCACCGGAGGAGACTGGAACACCACACTGGCCTGTTTCGTGGCCATTCTCATTGTGAGTGTCTCAACTAGCCGTTAAGATCCGTCATGTACAGACTCACACTAATAGAGATTTATTTTATGTTTAAAGTCTATTATGCTTGCCGAGTTTTAAAATGTAATATATTCATGTGATCAAAGCTGAATTTTCAGCATCATTACTCCAGTCTTCAGAGTCACATGATCTTCAGAAATCACTTCTAATATGCAGATTTGCTGCTCCAAAACATTTCTTATTATTATCAATGTTTACAACAGTTGTGCTGTTTAATATATTTGTAGAAAACGGTAGTGTAGTACAACTGTATGGACAAATTGGTGTCAGAGATATTACCTATGATATTAACTATCTAAATGGCTTTCATCTGTTCAAGAGTTACTATGCACTTTTTTAGATTTGCATTTAAAAAGTTAACATTTTTTGGAGACTTCATTAGACGCATTATTACAAGCCAATGCATAACTAGTTAACTTTCATTTCTATAGAAAAAGGGGAAGAAAACAAGTATATTATAAACATCTATAATAAAAGGAAATCCCAAAATGCATTATATTATATTATAATAAAACCTATACTTGTATATTTATTAAATATAAAATGTTTTATTCATATTTTTGTAATATTTATATTTCATTCAGTACTAAAGGTATGGATAAAAAATAGTTTAATTAAACATTGACTGTTGTAAACAATAATTGTTTGCTGTGTATTTTTATTGCTAATTACTGTATGTTGACTAATGAGTGGATGATGCCTTGGTAGTGACGGTAGAAAGCTCGCTCGGTTTAGGAGCAGAGACTAAGAGCTTCATTTAGGGATGTTGTTGCTGATATTGTGGTGGTTTTGCAGGGACTGTGCCTGACGCTCCTCCTGCTGGCCATTTTCAAGAAGGCTCTTCCGGCTCTGCCCATCTCCATCACCTTCGGCCTGGTCTTCTACTTCTCCACAGACTATCTGGTACGGCCCTTCATGGACAGCCTGGCAGCCCACCAATACTACATCTGACAGAAGCCCACCGACACATGAAGGGCTTTATCAGACCACAGTCGATACGTTTCAATGAGATTCAAACGCTTTTAGTGATCTTTCTGAGACGCTGTAGGTGAGTGAGTGGAGGTGTAACAACAAGCAAACCCATTTCAGTTCTGAGTTGGCATTTTTAGTTACAGTAGTTTTACTATTATTATTTTTTGTACTTACTGAGAAGGTAAAGGACTTAGCAGTGTGACCTGCATCACAACAAGTGTCACTGAAGGGTCTTTTTTCATAAATAATGACTTATAAAGTGAAGTCCTCAGACAGAAGCCTGTAAATGTGGCCTATATACAGCAGTGTGAGCGCTGTAGGCTTGCCAGTGCTTACAGCATAATAAACTATTCACACATGTAGAGTTTTTCCTGCATACTTTCAGTTTTACAAGCACTAACATTGTGGAAGGTAAAACACAAAAGCCTATGAAAGTGTGTAATGTAGATTTATCAGGATGTGATCTTAAATCAACATATTTATTTGACTTACATAGGGCTGGGTGATATATTCTAATATTCACAGTAATTTTGCTGGTGATATCAGATTTTTATGCCATTTACATTGCATTTCACAGTGTTGCATTTTAGTTGCAGAACATTGTTCTAAAACAAAACCTAGAAACCAAACCTAAAATTAAACATGTTAACATTTTATGGATGGCTAAAACTGAGCAGTTACCAAACTGTAATCTTGAGAGGTTTTAAAGATTGTATTTACAAAGACATAAGTGTTTTATACAACAGAAATACAATGTTTTGAAAATGGCAGGTTCTCTAGAAGTAGCCTCAAAAACATCAGTGTAACATTTTACTACGAATATAAAACCAGACCAAACCAGAATGATTTGATTAGTTTTAATGACAACACGAGTGCTGTGACGAGAGTATGAAAGTGTTCATGCAGAGATGTTTAAAAGTCTCTCTCACAAATATTCTATAATATAACATTTTTATGTTATGTTTTATTAAGTTAGTAACTTTACAATAATGCATTAAATAACAACGAGCAATACATGTGGAGTAATATTTCTCTTTGTAATCATTAATTAATAAAAATAAAATGTTAGTTCATGTTAGCTCATGTCCTTTAATTAATATGAACAGAGGCAACTTTTGACTTATTAACATGTTTAAATTAACATTAGCATTAATAAATGCTTTAAAAGTCTTTATAATTTTAATTAATGTTAACTAATGCTAGCAAATCGTATTGTAAACTGTTACCCAAATACATAATACCAATATATAAAAATAATAATATCAAATAGCTGTAAAATATAATAAAACAAATTGATGATATTTAATATTTCCTATGCTGTATCGCCCAGCCCTCGTCCTGGAACAACATGGCAAAATCTAAATCGTCACTGATGTAATTTTGTGTTTGAAGATTTGAATTGAAAAGTATCAGTTTATGATTTTGACCAAGTCTTTGGTTTACATTTGATCTATTAACTCTTGCTGATAATGTCACATGCACTGTCAAATTTTAAAGTAAGTACACTGGGAGCGTATATGTAGGATTTCTTCTAGACCCATATCAGGTATGCCAGCTCGTAGAAGTCGCTGGCGCCTTGCTTTGTTGTTTTTCTGTGATATTGAGACTGGAGGTGCAACACATTAGAGACAGAAACTGAATTATTTGACTCGTTTAACTAGTTTCAGGTCAATACAAATGTGTTTGTTGTTTTTCCACAGCATTTTCAGTTTAACATCATATTCAATGTAAAAAGGCTTCTTTAATCTTAGAATGAATTTTCTCGAATTGAAAACGTGTTGGTCTGGGCTTTATAAATGTTTCTTTTTTAACAGCTGTTACCTGAATGGAAACAAACCATTGCTATCACATGTTTTTATACTGCTGTATGAATATAGAGACCTTTCATGGACATGGTGATTACGGCTGCTTGGGAAACAGATGTGCTTTGAGCGGTTTAGGAATATTTTGCATATGCTGAGAGCCTTTATACTGAAGAAAGAAATTATATTTACTACAGATTAAAATTTGAATTGTTTTTATATGTTCACAGTTGAAAGGAATTGTTTTCCGCTGTCGATTTAGTTTGTTATTGTCATGCACAATGCTTGGTGTCGTGTTATAATAAAATTTCAAGCCAATTAATGGGAATTAAGGATTGTTCCTGAGCTGGATTTTTGTATATGCCAAGCCAATTTAGTGTAAGTATTAGCTGCTTATCAATTACCAAATAAAGAAAATACACATCAGTGAAACATATAGCTGCTTGAACATTTTATTAGAGCTTAAAAAAGCTACATTAATGTTGGCAAACAGTTTAAAGAGTGTGACACCATTACATTTAAATTCACAAAAAAATACACAAAACAAAAACTAATCCTAAGTCTTCCACCGCACACTGTCTTTAATTTCGTTCATCAAACTGGGACTTGTTCTTCAGTAAGAAGGCCGCTAAAAACTCGATGGGATTTGGAGGCCTGAAGGAAGAGGGATAGTGGAATTAGATACATGAACTTAATTGATACAGAGGACATTTTATTTTGATCAGACAAAAGGAGTGAATTAAAGGAATTACTTAAAAGAACATTTCACCCCAAAAAAAGAAAATTTGCTGAACATTTACTCATCCTCAGGCCATTCAAGATGTAGATGAGTTTGTTTCTTCATCAGAACAGATTTGGAGAAATTCAGTGAATGGGTGCCGTCAGAACGGGAGTCCAAACAGCTGATAAAAACATCACAATACAACACCACTCAAGTCCATCAATTAATGTCTGGTGAAGTGAAAAACTGTGTTTTTAAGAAACAAATACATCATTAAAACTTTTTTTTTATTAATATTTTTTTTTGCTTCTGGGTAAAATCGAGTCTCTGTCCATAATATTTATTTCTCCACTGAAAAAGTAATCATCTGAATCAGGAGAAAAATGCTCAGATTGAGCATCGTTTATACGTGAAAGGAGTCCAAAACTTCTTTAACAAATATGTTGGTGGATTTTGATGTGAAAGACAATAGGGGATGGACTTTTTTTATTGGAGCAAGTGTCATTATGGATTATGGAATCGTATTTTGGCCAGAAACTATGAAACATGCAGCTTTTCACTTCACAATACATTAATTGATGGACTGGAATGGTGTGGATTACAGCACAATTATTGTGATATGTTCATCAGCTGTTTGAACTCTCATTCTGACGGCACCCATTCACTGCAGAGGATCCACTGGTAAGTGATGTAATGCTACACTTCTCCAAATCTGTTCTGATGAAAAAAACAACCTCATCTACATCTAGGATGGCCTGAGAGTGAGTACATGTTAATTTCTGGGTGAACCATTCTTTTAAGGCAATCATAATCATGTTCATGTAGTTTTGTGTTTGGAAAGAAGTTAGCATGAAGTCTGTGCACTAATGCAGACCTTTCCTTGGCCAGAACCGACAAGCCCTGCAGGAGAATAGGAACCACCGTCTGATCCAGATACGCTCGTGTGGGGAGGGTCTGCAGGGTCTGAGGGTCCACCTTCTGTTTGGTGACTTTTTCAGCGGTTGTCTTCTCATTCTCCACTATTCTCTAGAGAAACATACATAGAATACACTCATAGAAATAATGCTTCATGCATGCTGCAGCCAATCCAGAACTGGTTTTCTAATCCAGTCTTTAAGACCATTTGAATACAAAATTCACAAAGTTGAAAAACAAAGTAGTACTGATGGTGTACCTGGATGTTTTCAGTGAGGCCATATTCTGCATGAGGATTTTCTGGGATCTAAAATAAACAAGAAACACAATGACAACAACTGATCGGGACAAACTGACAAAGTCCTTTCTTGTATTAAACACAATCTTGCTTTAAAGAAATATTGCAATGCTGCTCACAGGAGTGTGTCCCTCCATGCTCTGCTCGGCATCAGGGTGTTCTGGAATGATCAAAATTAAAATATTAGCCACATTAACACGTTTAATAACTCATGCGCCGCGGTACTTTACATACGAGTCGCGCATATGCGCTTGTAAAGTCACAAACTGTAACAGTTAGTGAATGGCGGGATTCAATGGGCCACTGCAGAAAGCTCAACGCTCGCAATAATGCAAACAATCAGAGATATAACTCTCCCTACCGTATGTTAACACTGACTAGGTCTAAAACCGCAGCAAATAGAATCACTGCACAATTAATCAACGCAAAATTGACCACAAAGCTCAGAAACAGCACTTACCGTCCGCCATAGTTTGTTGTTGGTTTCTACGCAGTTGACGTTGCGCATGCGCAAAAGCACACGCTTGAATGACGCGAGCGTAGGTTCTAAAAAAGAGCGGGGCCTTGTGACCCAGACTTTTGTATTTTAACTATTTACAGTGTATTTATGTTATGTTTCTCAGTAGTATTATTAAGATGTAAAGCATTATCCAAACCACTGCTGAATAAAAACGTTAATGGTGTGGTCACGAGACATAAGCCGTTAATGGTGTGGTCACGTGTTACATTACTCCGCGATTGTCAAGATGGACCAATCAGAGTCGTTTGTGATTACTAGATATGGATACTTTTTTGTATGCACGTAAAAATAAATACAAACGTAAAATGTATATATAAAAACAATTATGGAAGTTATTGGCTATACCCATATTAACTCAATGAATTAAAAATGTTAATTCACAATAAATACTAACGATTATTTAAAAAAATGTAACTAGTTAAATTATGTAAATAACAAATTAAGAAAATGTAAAACACAAAAGGTCTCAGATTATTATAAAATAAAATAATCAAATATAAAATAAAAAAATGAAAATTATGCTTCTCTTTATCAAAATTGTGCAAGCTCTAATAGCCTGCTTTCATGTATATTAAAAAAAGGAGATTGAAAATAAAAAAAAATTCGCTCAGTCCCCGCGACGCGTTAAGGTGTACGTCATTAACGTGAGACCATTTTCACCAAACACACAGCTGTGACTTCCGCGATCGATGCTGGCAAAAACAAACCGGAGAACCGACATAGCCGAGAAATATAACTTCCTCGTCAAACCCCCGGCCAGTTATGGTATGGAGAGGCCGACTAGAGTGAATGAATTCTGGGGACAGAGCGAGACAGATAGGACCAGCGCGCGCAGGAGGACGCACCTGCGGACAGGTGTTTGACGGAACCGACCGGAGACCGCTGGACCGGCTGCGCTCGTTCATCCGAACCCTCCACCGGCTCCCGGTGTCCCTGCTGAGAGCCCTCCTCCTGCTCCTCCTGTGTCTGATCCGGCCGATCCGCCGAGCCATGGCGGCCAGCGCCAAAGATCGCGGCTCCGAGGGCTGCGAGGAAACCGGAGAGCGGATCCGAAACTACCACAAACAAGCGTTCGAGTTCATTTCTGTGGCTCTGCAGATCGACGAGGACGAGAAAGGTATCTTCATTACTGCTATGCATCTGAAATGTGTAAATATCTTACATTTTATAAGAAAAAAACATAAATCAACTAATTGTGTGTGTGTGTGTGTGTGTGTGTGTGTGTGTGTGTGTGTGTGTGTGTGTGTGTGTGTGTGTGTGTGTGTGTACGAAACAGAATGTGTGTGTGTCCACATACACACACACACACACACCAAATTAGTTGTTTTATAAATGTATTCTGTACATGTATCGAATTATGAACACTTCACAATTAGGCTACTATTAATATAATATATATTGATAGTTGATTGATTATACATATAGATTATTATTATGTGCAGGGTTTCCATTTTGTATTTATTTTAAATATTTTATCTGAATCAAATTATTTATCTGTATACCAAATATTATAAAACTGAAAATCAGTTAAGTAGCAAACGTGAATACCATAGTTAGTATATGAATACTGTAATCATTAAGTATCATGGTATTATCATGTGAAGCCATCGCTTTACCACTGCCTCACTTTTTATAAGGTTCTTTTTTAACTTTTTGTGTTGTAATGTTTATATGTAAACAGGAAATATTTCACTGCACCATTCCAGAAATGCAATTAGTCTTTATTTTTACTTTCACTTCACCTGTACAGGAGCGTGTTGACATTTCACTAGTCATATGTGAACTATTGCTCAGAAGATATGAATATCCAGTGCAAATATCAATAACTAGAGAGCTGACTGGATAATTTTTAATGTATGCTAATTTATAATTATAGCAACCTAACCAGGTTGACCTAGTCCCATCTAAGCTAGTTTGGACCATCCACCATAAATCAAATAACCTGCTTTGGTCAGTTAGAAACCATTTAGTGCTATCAGGAGAGACTGGTTTCTGTTGTTAGTGCCTAAGAATACGTTTCTGAGATGACGATTGATTTTGGATGTCAGCCGTGATAAAGCGGGTCCCGGAGCTGTGTTTGCGGTGCTGCTTGATCCCTGAGGTCAGCAGAGTCGAGAGACCTGATTCAGGTTGACAGGGATTGTCCTCATCGGCAGTCGGATGGAAAATGAGGTCCCATGTACACGCTCTGTTACTGAATCAGTGGCTCAGTTTTGCACATCCTCCTCATATTTTAGTTTCATTGCATCTGCTGTTTATTTCTGATTAAGGCTTTATGTAGTTCACGTAACCCTGAGGTAACATCTTCTAAAACTCTGATGTAAAGCCACTTTTAACAAAGGTTTTCACACTTGTAATTTTAAAAGCAGATCATCAGTTACAGCAAGATTTGTATTCGTCACATACACAATTATATGGAATATAACCAGCAGTGAAATGTAAGTCAGGTCCGCTCCATGGACAGTGCAATTATATGGAATACAAACACAAGAGAATATACATAAATATAGGTATGTAAAAAAAAAAATGAAAAAAAATAAAATAAAATGTGCAGGACAGTATACTGTGGTCTTAATAAATAATAATAGAAGCAGGAATGTGCAAGAAGAATGTGCAAACAGGTTGTACAGGGTATATAGAAAGCAGCAATATGGATGGTAGAGAATAATGCATATCTTACTGATTATTAAATGGACTCATGTTGATGTTATTAGACTGAGTTTGAGTTTAGGAGCCTGATGGCCTGAGGGAAGAAGCTCCTCCTCAGTCTCTCAGTTTTTGCCATCATGCTCCTGAAGCGCTTGCCAGATGGCAGTAAACAGAAAAGATGGTTACCGGGGTGGTTTGAGTCCTTGATTATTTTAGCAGCTCTGCTTTTGCAGCGTTTGAGGTAGATGTCCTGCAGAGAGGGGAGAGCAGACCCTGAGATGCGCTCAGCTAAGCGCACGACTCTCTGTAGAGCTTTGCAGTCCTGACTGGAGATGTTTCCATACCACACTGAGATGCACTGAGTCAGTACAAGATGTATAGCAAAAGACTACCAATCATAAACCACCTTAGTGAATGCCTTATCAAATATTAATGAGAAAAATGGCAATGGTTTCAAAAAATGTAATATAAATGAATACACTACCATTCAAAAGGTTTTAATCTTTAATTTTTTTCTGAAAGATATTAGTTATTTTATTCAGCAAGGATGCATTAAAATTGATCAAAAGTTTTTGTAACTGTTGTATTGCTACAGAAACAGTCTATTTAAAAAATAAATGCTGTTGTTTTATACTTTCTATTCATCAGATAATCCTAAAAAAAAGATTGTTTCCACAAAAATATGAAGTGGAACTGTTTTCAACAGTGATAATTATAAGAAATCAGCTCATTAAAATGATTTCTGAAGGATCATGTGACACTGAAGACTGGAGTAATGATGCTGAACATTCAGCTTTATATCACAGGAATAAATTACATTTTAAACATATTCAAATAGAAAACAGTTATTTTAAATTGTAATGATATTTCAAAATAACATTTTAATACAATTTTTACATAAAAAAATATATTTTTTAATATTATTTTATGTATGTATAGCAAATATTATTATTTAATTTTTAAATGTGATTTAAAAAAGATTGTGAGCTGGGTTTGTTCCACTCGTCATGTGGTTTTGTTTTTCTGTCTGTAGTCTCATGGAGAGATGCCAGCGGCATCAGAGTACACAAAGAACAAACTCTGTTCAATAGTTTCATTGGCTGTTTCTCAATCCCATCATGCCCAGGGCCACATGGTTGGGCATGCATGACATTTAGCACGTACTGATTTATTTTAAGAGCATATTTCCAATTTAAAGCTCCTTTTGGGGTTTAAACATCAAGCATTGACGACACAATATTGACCGTAAACGTTTGTGATGTGAATTGTATCTGAACGTTTAACTTTGAAACCCAGGCGTGTTGGTTTAGGCGTGCAGTATTATTATTTTGTGTGTGTAATCCCCACAGTACAGAAAGCAGTCAGTAACGCGTCTAATCTATTCTGCGTGTGGTGTTGTAGGTGATAAGGAGCGGGCGGTGCAGTGGTACAGGAAAGGCATCGCTGAGCTGGAGAAAGGCATCCGTATCCAGGTCACTGGAGCTGGTGAGATGATTCAGACATATTGATTTCTGTTAGTGTGTAAACAAACTATGTGATGTGTTTAATTACACTAGCTTTTATTTGTAATTTCAAGACAGAACGCAGCCGGTATTATGCTTCAATACATTTAAAACTATTTCACGGTTTAAACTATTTAAACAGTGATTGCAAGAAAATTGCAACATTGTTTTAAAACAATCTCTAGTTGTCTTGATGCCTTGTGCTGGCACTGTTTCTTTCTTACATTTACATTTATGCATTTAGCAGACGCTTTTATCCAAAGCGACTTACAGTGCATTCAGGTTATACATTTTTGGTCAGTATATGTGTTCCCTGGGAATTGAACCCATGACCTTTGCGCTGCTAACGCAATGCTTTACCACTGAGCCACAGGAACTCTTAAAGGGATAGTTCACCCCGAAATGAAAATTCTGTCATTAATTACTCGCCTTCATGTCGTTCCAAACCCGTAAGACCTTCGTTCATCGTCGGAACACAACATTAAGATATCTTTGATGAAATCGGAGAGCTATCTGACCCTGCATAGACAGCAACACAACTGAAATGTTCCCAGGTCCAGAAACGTAGTAAATACATCACAGTCCATGTGACATCAGTGGCTCAACTTCAGTTTTGCGACGCTACGAGAATACTTTTTTTTGCGCAAAGAAAACAAAAGTAACATAATTTACTCAACCATTCTTCTCCCCCGAGTTACGTCTTCTACCATTTTAGAAAGTATCACAACGCGCACACACACACTTTCGCCTGAGCGTAAACCACGCTTATTATGCAGATAACGTTCATGTGCGTTCCCCCCCCCCCCCCGAATGTAAACAATGCTGATTACGTCAAATACATTCTTAGGTACTCTCTGTCACATGGACTGTTTTACCGATGTATTTACTACGTTTCTGGACCTGGGAACATTTCAGTTGTGTTGCTCTCTATGCAGGGTCTGATTTCATCATAAATATCTTAATTTGTGTTCCGACGATGAACGAAGGACTTGGAAATGATATGAAGGTGAGTAATTAATGACAGAATTTTTATTTCGGAGTGAATTATCCCTTTCATGTACACTCCAAACTTAAAGTCATGATCATTTGTCCCAAGTCCCACCCTGCAGTTTATTTTCTTCTTCTGAAGTTTGAGAGAAAGTCTTCATCTGGCTCTTTTAGGGGAGAAGGCAGACCGAGCCAGAAAGCTTCAGGACAAAATGACCAACAACATCAGCATGGCCAAAGACCGGCTGGAGCTTCTGGGTAAGCGGATGCAGTGAGGTCACGAGGAGGTGCTGCTGATTCAGGAACTCTTCTGAGAGATGAGCTCATCTGTTGTGTTTGTGCGCTCTCATGAGAGGGACGTTCGCCGCGCTCTTCTGGGAAAGCCTGCCTGAGCTTCTGTGTGATTGTTAAATGATTCAAGTCAGTTTTATGCTTGATCATATAAAGGTGAAGTGTTGTCTGATGTTGGAAACAAAAGTGTTGAAATTAGGGCTTACATCGTTGACTCTGCACATTGAAATGGAAGACGATTAAGCATTGATAAAGACACACTTCCCTTTTATTGACTCAACCATAAACACACACACACACACACACACACACACACACACACACACACACACACACACACACACACACACACACACACACACACACACACACACACACACACACACACACACACACACACACACACACACACACACACACACACACACACACACACACACACACACACACACACAGTTCTTATTTCTCTCTCTTTTCCGTGTGTTTCTGCTTTGGTTCTTGCATGAATAGGTCAAGAAAGCAATCAAGAACATGTCCAGGTCACCCCAAAAACAAAAAAAAAATATGTAAAGTTAATGCAACGAAAACAATGTCTATTGCTTTGTTTTGCTTTGTTTCGTTGAGTTTTGGTGAACTTGGTGACATTTTTTTGTCATTTATTTTCAAGGCCAAACAATTATGTAAACAATACTGCTTTTTCAGTAATGAAAAGTCAAATGTGTGTAATTGCCCCAATAATAATAATAAATGCAAATGATAAAACATAAAATAATACAATTATAGATTTAAATTTACTTAACTTATTTTCCTTTTTGTATGTTGAGGTGAAAGGTAACCTGGACATGTTTTGCGCCCTCTTACAGCTTCTGTTCTGCTTTGTTTTTTCTGGAGTTTCCTCTTAAATGTCTCTCGTTCCTCTTCTGCAATCACAAAGGCAATGTGCTTTCAAAGTCCCCCGCAGAGGGCTGCTCCGATCACACTGGCCTGTCTTTCTCCAATGGGAACCTGCGTCCAGGTGGGTGTTTGCTTTGGATTCTGGGAGATCTGTGTGTCAGATTCAGACTACAGTGATGTTTCTGTGTATGTACGAGCATGTGTTTGTAGTTGTAGGCAGTGGAGCAGTTTCCAAAAAGAAGGACACTCTCACATTTACAAATGTGCGACCCAAAAACCCACCCAAACCTTCCCCTGCGGCTGCCCCGCGCCGTACACCTTCAGCCGGTCACAGCGGCAGGACCGGCCCTCAGAACAACCTGAAGGTTCGTCTCACAGGGGTCAGACATCAGACCGTCTGCATAGTGTAACGTCTAGCCACGTGCAACCTTAAAAAGCTGTCTCGCTAGGTTTTGTGGCTGAACTTTGTTGTCATGTTTGGGTTTGTAGGGACCCCCGGCAAGAGCCGGTAACAGACATAACGCCAGCAACACTGCCACTGCGTCACCTCAGAGGAAAAGAGACATGAAGAACTTGAAAAATGTGGACAGCAAACTGGCCGACCTCATCCTTAATGAGATCGTAGACAGGTAACGTTAGTACTGTAAAAACAAATACATCAATATAAACATTTGAATGCATCGCTGTTGGTCACAGAATTGTCTGCAATGTTTTGTATGTTAATCGTTTAGAAAAAGTAAGTATGCATTTAAATATTATAAGCATGCTTTTTAATGAAAATAATGCTTATACATTAAAATTAAATGATGTATGCGTTTATTTAATGGAAAATAAACTTTTATAGTTATTGCATGTAAAAGCTATCTATATAAACAGAGCGCATACAAAAATATATACAATTTATAACTATGAGATATTATATATACACTGTGTACAGTATATATCAAAGGCTTGGAATCGCTATGATTTTTACAAATGTTTTTTAAAAGAAGACACAAATGCTCTCCAAGACTGCATTTATTTGATTAAAATAAATACAGCAAAAGCGGTAATGTTGTGAAATTATTATTACAATTTAAAATAACTTTCTTTTTGTGACCCTGGAGCACAAAACCAGTCATAAGTAGCACGAGTATATTTGTAGCAATAGCCAAAAATACATTGTATGGGTCAAAATTATTAATTATCCCAAAAACATTAGGATATTAAGTAAAGATCATGATCCATGAAGATATTTTATAAATTTTCTACCTTAAATATATCAAAACTTAATTTTTTATTAGTAATATGCATTGCTAAGAACATCATTTGGACAACTTTAAAGCCGAATTTTCTCAATATTTAGATTTTATTTGAACCCTCAAATTCCAGATTTCACATAGTTGTATCTCGGCCAAATATTGTCCAATCATAACAAACCACACATCAATGAAAATGAATAATTCTTAATAAAAAAACTGGTTTTGTGGTCCAGGGTCACATTTAAAAATTGTAAAATGTCATTTATTCCTGTGATGTAAAGCATCATTACTCCAGTCTTCAGTGTCACATGATCCTTCAGAAATCACTCTGATGTGCTGATTTGATGCTCAAGACAAAAATATAGTTTGTTTCAGTTTTCTAAATGTTTGTATTTGTTTCAGTGGGGCTGCGGTGCAGTTTGATGACATAGCAGGGCAGGAAATGTCGAAGCAGGCACTGCAGGAAATCGTTATCCTGCCTGCTCTACGTCCAGAGGTTTGTCTCCACGTCTGTAACCGTTAGCTGTTACCTAAAGATCTTGTTCTGGTTGAAACAAACCCTCCTTAACATAAGAACTAATAAACAAAGTATCACTAATCTTATGGTGGTTAATTCGTCCCTAGGCATGATTTTTGTATTCCTATCTGTTTATATTCTACAACATTGGTAGTCCGTACTAATGATGATACAGAACAAATAGTATTTTTACATTTACTTATGTGTTAATAAACGTTTATGTTGATCTCCTCAGCTGTTTACTGGTCTCAGGTCTCCTGCGAGAGGGCTCCTGCTCTTCGGCCCACCTGGAAATGGGAAGACTATGCTGGTAAAAAAGGCTCTTTTTAGATCTATGTATATCTATACACCATAAGAACAGAAGTGTATTGATCTTTTCCATTTCCTCACAGGCGAAAGCGGTTGCAATGGAATCTAACGCTACCTTTTTCAACATCAGTGCTGCCAGTCTCACCTCCAAATATGTGAGTATTGATGAGACTGTCTAATGAACTATTACTGACAGGCAGTAGAACTATTTCTATGAAAATACCTAAATTTGATGCAATTACTGTGGTGGTCCTGAATAGTAGTCTGACCAACTTTAGGATCTCTAGGACCAACTCTATAGTGCAACCAAAAGTACACTTTTATTTTGGTAGCTATTCATTTTTGACACTATGAATATTTTTGACATATTTGGCTCAACATTTGGCAGCGATCAGTAACAGCACGCATGCCCACATTGCTCAGGTAAGCTATCTGAGAAGTTTGAAGACTTAGAAGGATTTGTACTAAAACGCTAATACGTTTTGAAAATATTAAACAAAATTCCTTGTCATTATATACACGGTTTATGCCGATTTGTCATTTTTCGTAACTTTTCTTTTGAAGGAATCATATGAAATACACTTCTTTCTACTTAAGACAGGCTCAGATGATCTTTAAACTAAGCTACACAGAAATGAACAGATTTTTTTAATTCACTACCGTTGAGAAACACGTTTCCAAAATCGACCAGATCTATGTTAACTTTTTCTTTTGATTATAACTTTTGACGCTATAAACTCTGACACATCGCCACAAAAACTCTGAAAATATTGTCCAAAATGAGTTTTCTTGTTCCTCCGTTAATGGTACATTCCTCCGTTTAAACGGATTCTAACATATCCCATTTGTCATTTTTCATAACTTTGCTTGTCCAGCATTTTGAAAAGCAGTGTTTTGCATATTTTGCTCAAATGATCATTGGACCAAGCTGCGCAAAAATGACCAAAACAATTTTGATATTCACTATCTTAACTGAGAAGCAGATTGTTGTACCATCTTATCTAAGAATCCTATTAAGCTATTTTTTCAAATATGGCTTGTGATCATCAGGCACACTTCGGTTACATTAACTAAGTTAGCTTAGGATGGTAACTAATGCTATTGTGTGTTCATTCTCACACTGAAAGCTCTCATTGGCATCAGGGAAATTGTGTGATAAGCGAGCAGCCGCTCCAAACACTGTATGTCTTTCTAATGTTTTCTACAGCTCAGCATTTAATTTTTAGCATGCAAAATATCTCCCCTGCATCAGAACGAGCATGTGACGCTCCGTGTTAAGAAGCAGGCTTCCCAACCAGGGGGGGGGGGGCTCTTTTGGCTCTACATTGCTTTTCATCTGGCATTCCCTGCATTTTGGTGTTTGCGGAATATTATTGTTAATAATATATGCTACTATTTATTGGCTATTAATGGAATACAGTGGGGGGTAATTTGATCCCCTGCTGATTTGTACGTTTGCCCACTGACAAAGAAATGATCAGTCTATAATTTTAATGGTAGGTTTGCTTGAACAATGAGAGACGGAATAACAAAAAAAATCAGAAAAATGCATTTAAAAAAAGTTATACATTTATTTGCATTTTAATGAGTCAAATAAGTATTTGATCCCCTACCAATCAGCAAGATTTCTGGCTCCCAGGTGTCTTTTATACAGGTAAGGAGTGGAGATCTGCTCCTAATCTCAGTTTGTTACCTGTATAAATGACACCTGTCCACAGAAGCAATCAGTCCAAACTCTCCACCAAGGCCAAGACCAAAGAGCTGTCCAAGGATGTCAGGGACAAGATTGTAGACCGACACAAGGCTGGAATGGCTACAAGACCATCGCCAAGCAGCTTGGTGAGAAGGTGACAACAGTTGGTGCGATTATTCACAAATGGAAGAAACACAAAATAACTGTCAATCTCCCTCGGACTGGGGCTCCATGCAAGATCTCACCTCGTGGAGTTTCAATGATCATGAGAACGGTGAGAATCAGCCCAGAACTACACGGGAGGATCTCGTCAATGATCTCAAGGCAGCTGGGACCATAGTCACCAAGAAAACAACTGGTAACACACTACACCATGAAGGACTGAAATCCTGCAGCGCCCGCAAGGTCCCCCTGCTCAAGAAAGCACATGTACAGGCCCGTCTGAAGTTTGTCAATGATTCAGAGGAGAACTGGGTGAAAGTGTTGTGGTCAGATGAGACCAAAATCCAGCTCTTTGGCATCAACTCAACTCGTCGTGTTTGGAGGAGGATGAATGCTGCCTATGACCCCAAGAACACCATCCCCACGTCAAACATGGAGGTGGAAACATTATGCTTTGGGGGTGTTTTTCTGCTAAGGGGACAGGACAACTGCACCGCATCAAAGGGACGATGGACGGGGACATGTACCATCAGGGCCAGGGCATTGAAGCCAGCCAGGGCATTGATAATGGGTCGTGGATGGGTATTCCAGCAGGACAATGACCCAAAACACACGGCCAAGGCAACAAAGGAGTGGCTCAAGAAGAAGCACACTAAGGTCCTGGAGTCTCCAGACCTTCATCCCATAGACAATCTGTGGAGGGAGCTGAAGGTTCGAGTTGCCAAAAGTCAGCCTCGAAACCTTAATGACTTGGAGAGGATCCCTCCTGAGATGTGTGCAAACCTGGTGGCCAACTACAAGAAACATCTGGCCTCTGTGATTGCCAACAAGAGTTTTGCCACCAAGTACTAAGTCATGTTTTGCGAAGGGGCCAATAGTTATTTGACTCACTAAAATGCAAATCAATTTATAACTTTTTTGAAATGCGTATTTCTGGATTTTTATGTTGTTATTCCGTCTCTTACTGTTAAAAAAACCTACCAATAAAATTATAGACTAATAATTTCTTTGTCAGTGGGCAAACGTACAAAACCGGCAGGGGATCAAATTAGTTTTCCCCACTGTATATTCTTAGATGTTTCTTATTCGTATCCCTCCTGATGAAATGACCTGCCCAACACATGGCCTTCATCTTCAAGAACACATCTGTCCCATCTTTATTTGACCCTCTAACTCTAGCACTCGCTAGTCTTCTAATTGTATTCATTAGCTTTTATTAACACTAGCTTTTCTTATCTTTTTAGTTTTTTTTGCATTAAGCTAACCGAGACTTGTTATAGCACTTGCATATTATTGCTCTTATTGATTTTGATTGCTTCCATTGTCCTCATTTGTAAGTCGCTTTGGATAAAAGTGTCTGCTAAATGACTAAATGTAAATGTAATGTTAATCATATTACGGTTGTTTCAGTTTTATAAATGCAATAAGCCATTCAAACCCTTGCATTACACTCGCTTTTATTCGGTCTTAAACACTTTTTCATGTTGTGTGTGTTTTTAGGTGGGAGAGGGTGAGAAACTGGTTCGGGCTTTGTTTGCGGTTGCTAGGGAACTGCAGCCGTCAATCATCTTCATCGGTGAGAACTGTCAGTCAGACTCGTTCATGTGTCTGTAAATGTGTCATTAATGGTGGTTTTGGTGCAGATGAGATTGACAGTCTGCTGTGTGAGAGGAGAGAGGGCGAGCATGACGCCAGCCGAAGACTCAAAACAGAGTTCCTCATCCAGTTTGATGGAGTAAGTGTGTGTACTTGATCTGAAAATTCAAAGTCCTTAACACAGGTGACTGACGCTCCGTGTGTCTGTGTGTGTGTGTGTGTGTGTGTGTGTGTGTGTGTGTGTGTGTGTGTGTGTGTGTCTGTGTGTGTGTGTGTGTCTACTGTTGTGTCTGTGTCTGTGTGTCTGTGTGTGTCTGTGTGTGTGTCTGTGTGTGTGTGGTGTGTGTGTGTGTGTGTCTGTGTCTGTGTCTGTGTCTGTGTCTGTGTCTGTGTCTGTGTGTGTGTCTGTGTGTGTGTGTGTCTGTGTGTCGTGTGTCTGTCTGTGTGTCGTGTGTGAGTGTGTGTCGTGTGTGTGTCGTGTGTGTGTCAGTGCAGTCAGGAGGAGATGACCGAGTGTTAGTGATGGGAGCCACTAACAGGCCTCAGGAGCTTGATGAGGCAGTTCTTAGGTACCGTTGACCTGTAGTTGGGCACTTACTTTCAAACACTTCGTCATTGCATCCTCTAAAGTGTTTATTTTTCCTCACAGGCGATTCGCTAAACGCATTTATGTGGCTTTACCTACAGAGGAGGTACTGTGTTCACACCAGGGTCGGGCAGAGGTTATCGGTTCCCTTTTAAATCCTGACTGTGAATTTTAATTCAGTTTACATATTTCTCTAAATTAAGTCAAGGATATTAGTCATGAACCTCATATTTTTCCATGGTTCATAATATGGGAGGTACTTTATTAAACACAAATATGTACACACATGCACTACCATTCAAAAGTTTAGTATCGGTATGGTTTTGAAAATCTTAAACTCAAAAATTACAGTGTAATATTGTAAAATATTATTCCAATTTATGATTAATGTAATTTATTCCTGTGATGTAAAAGCTGAATTTTCAGCATTTTCTTGAATAGAAAGTTTAAAAGAACTGCATTTATGTGAAATATAAATCCTTGGAAACATTATAAATGTCTTTACATATCAATTTAATGCATATTTAGTGAATAAAAGTATTAATTTCTTCAAAAATAAAAGCTTACTGAACAGGGACTTTTGAAAGGTAGTGGTAATAATTCTATTTCAGTTTTTACTCATTGATTATTAGTATTATATATTAATACATTGGTATGTTTCTGTAAATGTATGACTAGTTCACTGAAAGATCGAATGTTTTATACTGCAGTCATTTAAATGTCATTTTATCCCTACCTCCTTAAATTCAACCGCAGCTTATTCATAACTCTTTTGGTTTTTTCAGTTAATTAGCATTGAACACGTACACTAATTGATCTGTGTGTGTGTGTGTGTGTGTGTGTGTGTGTGTGTGTGTGTGTGTGTGTGTGTGTGTGTGTGTGTGTCTGTGTGTGTGTGTGTGTGTGTGTGTGTGTGTGTGTGTGTGTGTGTGTGTGTGTGTGTGTGTGTGTGTGTGTGTGTGTGTGTGTGTGTGTGTGTGTGTGTGTGTGTGTGTGTGTGTGTGTGTGTGTGTGTGTGTGTGTGTGTGTGTGTGTGTGTGTGTGTTTCAGACTCGTCTCAAGCTGCTCAAGAACCTCCTCAGTAAACACAGAAACACTTTATCTCAGAAAGAGCTGAGTCAGTTAGCCAGGTGCAGTACAGCTGCATGTTTCTGTAGAGTATACAGTGGAGAGTAATGACTATCAGTGCTGGGTCATTTTATACTGTACGTGTGTTTTCAGGATGACGGAGGGTTACTCCGGCAGTGATCTGACCTCACTGGCAAAAGACGCTGCTCTTGGTCCTATACGAGGTACATCACACTATATGCAGATCTTTTATTAAAGTATACCAAGACATTAGGTTTAGAGGTGGACTTTTTGCTAGATAATTGTTTCTGTTCTTTCTCAACACAGAGCTGAGGCCTGAACAAGTGAGGAACATGCCAGCCGATAAGGTAGAGAGGATATTAAGCAGTTATATTAACATCATTTAGATACCTATTATATTATTATGATGTTTTGTTTTATAATATGTGACCCTGGAGCACAAAACCAATCACACGGGTATATTTGTAGCAATAGCCAAAAATACATTGCATGGGTCAAAATTATAGATTTTTCTTTAATGACAAAAATCATAAGGATATTAGGTTCCAAGAAAATATTTTGTAAATGTCCAACCGTAAATATATTAAAACAAAATTTTTGATTAATAATATGCATTGCTAAAACTTTTCTCAATATTAATTTTTTTGCACCCTCAGATTCCAGATTTTCATGGGTGAAACAAACCATACATCAATGGAAAGCTTATTTATTCAGCTTTCATATGATGTATAAATCTGAATAATAATAAAAAAGACAATTTTGACTAGTTTTGTGGTCCAGGGTCAGACACACACACACACACACACACACACACACACAGTTTTTGTTATTTTAGTACAAGTTAAACTTAATTATTTATAGAAAATGAGAAATGTTGCCTTGTCAGCTAGGTTTTATATGAATTATGTTATTGTATTTTACCATTTCACTTAACATTTTATAGTTTTAGTTGAATATCTAGTTGATTAACAACACTGATATTAAATCTTTTCTTAAAGGGATAGTAAAAAAACACGTGCTGTCACTTGAACTGCATTTGATATAAACATAAAAATTAGCTAGTTAAATGTTTATTCCTATTTTTCCATATATCAGCAAATGTTTTATACAAAATTGGATTGTAAATGTGAAAAAACTTCCAAGATAGTAACTGGGCAGCACTCGCTGATTGATAAATGTTCTACTTCATACTATTTTTAAACACACCACGTAGCACGCAGTGTTTCTCCCTCATGTTCTTGTCTTCTGTTCAGATGAGGGACATCGGTTTCTCAGATTTTGTGGATTCGCTCAAGAGGATAAAGAGCAGCGTCAGTCCTCAAACGCTGGATCAGTACGTCCGCTGGAACAGACAGTACGGAGACACGACAGCCGTATGACACCGACACACAAGGAGGAAAAATTGTAATATGGGAATTTGTATAATTTTAGTCTTTTCTACGCCTCTGTCGTTTGGAGCTTAAGCTGAGCTCCAGAACTCAAGCCGAGCATTACCAAACATTTTCTACAAAACCGAGAAACATTGCCCTCATTCTTCCCCTTGATTGGTGTGTGATTGATAAAGCACTTGCCATCTGTGGTGTTCTAGATGCATTTGTTCCTCTCTTATTTTGTGCTTGATTCGTGTATCCTGATAAATCGAATCCTCAGATGGCGGTGTGATGTGCTGAAGTCAATCATATAGCATCTATGGATTCCGCTGATAAATGAATGCATTGTTTGACCTCACGATTAGAAACCGTTCAGACCGCATGTGTATTTGGATTGTGTTTTTTCCATTAGCAGGCACTCGGGGACATCCGCTGACTGTATGTGAATGTCTTCTGCTAGAACTAAAGTTATGATATTGCTCCATGTACAAATGTTTTTCAAGTCTGCGGTTTTTAATGTTTCATTGTAAACGGTTTGCTGTGAGTATTTGGGAAATGATTTGATTCAAGTGCTTAACAGATTTATTTACATGTACTAACGAGGTTGTTTCAATAAAAAATAAAAAAAATGTTAAAAATATTTGAAATTATGTATCATATTTATAAAATATACTTTTATAATCTAAATAGTTTGAAAGTTAAATCATCATTAATGGCTAATTTTAGCAGTGAGGTGAAAATTCAGTGATTCTATGTAATGAACTGAACCAAAAATTTGATTCATTAGTAAAGTGCATGTTTAAAGAACAAAAATGATCATGTAAATAAAATAATTTGGTTACACTTTCCTACCACGTCCTTGTTACGGCGAAGTAATAATTAACTACATGTACTTACATAAGCTGAGGGTTTGGTTTAGGGGTTATGCATTTATTGTTAGTGAACATTACATGTAAGTATGTGTGATAAGGACACCGTAAAATAAGTGTTACCTAATATTTATGACACAGATGTAATTAATCATTAATATAATTCTAGTGAGTCACTCCAAAAAAGGAACATTGTGAAGATCAAAAACACTTTAATTTCTATCTTAAAGTGAACAGATCATTATTTAAAGGTCCTGTTTCATCCTCTGACGCTTGTCTTCAGTGTTGTATTGCGTGAGCTACATAGCAGCAAAACCAGTCTTTGTTAAAAACACGTTACACAGCCCTTTGTTAAATTCACTGTCAAAAGCATTTACAGTCAATTCTGATGGTTTTCATACAGGCACTTAATGCTAATTGGACGGCGTTTGATTGTCACACTCAAATCTGACACACACACACACACACACACACACACACAGGTGACGTGATGGATGTGGCTGTAGTTCGCTTGTGAAGGCCTCAGTGGTCCAGGATGCGCAGGTTTCCTGAAACGATCTTGTTCTCCAGCATCGCTCCGGCCGGGATGTCGATTCTGTCTCCGTGATTAGCGATAATGATAACCGTGCCCTGTTGTACAGAAACAACAGATTACGATATGCACACAGTGTGTGTGTGTGTGTGTGTGTGTGCACGCTCACAAATATCAGACGTTCGTACCTTGACTGTGACTTGTTTCCCGAAGGTGACGTCTCCTGATACAGTCAGGTGATCCAGCTCCAGCATGTCTGGGATGCTCTCAAACCTTTTCAGGAAGTCTCGAACCTAGAACGTTAACAAAAACTTTATTTTTTTATTAATTATTGAACAGGTAATTCAATATTTCAGGCCTTAAAACAGAAGCTTTTTTTAAAATAATTTTAAAATGTTCTAGAAATTTATTTGATAATATAACTATAGTAATTTATATATATATATATATATATAGTAATTTTAAATAAATATGATATTGTATATTAATAAAATACATAATTTAGGAGTACTCAATTATTGACCAGCTAATGTTTCAGGCTTCACAGACAAGGTGCCTTTAACTGAATTATGTCTGTGAAATTACTAATTTTATTAAGATTTTCAGCTAATTTCTTTGATGTTTTAAAAATAATAATAAAATATATGTTTAATTTATTTTAAAAAAAAAATATTTCATTATTAATAAAATAATTTGAATTACAAAATGACTAACATTTCATGAGTTAACCTATTTGTGATGTTTTAAATACAATAAACATTTTAAATATATGCAATATTTCATCAATAAATAAATAATTTAGCAACATTTAATTACTAAACAGTTAATGCAGTGTTTCTGGCCTTAAAGACTTTTTAACTGAATTACATCAGTAAAATAACTGACTTAAAAAAACGTTATGCTCCTCTCTTTGATATTTTATAATATAATATATGATAAAATAAATTATAATTATAATAAAATGTTAAAAATTATTATTTTTTTTTATTTCAATATTTTCTAATTGTTTTATTATTAACAGTTGATGTGAGGTTTCTTTAATTGAATAACGAATAAGTATGAACTTTTACGCTAATTGCTTTGAAAATATAATTAGCATATTCTAAATATAATAGTCTAGTATTGAGGTATTGAGTGCTTCACATGACAGTCAAGCTCTCTCTTCCTGTCTCTTGTCCAGAATAAGCAGCACAGTGAACCTCACTTTAGTGAAGGAGCTGCCCAGTTTGACGTGAGGTGTTGTGGGAAACTCTCTCTTGGGGCTCATGGTCAGAGAGCCTGCGTTCATGCTGTACAGGTTGGACATGACCAGCAGGAGGTCCGAGGTGGTTTTGACGGGCAGGAAGCGGCTGCGGGGCACGTTGATGCCGAGCGCGTTCTCGAAGCTCTTCATGGCAGAGCCCACCGCCGTCTCCAGCTGGATGACGTTCAGACCGCCGTCGAGGGTCTGGAAACACAACAGAAGCCGTTTCACAACCAAACGTCCACACGAGCGTTGTTCTCTGTAATGGAGAAGGCATGAAGGTCACCTTAGGGTTGACGATGATCTCCATGTCCATGGCGTTTTTTTCATGAAGCCTTTTGATGGCCGGAAGGCTGATCCACAAGTTGTTGGTGTTGAAGATCTTGAACTTGGTGACTGATTTAAACTCATCTACGTGAGCTTTGGGCACCTGCGCGATCTCCAGCAGCCTGAGTTTACCGTCGTACTGTGTCAGCGTGCCACCCTGAAACAAACAACACTGAATGACTGGACTGCCATTAGCCAATGAGCTTGAAGATACACTCACAGCGGCACTCTGATCAGTCTTCGCTTAGGGCAGGGGTGGGGAACGTTGATCCTGGAGGGCCACTCTCCTGCAGAGTTTAGCTCCAACCCTGGAAAACACCTAACTGCATCCTGAAGAGCTCTATTAGCTGCATCAGGTGTGTTTGATTAGGGTTGAGCTAAACTCTGCAGGGACACCGGCCCTCCAGGATCAACGTTCCCCACCCCTGGCTTAGGGGTATAAAGAGGTCTGAAAGCACTCAGACAGGAATGTTCAATCCAATCGTTTTGATAGAGAGAAACAAGCTATAATTCTAGTTTCAATATTATTTATTCTTCAGACATTGTTCTTTAAATACAATAAGTATTAGCTGTATACAAAGTGAACAACATTTGGTTTTCGAGCAGTGAAAATTTGGACATGGAGCCACATTGAGATCCCAATATGCCTGGGATTGAACTACTTTGGGCCTTCAAAATTTCTTAGGAACCAGAATCTAAAATCATATTCAGATATCTTTAATACTTCTTCAGTTACACGCTAGCAAACTTCGAACAAATTATATTTATTGCACTTTGACAGTTATGTTTTGATAGAGGAAACCAAGATACATTTCTTGTTTCGACACTATATGTTCTTTAGACATTGCTCTTTAAAATAAATCTGTATGCAAAGTAACCCACGTTTGGTTTTTGACCACTGAAAATGTGTACAATTTACTCCTGGAGCCATATTGAAATTCCAATATCTCTTTAACTGAACCATGTGGGACCTTAAAATTGAAGATACCACAAGGAAAGTTTGTTAAGACCCCACATCTGAAAGGGCATTAAGAAATCTTTATTACTTCTTGAGTTACAGGCATGCAAACTTTGGAGGAAAAAAACCTGAAAAGCCCCCCCCCCCCATTTCTGAATGGCCACCATTGGCATATAATGCACGATTACTAAAGTCAACAGATTTTACTAACAGACCTACCAATCACTGTGGCATTAAATACTTTGGCTTTCATCTCTATAATTTTTTTCCCCTTCAAAAATAAATACTGGGAAAATAAATAATTTGAGCCGGGGACCTCTGGTTGAGTTCCCATGGAATGACCCACAACAAAAAAAGACAATAGCATGACATTTGACATTTACATTTAGCAGACGCTTTTATCCAAAGCGACTTACAGTGCATTCAGGTTATACATTTTTTGGTCAGTACATGTGTTCCCTGGGAATTGAACCCACAACCTTTGTGCTGCTAACGCAATGCTCTACCACTGAGCCACAGGAACTGAGTAAACAGATGCCCAAAATTGGCCCACGATGACCTTTGGTTTGACCTGCCATGCCATATCACAAAAAATAGAGGGGAAAACATGCCATCGAAGCATATCTACATTTCTAATTTATACTTTTGTTTTTACTTTTTTATTGTTTTATTTCTGCATTAAAATGTAAACAAAACTAAAACAATGCTGTATTTTTAAGTGAATTTGGTTTGAAAAATATTTACATTTATTTAAATGTAAACATCATTTACATTTAATAGCTTAAATAATTTGTTTTTACATTTAATGCATACAATATAGCTGGATATAACAACATTTAATTTAGGCTTTTTTGTTTGTTTTTGTTTGTTTGGCCCTTCGTAGTAAATAGTTCAGGCACTTTTGCTTTATTGCAAGCAGCTTTACAGTATTAAACATGAAAAAACGTGTCAGTGTTGCTTTCAACATGAAGTACAACTTCGGTTTCTTCTATAAACCAGCTCTCCAGGGTGTTCATGTTTTTACTCATGGACTTTGAGAGTAGTTTACCGACCCGAGCAACTTCTGACTCCCATACAAACAAACAAACTTAGTTCTGGCCTGATTTTGTTCAAAATGACGTCACACCAGTCTGTTCTTTGACTTTGCCTGAAGTACATCAGAGCCTTCAGAGGACCATTTCACGTCATTTATTAACTCTCAAGTCATTTGAAACCAATCTGAAGTCATAAAATGATCAGTTTTGAGGAATGTTTATGCTGCTCTACTGTTGTACTCAGAACGATACATCAGCATGGTGACCCCACTCACCTTCACGTCAGCTCGGGTCTTATCGGTGACCTCCATGACGAATTCGCAGCGTTTGTCACGGGGCTGGCTTATCAGGTGGTTCAAGATATGCAGGTCCACCGTGGCGCCCAGGTTGTCAATGTTGGACACAAAGATGTACTCTTTCCCTTCTGCGATCAGCTTGTCCAGCAGGCCGGAGTTGTAGAAGCTGGCGTAGATGTCTCCGTGCCCGGGTGGGTACCAGGCCTCTTCATTCTCACCCGTCAGGCCCAAGCTAGTGGCCACTGGTAACAAAGACTCCTTATTGATCCTGGGATACCTGCGCAGGACAGGAAAACAGACACGGTGACAATGGAAAAGCAGTGGAATAACAGATTGCATAAAAGTGCAAGAAACGGGTGAATCAATCTTGAAATATTAATACATCATTTACTGATGTTTTATTGTAAGGATTGATGTTCCCAAAAGCTGGCTGATATTTGTTTCCTTGCATATTAACAATATATTTAAGATTTTGGGAACATTTTTAGAATGTTTGTTTTTCATTACCTTGTATCCATTAACACTCCACTAAAATACTTAACTTGATCAAATATGAGTACAATATTTTCCAGAAAATACCACTGGCTCAAAATAGCAGATAAGTCACATAACTGTATAGGTCACATTTTATTACAACTTCAGAAATTATGTAAAATACAAAAAAGATGTAAAATACTGGTTAAAAAACCCCTGAAACATTATAATCATGTATTTTAGTTCCTGTCTCTCCACAACAAATCCTTTAAATTAATTTAGATCAGACTGAGAATGAAAACATACAAGTACAAAACAAACATATTAATCATTTTAAACAACATGTACTGTAAATGTCAAGCCTAATGAACTTATTTAAAGCAAAACTGAAAGGACTGGCATGTAGAAAATGTGAAATATAAATACAATTGCACTCATGTACCTCTCTCATTCTACACGTTTTGCACGCTTGACATTAATGGCTTTATAGAAGTCACAGCATGTTTCAGATGATTACAAAATTTCATATTGCTCTCTGTCCTGGATAGGGATGATGAGAAGCGTGTGTGTGTGTGTGTGTGTGTGTGTGTGTGTGTGTGTGTGTGTGTGTACCTGCTCTGGTTGAAGGTGTGTATCTTGACGTGGTGATGTGTGTATTTCTGCAGGATCTTCTTGGTGTCTTCATCGGTGTTGAAGGAATTCATCAGCACCAGCGGCACATCTGCATTATACGACTTATTCAAATCCTGAAAGAGAGAGATTCACACAAGGTCTTTCATTTGATACACAACAATTATTGTGAGATTCATGTGATTCATTTTCTGGAATAACTGTCTGTATACAGATGTGCATGTATTTAGTTTGATATATCTTCAGTAACTTACTGTATGACCATTACACTAAAGTATAAGATTGCATAAAAGATGCTTAATTAAATGAGTCTGGATGTTAAAATGCATTCTTCTCAAAACTCATAAACAAAGAATGAAAAATGCTTGTTGTTTGTGTGCAGGTTATGCAGAAAATAGTCACGTCACTACAGAGCCCTGCATTTGATCCCCATTTTAATCATAGGTATTACATAAATTAGTATTTCTCAAGATATTCCTCTAAATGCCTTCAATTTTGTCATGTGGATAAAACCTGCTATTACACAACTTTGAGGTACACAGTCATTGACACAGAGGGAAACCTTTACCAAGGTCTGAATCTGCAAACACGGCCTTACCTCATCTTACACGGATCATATATGTGACCCTGGACCACAAAACCAGTCATAAGGATAGGACAATATTTGGCTGAGATACAACTATGTGTAAATCTGGAATCTGAGGGTGCAAGAAAATCTAAATACTGAGAAAATCACCTTTAAAGTTGTCCAAATGAAGTTCTTAGCAATGCATATTACTAATCAAAAATTAAGTTTTAATATATTTACGTTAGGAAATTTACTAAATATCTTTATGGAGCATGATCTTTACTTAATATCCTAATGATTTTTAGCATAAAAGAAAAATCGATAATTTTGACCCATACAATGTAATGTTAGCTATTGCTACAATACCTGTGCTACTTATGACTGGTTTTGTGCTCCAGGGTCACATATAAGCCAAAAAGAAACGTCTAAACCCATATACTTGGCACGTCACCGCACACACAATTATTAACTATTATGCTCAATTATAATTATTTAAGCTCAACTCCACATACATCAAAGGTTTGGGTCAATAAGAGTTTTAGAGGAATTACTTTCATTCAGCAGGGATGCATTAAAAGCATCAACAGTGACAGTAAATACATTTATAATGTTACAAAAGATTTCTATTTCAAATAAATGCTTTTTTCACTTTCTATTCATCAAATCCTGAAAAAATTATTAGTTTCCACAAAAACATTTGCCATTGTTTTGAGCAGCAGATGAGCATATTAGCATGATTTCTGAAGGACCATGTGACACTGAACATGAATTTGAATTCAAATAGAAAACAGTTATTTGAAACTATAATGACTTGGTAAGTAAGAGACTTAACATCACAACATCTCTAAAACACCACAGTCTCATCAGAGGTTGTGGCTGGAAACACATGTGTTGTAATACCTCGATCTGCTGTACGGTCAGGTCCAGGAAAGTGTTTTCGTTGCGGACGCTGATGAGACTTTTGGGTCCTTTGCAGCCCATGCTGGTCCCCAAACCTCCATTGAGCTTGACCACAGCCAGTTTATTAAGGCTGGACGCCACATCGGCAGGAAGACCCTTGATCTTCTCATAGGGCTGAATCTGTTGAGTGAAATACACACGTATGATTTATATAGCAAACACACAGACGCATTATTAATCACTCTCTCAAGATACAGAAACCTTGTGTGGAGTCAAGAAAATGTATTATCTGTGTGCTTTTTTCACTTGATTAGAAATATACAGTCTGGTTTTATTCGAGCAAACCCTTTATGAAGATTACAGGACACCCAGTTTTATCAGAGCAAAGGTATAGTTAGGTGAGAAAGACCTGCGTTTCATTTTTTAGTGCAGGGTTTATTTACTCCAGTCAAACAGAGCAGAGCTCCACATTTCTCCTATCTAGCAAAGGCATTAACCTTAAGATCATGACATGAAGAGAGCTGTGAGAGCTACTGAAACACAGCCTTGCGAACAGTATTCTTCTGTATGAAATATGAGCTGATTTGGGTGTGCTGCTTTTGATAAGAGCTTCCAGCCTGCGACTGACGCAGACCTTGCACACACACGGACCTCATGAACTAATATTGTGTAAAGCGGCCGTCAGCTTCACCACCGCAGCAACGGTTGAACTATCTCACTGCTGTGAAGACAACAAGGTCAATGACTCTTACAACTAAACTACATTTATTTTCCTTGTGGTTAAAGTATCAGTCAACCATTTTGCATGAAAACTATTTTAAATAATTTAAACGTCTATATAAACTGAATTTTATGCATTTAGTGCAAGCTAAACTTAATTGTAAAATGTAATTTATCTTCTTTTTTAATGGAAGTGAATGGGGCCAATTCGTAAACATTAAAATACACGGCTTCAAGATGATGGGAAAATTCAATATATCCAACATTCATTCAGCTTCATTGCTGTGACAACATAATGCCATAAAATAAATAAATTGACTAACGATGATGATGATTTAAACACTTTACAGCTCAAATAATACATACTTTTTAACAGAAGGAGTGATTACAAGCTTCACATTTTTCTTTCAAATGCACCACAAATTTGGTCTCATTCAGTTCCACTGACCTTTTATTACTTATTATTGTTAATATGGAGGGATATGTTTAATTTTTGGGGGGTTTGTCAACATTAATGCCACACATTCTTGTGAAGCTTAACCAGTAATATTCCTTGAAATGTCAATAGATGCTCTTTTTTTGGTTTGGAGAGAAACTTCTGAAAGAGTTCATTGATATACAATACATAGAAATGATCAAAATGTATTAAAAACAAACTATTTCTCTTCATATAACCCCTTTAAAAGAAGTATAGTCCAGGTGACTAACAATACATTTAAAACCACAGGCCAATCTCCTGACTGCAAGTCCGCCAGTGTGACCAAACCAAACATCTGAGACGCCGGTTGAGAAAATGACACGCACACAAATACTCAGCTGACCGATCAAGCATCCAGCCAATGAGAGCTTCCACGGACGGGGGCTGAAAGAGAACCATTGAGAATTACGCTAGAAGATTCAGTGCTGATCTAGAAGCAGCCGGGATGTTTATTTCGTAATGGTTTGATGAGTCTCGGTCTCCTGGAGCTGATTTCAGATCATTCGTCCTGCTTTACTATGTGCTGTAACATGAGTTTCTCAACGGCTGGTTGAAAAGAAATGTCAGCTAAGGCTGTGGGATGCTGGAAGGGACGAGCTATTCATAGTCTAACCTTCGGTGTGGGGGTATTTGCAGAGGGGCCGTGGGTTATTTGAAGAGGGGATCAACAGGGAAAGGTCATGGACTTGATAAACCACCCATACACATGCACGTTCTGCTGCCGCTCGCCCTTTCTCGCTATTCAGCGGCTTTGTGATGTGGTGATAGGAAAGTTATACTGATAAAATATGTTGTATTTCATAAGGTAATGATGGTTTAAAAAGTACATCTGTCTAGGACTGTGCAGTTGCATTGCTTTATATGTAATGTACACCTTAAATGTACCTTAGATTTCTTTGCACCATCAGATATTATATTGTCCCATCATAACAAACTATACATCAATGGAAAGCTTATTTATTCAGCTTTCAGATGATATATGAATCTCAGTTTCACAAAATTGACCTTTATGACTGGTTTTGCGGTCCAGGGTCACATATTAGTGCTGTCAAACAATTAATCGTGATTAATCGCATACAAAATAAAAGTCTTTGTTTGCATAATATATGTGTGTTCTGTGTATATTTATTATGTCTATAAATACACACAAATACAGTATATATTTTGAAAATATTTACATGTATATATTTATATTCATATAATTTATATTATAAATAAATATATTTCATATATAACATATATTTTCTGAAATATATACATGCATGTGTGTGTATTAATATATACATAATAATTATACACAGCACACACATATATTATGCAAACAAAGACTTTTATTTTGTATGCGATTAATCACGATTAATTGTTTGACAGCACTAATATATATATATATACACTTGATTTACAGATCAGTTATTAAATACATATATTAAAGGAGGTGAAATTGGGATTGATAATCTTGTTTTGAAAAAAATATATATGCAAATATATAAATAAAAATATTAAGAATTCAAACTGTCTGTCTTAACTAATCTTTTCATGAATTTGATTCAATATTGCTAAAAACATTATGCTGTAATAATATATACAATATTGCTGAAAAATGCCTATTTTTATAGCTATACTTTAATTTTAAATTCGTTATTAATCATCCTTAGAAGCCACACAAGGCATGCAGCGCTCTTTGGTCTCACCGAGCCTTCGGGTGGTCTCTGGATCCTGGCCCAGTCCACAGACGGACCCTTCTCCTGAAGGAAACGGTGAAAGAGCTTCTTGAAGCCCTCAAAGTCCTTCCTGGAGATCTGCAAGAGGCACAAATATCCAGATCACATATCCAGCTTTCATTATTTCCATCCATGTTTACCTTTAGCTCTACAGTATATCCTGCAGTTCAATATCATGTTTATTATTATTTCAGGGTCGTATGAAAGGTCAACATTCGTGAGGGTTTTGGGAAGCTTGTAACTAACTTGTATTAAACCTGGGATGTTTTAGTTTTTAATTAAAGGTTTATTAAATTAATTAAATTCTTTAGAGTTGAATCTATGTTAGAGTGATTAATCGAACCCCTAATTACCCTGTATAACACCGCAGCATATAAGCGTAATTAATACGCTGAAGAGTCTCCTTTAACCTTTAGACTAAACCTTCTGGCGATGCATCATGGGATGATAGGCTGTAATTAACACACAGCTCCTTCATTAGGTCACCGTTTCACGGGCTGCTGCATAAAAACTAATTAATGAGACTAACTGCATGCTGTGTGTGTCGTAACTGCTCACATTAAGAGCAGTTTCATTGTGAATAAACATCTTAAACTTGGCTGAATGATATTTTTCCAATCTGTGCATAAGACTCAAATTTTCAAAATTGTTTTTCAATTTTATAAGCTATTATTAATGGGTCAATGACAAATAACAATGTCTACTGATAATTTTTTCTTTAATCCAGTTTAAAATGCATGTCCCAAAATATAAAAATGTTTATGCATGTTAGTTAAAACATGCATAAATGTTCATTTAATTTATGTTCATTTCATTTTCATGTTCAAATGTTCAAACATGCATCTTCATTTCCAGCAATATCATCGACTTGATTGCACAGATATTATTTAAACTGAACTGAGCTGGACAATGCCATCACTGAATTCAATAATGATCTGAAAATTGAGTGTTAAATCCTGTCATTTTACATTATTGACACAATTTGCCTATTTGATATTGTGCAGTGCTTTGTTACAATTTGCATTGTTAAAAGCGCTATATAAATAAAGGTGACTTGACTTAAAAAAGATTCACCCGAAATCTAAAATATAGATTTAATGTGTTTGATCTTTAAAATGGTCAAGTGGTACATACGTGAGCAGGGGGTTAGACACACACATGGAGTCAAGGACAGAAGCACCACTGGAACGTGTGTGTCCCCTCAGTCGAGCACAAGGGTCTTACCTCCGCCTCTGATGGCTTGGCAGTGGTCAGGAGCTTCTCCAGCTCTGTGTGCATGGAGTTCTCATGCTGCAGTCTCAGCTTCTCCTGAAACTCCGCCATCCCTGCATTAGGACTGATTCTATACAGATCTACACACATGCAAACACAGGGAAAGAAAACATTACTGGCACAGCCTTCAATGTTGTGACCACATAGCAACTGGTCATTATTGTAGCTCTTCAGACTATTCTGTTCCACCATGGGTTTTGGTAATTGGCATATCATTTAAATAATTCAGGTAGAATGTAGGTGTTCTTGAAACTAATCTCTTATGTTCACCAAGACTGTATTTATTTGATTAAAAACACAATAAAAACAGTATTGTGAAATATTATTACTAAACTATAATATTACTGAACTATAATAATTAGACACCAATAGTTAATTAAGCAGCAAATCAGCATATTAGAATGATTATTAAATGATCATGTGATGTAATTCAGCTTTGCATCACAGGAATAAATTACATTTTAACATAGATTTAAATAGAAAATAGTTATTAAAAAAGTATAATTAGCTATATTAAAATTTCACATTTAAAATAATCGAACAATATGATGGGTTACTGTATTTTAGTTTAAACAAATGCTGCCTTGGTGAACATATACTTATTTTAAAAACAAACAAACAAACAAACACATATTCCAAATGTTGACTGGTAGCACTGTTTTATAAGGCTGTTAAAAAAACACTTACCAGCAACAAAAGACATGATTAAAAACTTCAGACAGCTCTCAGACTTAAAAACCCAGTAGGCCTTTATATCAATCCTGAATTGAACTCAGCAGTCCAGAAAGGTCCGAATCACCAAGATAACACTGTTAACAGTTTCTTATTTTACACTACAACTGCATCGATGTAGAGCAAGCAGTCAAAGGATGCTTTGAGTAGCCTAACTCAGATCTACTAAAATAGAAAAGCTACTAAAACGTTAGTGTTCAGGACAGAACCGGCTCCGAGCATCCGAACCCTGTGTGCAGCCTCGCCTCTGAAGCTAGATGGGATTTCAGACAGACTGTGGTGTCATGCACAGGACACCCGATCAGGGCTTTGTAACGCGCCGCTGAAAGCGCACGATTCTTTTAATAATACCCAGCACTGCCCACCGGTCACGTCACGGAAAAAGCCAGTAAGTCCAGAAACGGTGAACAACGTTTGTAGACAATCGCTGCTGAGCAAGATGCGTTCTTTCATTCTGTCCTGAGAGTTGAACGCTCGCATAGAACGCGCTTTGAGTTCGTTTCTGGTGACAGGGAACGTTCACCTTGAACGCGTTATTGGGTCAATATGCTGCCTTCGTGGGGATTTTGATTAAATGTCTCGAATCTTTTAAATTTGGACGCTCAAAAGATTCGTTCACTGAACCTTTCTGTAGGTTAAATCGTTACAATGTGGATCCGATTATTAATTAAAAACGCGGTTTACATAGGGTTTCAAGGGGGCGTTCACATACAACGCGTTCTGAGATTCGAATGAGCGCCATTAGAACGCTCGCTTACTGACACTTTGTGTGGGTTAAGAAGTGAATTGTTAACTAAGTGAACCCGATTTGTTTAAAACTTTTTAGCGAAACAGTCTCATCATTATTACATTTGTGTCATTTTAATTGTGTCTGATCATTTCAGTTTTACTCATTCGTAACTCCGCCCCTTTCTCTTCTTCAGTCCCGAGATGCGTTCAAACCGGTTCAAACGCAAAAAAAAAAACGTTTTAAATGCTCGAGCCCTTTAAAGCAGGAGGATTTTTAATTGATAATTGCTAGAAATTGTATATTTTTTTAATAGGCTATCATTCCTCTGGGTTTGGTTAAGATGTGGGCTCCACTCTTTTACATTTAGAACAAATTGTATAACTATCTTCATCATTATTGTCCTTGTTAGACCAATTATTTACCATTTCAGTCAAAGTCAAAGTCTGCTTTATTGTCAATTCTTGCACATACAGAGAAATGAAATTGCTCTCAGACCCTAGGTGCATACAGATAACACTAACAGTAGAACGTAAAAAATACAGATTAATATAAAATACTAATATACAAAAAATATAAAGTAGCACAAGGCATATTTATTAAACAGATGTGCATTTTATTGTTTAGCTTTTGCAGCAAGCCCCCTGACCCCTAGCCTTAGCTATTTTACTAGTTATGGTTGTTTTGTTTTCGCCACTTTGCAATTCTTCTAGCTCTTTTGAATGCAATATAACGCCTGTTTGAATGTCAAGCAGGACTGTAAGCTTGATTGATACAGCAGCACACAGCTATAGCATGAGGGGGAGTTAGCTTGTCCTGCCTGAATACAGACCTAACTAGCTGCTGCTTCTGTCAGGCCAGTCACAGACACCCAGGATCATGTCATGAACTCTGCCATACAAGAAGAGCTCCAAGGTCACCGACCCCTTGCAAGCAAACACAAGCGCCCTGCCCACAGCTCGGGGTTTTGAGGGGTTGGGGAACTATACTCAAGCACATCTAGACAGCAGACAGGCTTGCTTGCTCATTTTTGACAAGCCATGCGAGGATACTCACGTCCACTGCACTGCAGCACACGCTGTTTCACAGGCGGAAGTCAAGTGTCGCGTGAAATTGGTGTATGGGTATGATGTTTGTTCACGGACCAATCAGAGCAGGGGGTGGTCTGGCTCGACCAATCAAATTCCAGCCTTGTTGGTGGCGTTGCGTTCTACTGCGTAAACATGTGAAACAGCGTCATCTCTTGGCTGTGGTTGTAAACTAATAAATTATATACTTTTATTTTTGTTTTACTTGTAGGTTTTATCAAACGGAGAGTGTTTTATTTAGTGTATGAAAATTATGCAGGATTATATGCAAGTCCCTTTTCCACAAAAAAAACATGCTTTAATAAATCGTATTTAGCTAAAGTCAAGAGTAAACAAATCGATATTCTGGCATAGATTATGAATTAGATGAAAAGTCAAATACACAAAAACAGAAATACTCAAATAGTCGAAATTGACAAACACTTATTTCGTAATTTATGGCATAATTCTAACCTATTGTCAATAAAGACTTGTCATTATTTAGATTTTACATCTCATAGGTATGTCATTTTCATAAATTAAGACTTTCCAGATCATAAATGTGACTTACTGTGTCATAAGTTCAACTTTAGTCATAATTATGATTTTTCAAAGCATATTTTTTTCTTAAGTGGCAGAAATTAGCTTCCATGTCTACCATCCCTTTTGACCAATGAATTATCATGATTTCTCAGTCTCTCTTTATTATACAAGCATCACTAAAATAATTCATTAATAGTCGCTGTTATAATTTCTAGGACATGTCTGGGCTTTTAAGTGTTATAAAACGAATTCCCTGATATATAAAGGTTTTCATTCAAACAAAAAGGCCTGGCTTGCTGTCTACAATGAAGAATCTTATCATTAATTAAATTAATTCACACCTATTAAATTAAGTGTATTCAGAGCTAGAGATGAGATGGGCATGACAACATAATTCAAATACACAAACATTTATTTTCCACATGGCCTTTTATTGTTGTATGACAGATGATTGCTATTTTGGTCAGGACAACTATGTGCGTAACGATTTTAATTGGAAATGTTCTTCAGGTGTTGCCCCAGACACTTCAAGCAGAGGACGTTACAGTGCAAACGTTTCTTGTGAAGTAACACACACGCATACATTAAGAGACATGAATACACACACGGTCAGCTGTGAAATCTACAGGACTTTACAGTCGGGGATTTGGGGACTTTGAAGAGTCTAACGGCTGCCGGGTTGTTGTGGAGACATCAAGTCACGCAAGGAAGGTGAGTGCCGTGTCTCGCTCCTCGACCAGCTCAGCGGCGGTGGCATCCATCTTACCACGGGAGAAATCATTGATGGAGAGTCCGTCAACCACCTTCCAGCTCTTGTTCTGTTGGGGAGGAAAATATTAGTACTTGCATAGAGATCTTATATTTCTAAACTACTTTGTTTTCTTTAATTCATAATTTGATTTCAGTGTTTTGACAACGATTGGAAAACAAACCTTGATCTTAACAGGGAAGGAGTACATGAGGTCATCAGGAACGCCATAGGAATTACCAGTGGAGTAGATGCCCATAGACACCCACTCATCCTGTTAGACACAGAAAAAGTAGTATTTAGCATTAACCCTGTAAAGCCTGGCATATGAAACAAATCAGATGTGTTGACATGTGTTTTACAATATTAAAAAGGCATTTTTCTTGCTTCAAAAAGTATATTAATCAGAGGTAGTCTGTGTATAGCTGTACTGTTTTTTTTTTAAGTAAAGTTGATCATGCTGAATTTGAAGTATGCTGAAATTTAATAAAGTAGTTTTGACAAGGAAATTATGAAAAAATAAGAAACCTGGAAATGTTTTAATCTTGTAACCAGAATCTAATAGCCTAGACACGCAATTGATCTCCAAAGGGTCCACATGGTGCAAACTCACATCAGGAGTGCCGAACCAGAGGTCCCTCATGTGGTCACAGATGGCTTTGGCAGCAGACATTGCACTGGAGAGCTTCCTGGCCTTGATGACAGCTGCACCTCTCTGCTGCACCGTCTGGTGTACAGAGAAATTAAAAGAACTGCAGATGGGTAAATTAAAGCAATAAGCTACAAAAAGTCATGTGTAAAGCTATGGTCATATTAGCGCAATTTCAGCTACATTTTGTGGGTAAAAAAGATCCATCATCTAGTGTCAATAGGATAGAGTTGTGTGAAGCACAGCTCACACAAATCACGTTTAAAGCAGTTTTCTGTTGGTAAATGCTGTGAATCTGATTTAGGGGGAAATCTTTCACCCTCGTGCAAAATTCCAGATCGTGTGGATTTATTTGGAAATTAATTATTAAACCAAGAGTTGAATTCATTACTAATAAGTTGTTGCAAATAAGTTGGTTCCCAAGATATAAAGCAACTTGATGCATTAATTAGGTGCATTTATCAGCTTTTTTAGCGGCTTCAAACATGCATCAGAAGTTGAAGTAGGAACTACCCATTTTATAACATTATAAGCCCGGTCAAGGGCAAACGTGACAAGTCATTTCCTTTGAAAACATTAAATCACAGAGTTATTTTAATCTTATTTAAAAATGGGATTAAATTAGCAAACGGAGAATTATGCTATATCTGATTTTCTCTTGTAAATAACTCCACAGTTTCAGAAGTCAGACTTACGCTGATGAAGTCGCCCTTCAGCCAGCTTTCGTCATTCACTGCCTCAAAACCGGACTTCTCCTTCCCATGATGGTTCACGATAGCATGGTGCACATCTGGGTACTGAGTTGAGGAGTGATTTCCCCAGATAATCACATTCTTCACATGGTCAGAGGGCACGCCCACACGTATCGCCACCTACAGGCATGGAGGAACACCGCAGGTGAGCAAAGGGCTCTTTATGTGCAATATGTGCCAACAATGAGCTCTCTAAAATTAGCTCACTGTCTTGGTCTTTGAACTACTCCAGAGTACGTAACTAGATACGGCTGCTCTAGAACTAAGCTAGATGTGGTTGATGGGCAATAAAAAAAGCTTGGTTACCTGCAGCACTGGAAAGCACAAAGATTGAGTTAGAGACTTCAATAAAGCAGAATGAGAAGTGAAGGTGAATGAGGCGGTGGGGTTCGGACCTGAGAGCGGGCCCGGTTATGGTCCAGACGGGTCAGGCAGGAGAAGTTCTCCTTAGGAATGGAGGGAGCAGATTTGGAGGCGATCAAACAGTTGGTGTTGGCTGGGTTTCCGACAACTAGCACCTATGAAAGAAAACGAAAAGTGAACGGCAGAACAACAAACTGACTAGGACTGATTCTGCCCGCATTGATTTTTCATTGTTGTCTAAATCAAAAGCCAGAGGTTATACATCTCAAATTCAATTGCACATAAACTGATTCAAGCTGCATTAATTGTTGCAATCTTGTACCTTGACGGTCTTCTTGGCATATTTCTCCAGTGCTTCACCTTGGGTTTTAAAAATAGCCACGTTAGCCTTCAGTAGGTCCTTCCTCTCCATGCCCTCCTTTCTGGGCATAGAGCCCACCAAGATGGCAGCGTCAAGATCCTTGAAGCCCACCTCAACCTTATCAGTGGGAATCACCTCTGTGAAGGAGTAAGAGAGAGAAATGAACAAGAGACAGAAGGGTGCAGAACACTTCTCACAGGCATTTTTAGGCCAACAAATCTCCATGGCATGTTTTTAAAGACCATGAGCTTATTCAAAAATATATAGCTATTTTTGCTAATTATTTAAAAAAAAAAAAAAAAAGGAAATAATGTAAATATTTGTATTATACAATTAATCTTTTTAATTCAAAACATTTAGCTAAATATATTTTATTTTTAGCTAAATATTTTGTATAAGTATTAAACAAAATTATATATTACTATACAAGTTATTCTTTAAATTGCTTTTTTCCTCATGTTCAAGGAAGCCTCAAGTCTATTTCAGTTGAGCAAATGCATGTGACTGAATCATAAGCTCACGTAACTGCACATGCAAACCTTTTAGCATCAGTATTGTGAAATACAGCCTCGTTGTGTTTGTACCGAGACTATTATTTCTCAGGGGTATATGCTGACATTATCTCTTGACACTTATCTTCCCATATCCCTCTATGGTAATCTCCCATTACCATAAATCATGTATCAGGCTGTCGATATTTCCTGAATTGGCTCATTTCATCAATAATCTTTAAAATGAGATTTAGTACAGGACTATTTATCAGAGTGGACTTCAACCGAAGCTCAACTTCTGTGACAGAACATGTTCTTTGGCCTCCTCCCCTCCGCCTCCCATTGTTGTGGCACCATCACGTTTCTCATTGGTCTCTGACTAACCTACAGCGTGAGCCAATAAGATCAGTCGGTGCCGGTTACACCTCCCAACTCCTCAAATACAGGACAACACATGCTATTTTCTGCTGCAGAGTCATGCTTGCTCTTCTGCATTTTAATACATTCCAGATGATGGCTATAAATAACACAAGCTGCAGTACAAAGAGACAGTGGCTGTGAAGCTGTCAGTTAAAACTGATGCACATCTTCCTCTACCTGATGTCCTATTATAATCATTCACTGTGATAAGGTCTAAACTGATTCAATCAAGAGAAGGAACCCCTCACCCCTCAGAAGTGGAAGAGCACAGTCCTGCAGCTCCATGACGACTCCATCCAGCACAGGCAGCATGGGAGTGATATCCAGAAGCACCAAGATGATTGGCTGACAGGGGAGACAAACAATAAGTGTGTTACACTGCATCAGCCAATGGTCAAAAAACATGTTCGGGATGGAATACATGCAGAACAACAGACATGCAATGATACACATGATTCTATACAATAGTACAATCTGTAACTGTCCTCATATAACAGGATCCAGTATAAGATAACTAGACAGCCAATATATGTGTGATATATGCTAAAATATTTTAATTAAGCAATTGACTTGTACAAATACATATAACAATTTTTTTACACATTACTTACCTTTTATTTTCTGATAATGTGCTAAAAATATTTGATAACTAACAGCAACACCGTCTATTGATAAATACCCCCCAAAAATAATCAATAAGTACATTTATACATAAAGACATTTCAAGCATGCATATCTCAAGACATCTAGTAATATTTTTTTTTTTTTATTAGCATTTAAGTATTAATAATGAATGTTTTTTTATTGTAAGAAAAAAATATCCCAGCTAAAAAAAATGTGTTATAGGAACATTAAGCTTAAGGTACGAGTGTTTTTTTTTGTTTCACTTTTTTTTCTTGATTATAGGGATGTTAAGGAAACATTCCAATTTACCATTTTGAAAACATTATGGGAATGATATTTTTGAATGTCCCTTGAAACAAACAATAAATCACTAAATGCTAAATGCACGCATTCAATAAGTGTTACACGCATGCATTCTCACAGTACATATATTAAATACTGCAAAAACAGTCCGTGCGCTATTCTGAACACAGACATGCATCACAGACTCGCAGATTTTAAACCACACATTCTTATATAACACAAGAGCATGATATAAAATCCCCCCAGAGTCCTATTACGCAATAAGACAACCAGTCTGAGTCTCACCTGGTCCTTGCCGAACACATCTCCTTTAGCAATGCTGAACAGCAGAGAGTACGCGATCTGTCCGGCTGCGCCAGTCACCAGCACACGGATCGGTTCGGCCTGAAATAAAACACAGTCACTGCAGGCATGACCTAGTTATGAACAAAGACCTAGCGATCTGGATGGAGAGAGTTGTGCATCTGCACATAAAGGTTTGAGTGAACGGGAATTCATTTCTGTGTATATCCTCAAATGAATGAATGAGACGGTGAGGCAACTGATGCTCGACGCGACGCACTGTAACGTCAGTATGCGCGCGAGATTGTAACGTCGACGTAACTCAAACGCTTCAAGTATTTATACATAGACAGAATTGCGACAAAATAGTGCCAATGAGTACAAAAGATGCCACCTCAGAGTTAGTTACACCCACTAGACAAACGCGGAAATGGCGGTTTATAGTTTATAAAAACTGCTGCAAAATATTCAATATGAATCGTTTCGTGGCTCGTGACTACAGATTTCACATTAAAATTTGATTTGTGCTCAAATACAGTGCAGGACTAAAATGTAGGGATGCGAATCTCACCATGTTTCGGATCTGATTGTGCAGGTTGAGATGTGCTGCTCTGCCTCGGAGTCGGGTCACCTCTATTCTTGTATGGAAATGTCATACGCTTTTACAGAGATGAGGTACACTGGGATATGTAGTTGCTATTGCTGCTCTCTCCACCAATCAGCCCACAGAAAGAACTCAGTTTCCCATGAGCATCCGCGCGGACGCGCTCCCATCCAACACGCCCACTCAATTTAACCTTAAAACGTAGAAAGGTCGAGTTTTGAACTTCCTATTGAGTTTTTGATTGGTTTATGAACACAAATAGCCAACTGAAACAGACCAGGTCAAGTTATGCTAGTTGAATTAACAGACAAAGAAGAATAAGTATATTTTACAACAGGCTATATAGGCTAATTTGTATTAAGAATTTTTTGTATTGCATTTCAAAATAGAAGCATTTTTACTAGACATACCTTGGATCCCATTGAAATAACTCATCATAACTGAGCTTAAGGACATATATGCAGTTATGAAATCATGCTTGTGTACTCTGGGAGTTTAGAATCTAAAATAAGCTCCCCTTCTCTCAATTCTGATTGAAATATTTGCACATCTATACACAGAATCTCACATGGTCTCTAGTGTGTGTGTGACGACGGCAAGCTGTTATCATGTTCTACTGTAAAGACATTTAACAAGCATCAATTCATGAACTCCACTGTCCTTGATTGAAAATGTCCTTTCGGGCTGAACAGGAAGCATGTAAGACCACGTGCATCTCCTAAAGAGAGCAGTGAGGTCAAATAGCTCATGTGCTTTCACTTCTGTAGTGCGCTTTGCTGTGTCTGCATGATTTTAACCTTAAAAAACCTACTGCATTATATTTGATGCACTGTCTGTAGTGCACTTTGTAGTGTATATAATAGATGCAAGAATTTCTCCTCTAAAGGCCACAATCTACTGCATGCCTTCTGTTGTCTGAATAATGGTTATTTTTTCATAATAAAAGGCCTTTAGTATTTTAAAAATCCCCTTTCAGGTTGTGGTCATGTGTTTTTTAGTGATTAACATTTACTTGACTGAAGCAGCTTACCAATTTATTTGATTATATATATATATATATATATATATTTTTTATTTTTTTTTGAGAAATCATGTTTAATCAGGATAAGTTTTAATTATACACCAGGAACGTCATTGTATTGTATTGAATTGCATTATATAAAAACTAAAGAGCTTTGATCAGAAAACCAAGCGTTTAAATATCATCTTGGAAGATACAGAATGACAACTGATAGTTAGATCACTTTTTTAAGTATTCTGCTATATTGTAATATACATCTACATTAATTTACGTCACAATATGAATTTCATCTTTTTGGCCATATAAATATCAGCAAATGCATCAAATTGCACATTTTGACTCAGTTTGGGCCTCTGAGTGTATTTCCTACTCAAGTATCAGCTCCATATTTTTCTATATCAAACTTAATGGGCAATAAAATCCTGATGTATCAATTAGTATACAAAACATAAAACACATAATACATTTTTTTTATTTTGTGTCAAGTTTAAAAAAACTTAAAATACATAAACTTTCACTTAAAATACATAAACGTTTTATTTTAAACTTCTTGTTCATAAACCAGGTTTTACAGGGTTAAATCCTGTTGTCATGATGCCTGCAAAGGCTTGCTGTCACAAATCTTTTTAATATATCTTGTTACTATTTTTACAGTTTTGCAGGAGAGCTAATTAGGCTAAGTATTTAATGGCAGGTTCTCATTGTGATCTAAATTGAATCTCATAACCTATATAGCCTAATGTCTATATAATGTGACAACATTCCTCAACTTTAGAGTATGTTCTCACAAAAAGTCTATTGTGAAACAAGATTTTAAAAATAAATATAACCTATATAACAGAAATATTCACTGAATACAGTGTGCTACTAACCCTGGCTAGAGTTTGTCCATTATGAAAACACAGAACAAGATAACCCAAGTTTACTCTTCCTCAGGATTAAGAATGACCCTGTGTTAACAAGTCCAAGTGTTAAAAGCCTCTAATGGGCTTGAATCTGCTCCACAACCCCGTCTCCTTCAGGCTTAATGATGCATCTTTCTATCATAGCACCAGAGCAGATTCCTCTGATTTCACTGGTGTGATCAGCAGTGGTGTGTGTTCATAACGCAGAGCCGTTCAGACTACAGAGCTACAGATCACCCACAGCCTGATGCAGAGATTTGCTTCTGTTCGGGACAGAGGTTAACAGTGCATAACACGCCGCTGGAAGGGTGGAGATCCAGAGTGCTATCCATGGTGCTGGACTCTGCTTGCCAAAGCATTGTAAATTAATCATCAAACAGGTCACTGCCCTAGCTGAACTAGGTTTTCAAGGCGTGCATAATGAATGAGACTAATCATTCAACCAACCCCTGCTTAGAAACTATGTCATATGCTAGCTGGTTTCTAGCAGATCCAACATGTTTGGATGACTATTGACTGGTTTGCCAGTTCCTAAAACTAACCTGATCGCCTTTAATTGGCATGACCATGCAGCTAGTTGCCCTGTAAGCTCAACCAAACCAGCTAATGACCACTTTGGACCATTTTAGATCCGCTAATGACTATCTTGGACCAGGTAAATACTATTTTGACCTTGGACCAGCTATGAACCAGCTCCCACATTGTCCCAAAACACAGCAACCATCTTAAAATGGATTTTCCAGATTGAAAGAACTTGCTTTATAAATTGAAACTATCAGATATATAGCGAATTGTACATGTGCATGCAAGGCAGGGATGAATCCTCAGATACAGCGCAGATATTTTAATGTTATTAAAGAAAACCCGTGCGTTTGGTGCATTCATGCTGCAATTACGCCTCCGTTGTCAAGGAGAGGCGTCTTACCTGCGCCGAAGCCGTGCGCACCACCAAGTACATAGCCGACAACAGGGTCAACATTTTCAAGCAGCGTGTCCCTCGCAGTGTCCGATGGAGTCTGGTGTTCGCCTCGGAACGCAGAAGGGGGTGTTTTGGGACGCGGCGCTCGCGGTAACCTGAGCTCAAAGGCGCGAGATAGATACACAAGAGACGCTTTCCTCGCGCGCGCGCGTGCTGTGCTTTCACAGTCACCCTTCAGCACCTAATGAGCTTTGAGAGACCAAAATAGCTCGACGTCGAGTAATCTTTCCGCCATTTCTGATCACACGGCTATATTAATGAGGTAGTGATCGGAGCTGCGGAATTGGGGGATGACGTCAGTGTATTGAGCTGCTGCAGCGCTGAAGTCAATACAAACACCTCGAGATGCGGGGACACATTCACTGAGGACAAGTGCTTTGAGCATGAAACAGATTCTAACAATGGATGCATTTATTTATTTAGCCTATTTATTTTAATGCCATTCAGATAATGCACTCCTATTTTTAGATTCAGATCCAATCCTATGTAACAGATTCTAGCAATGGATGCATTTATTTATTTAGCCTATTTATTTTAATGCCATTCAGATAATGGCACTCCTATTTTGCAGTAGTACATTTTTATGTTCCCATCATGTCTTAAAGGGACAGTTCACCCAAAATCTGTTTAATTTACTTGCTTGGATATTTTGAAGAATAGCCAGACCATCCATTGCCATCTATTGTATTGAATATACAGCAGCAGCAACAACAACACACTTCAAAAATATCTTCTTTTATATTTCACAGAAGAAAGTTGGAATGACATGAGGATGCATAATGATAACAGAATTTTCATTTTTGGGGGTGAACTATCGCTTTAATATAACGCATAAGATATTAAACTCATAATTAAAAAAAATATTTTAAGTCTTATCAGTTAGTCATCAATGATCACAATTAAGTGAACATAAGTGTGAGTTCACAGCTTCACTACTAAATTACTTCTAAAAAATAGTGTTTCTAAAAAAAGTCAATTTCATAAAATGTTGGAACTATTTTTTTCCTCAATATCATTTTTCATACTGTTAGTTTTTAAAATAACCTAAAAAACAAGTCAAATGCACTCATTTTTTTCTTTTGCAAGTTTTTGCACTCAGATTTGTCAAAGAAATGTCATCCTTGGAATTAAGAAAAATCCACTTATTAAGTTCAGTTTAATGAAGAAGTGTTTACTATTTGCCTTTCCCCTCTTTTTTAAGGCAAATTATCAAAATATTAGACATACATTTTTAGTTTGTCACTACAAACATTACTACAGCACAGCTCATGTTTCCGAACATAACCACAAACACTTCTACAATAAAATCCCCAGCCTAACGGAACAATAAACACAATCAGGTCTTTGCCTTTACTAAGAAATGCATAATAACACTTAATTTGTTTTATTATTTAATTTAACAGGGACAATACACTAGGCATTGTTACACACCGACAACCGATGCCGTGTACATAGGGCATATAGCATAAAGCTAGTTTGCAGCCCAACATTTCCACAGTTCTTAACTCTTCCACTAAACATCCACCATGCCGTTTCAGACAGCTAGTGCAACACAATGATTCATCTCAACACAAATGAATTAAGAAACGTCGATTTTACTTGTTGCTTATTAACATGATCACATGAAGGTGCTGCAGAGCCATGTATATCCGAAATAGCATACTAACATACCGATCTTTCTGATGCTGCAGTATACAGTATGCAAATGTTCAGTGAGTATGGGATACTCAAAGTCTCAAAAACATGGTGCATGCAATAACAGAACACTGCAGCTAAAGGTAAATGAAGCATGGCATGTTCTAACACATGACACATGCATATAGGTAATTGTTTGCAGAAATGCGCAATTTGAACACAGTAAGCTTACTACAGCAACAGTATGAGTATATGGTAGTATTTACCATTGATGTGTTCAATAGTTGGCCACACGATGGAGGCAAAGCACCTTCCTCAGAGCCAGATAGAGGGCAGTATAGTATGGCCAAAAAGCATTTGTGAGTCAAGTCACCTTCTTAATCATCTCTTCTGTTTTACAGTAGGACTCACACTAAGAAGTTCTCAGACCTGCTCTCAACACTTGCCATTCAAAACACTGTCACTTCACAGCCAAACAAACTTCTCTGAGCATTTTAAACACGCAATGTCAACAGATCATTGAATCAGCCTGCCTGAGAAGAGAGACGGCATTCCTCACTCAGCACATCATTGACAAACATCTTACGCTTGATTAAACAGCCAAGAGTCATAATCTGACCTCCCAACACACTAGCCCACTTTACCATTCACTGTCAGGAGTCTGAACTATGAGCCACTTTAATGAGCGTCGCCATTTCTTTCAGATAACACAGAACAACACCCTTTTCTGCAGTGATTGACAGTTTGAAGAAACGGAGAAGGCCCTCGTCACTCATTCAGAGCCCGGGACATCTCTCCTCTCTCTTGTTTCTCTTCTTCTGTCAGTCAGTGATAAACGGCCAGAAGAGAACTGAAGAGCTATTCTCAATAGTTAATGGGTGTGAGTGACTTGTTCCTGTCCTCTCTCTGTAATTACACCAGCAGTGACAGAGGCTGTCAGAGCACCGAGGCATGATGGGAATGTAGTTTTATCATTGTGTATGTTACACCAAAAATAAATACTGCACTGACAGAAATTAAAATCATTTTCTCCTTTAAAGGAATATTTAATTCAAAAACTAAACATTATTATTTACTCACCTTCATTTATTAGTATTATTTATATACTACTATATATTAATATTTTAAATTACTTTTTCTATTCTTGCAGTTGAGTTTTAATTATTTTGTTTCATTTTGTTTTAGTGATTTTTATTAGTTATTGTAATATTTAGCTTTAGTTTTAGCTTTAGTTATTCAGTATATCATATACTATTTATATTTTATTTTATTTCCAATTAATTCCATATTTAATTTATTTGTTTCTTTTTTCTTTCTTTTCTTATTATATATAACTTATTAATATTTGAGTTAGGTTTTATATTTATATTTTCAGTTTTAGTTTTACTTTGTTTTAGTAATTTGTTACATTTATGCCATTTTTATACATTTTTATATATCTTTTTAGCTTCAATTTATTTTAAAGTTTTAATTTGAGTAGTTTTCAACTCATTCTTAAACATATTTTATATAAGCAGAATTTTGATTAAATTACATTTTATAGTTTAAACTGTCATTTTAATTTTACTTTGTATTTTAGTAATTGTTACATGTATTTGTTTTTTTATATTTTTATTTCAGTTATAGTAATTTTAGTACTTCAACTAATAACTTTATTTTGTGATTTGTATTCATTTTTAATATAAATGTATTTTAATTTCAGTTTTAGTACTTCAGCTTATAATTTTATAATTTCATTTTATTTTATTTCAGTTCCCAAGGCAGAATTTGTCATTTTTACGTTTTTCGTCTAATATTTATATTTATTTTATTTCATATTTATTCTAATTACCAAAAATGATTTTTTTAATAATAACACTGTCATGGAGGTCATTTACATATAATATTATAATACATACAGTTAGTAGGGATCACATTTTTTCAAATCATGTGCTATATTTCAAGTCTTCTGACACCATACGATGCTTTTTGAGAGGAACAAACTGATATTTCAGTTATTAACCGAATAGAAAATTCTCACGAAAAGCGTTCTTCACCTTAAAGCATATTCTTTTGTGTTTTTTGGAACGACATGAGGGTGAAAACGTCATCTTGAGCTTCCTAATCCTTTAAAGCTGATCATTCTCATGATTATGAAACAGTTTGTGAGATTCAAATGCACTGAGATGGAATTTTGGATTCATCACAATGGAATCATTCATCTGTTTCTCGTGTGTTATTATGGTCAGAGCGTGCTGCTGTAGGAGAACGGTGGGCATTCTATCCTTGACACACTCTTGAACCCTGAGCTTGTGTTCAGACCTGTGATTGGTGGGTTTATCTAGAGCTCTGCAGGAGCATGAGAAGCTGCCCCACGAGCTCTACGTGAGCTGTTTGCGCTGTGACCCGATGACACTCGGTGTCTTGAACTTACACAGAACTGTGCAACTTTTCATCTCTCATGCTTCCAGCCCTGCTGTGTCCTGCTGCTCGAAAACACAACGGCTTTGTTCAAACCCCAGTCCTGCTGTCTACATAGGTGACTACCTCCTAAGGCAGCATTCTACCTGAAAAGGAACCTCATAAAAACCAATTCAGTATATTTATTGGTATCCACGAGGAACCTTGAACATCCACGTATTCTTTCTTCACACTTAAAGAAAAGCATGCTTGTTTACGTTAGTTTAACACGGTGCTTTTACACGCTTAAACGTCACTTTTACTCGAGAGTTCATTTGGAGGTAATACATGCGATCAGTATCTTAATACGGGCAACGCACACACATTCCGACAGGGATTAACAAACAGAAGCGGGACTGCTATCTTCATCCGGATTATCGTAGACCAGTTGATAAACCGATACGAGATGCTCATGCAACACAGAAACAATCGTTCCAGGCTTTGTTTTGGATTGGGATGTTTTCAGTACTGGCATCAGACACAGCTCACGCAGACATCTCGACGCCTCAACGGCAAATTCCCATATTTACCTCTCATGACACGAAGATTACCAAGGGTATTATGTAAAAAGCACAATTTGAAGAACAGTGTTTTTGGAACACTATCAGCACCAAATGCAATTGTCTGTGTATATAATAATATAATATAATATTTGGGGTAAGTAAGAAATGATTCAGCAAAGATGCATTAAATTGATCAAAAGTCAATTTAAGTCAAAATTAGTTTGTATTTAATAATCAAGAAACAGTTGTTTTACTGCCAAGGAAAACATACTAACGACATTTCATTAATGATTTTTGCTGTTCCAAACCTGTATTTATTTATTTCTTTAGTCATTGACTTCCATAGTATTTGTTTTTTTCATTTTATGGTAGTCAGTGGCTACCAGCAATTGTTTGGTTACCAGTATTCTTCCAAAGACCTTCTTTTGTGTTCAGCAGAATAAAGAAGTTCATCCAAACATGAGGCTGAGTAAATGACTTCTTATTTGGGTGAAGTCTACAGTTCAGAATTAAGCTGAGTCTGTTTGTGTTCATCACCAGGCGCTTTAATCTTTGTTTATAGTCACAAATGATAGCTTGTGTGCTCCTGACAGTGTTGAATATATAAAGTTAATTCTGTTGTTATTGTCTTTAAGGCAGTACGTTGGTTCTGCTGTCATCGGAGTGACGCGTGTCAAACGCTGACCTTCAGCCGCAACATGAACTCTTCATCTCATCTTCTGCTTTCAGGTGCTAAAGAAGGATTTCTCTGCCACACACATGCATGTGCTAGCATGCAAACATGAATGCACACACATGACAATACACTCGCACACACTTACACTGCGAGCTGTCTTGTCTGCTGTTATTTTCAGAAGGAGACACTAGGATGCTTGGGGTGTGAAACACTGGCTCTCACACATACACAGTCGCCGCGTGCTGGCGCCGCTCTGTCCCAGTCCCGGGCTGGATGGGAATCCTGTGCCACCGGTGCGGTTGTGCAGTTGTTTTCATGCCCTCCTCATCAGCCTTTTCTTTATCTCCTTCATGTCTCCTTTCCTCTCCTTCAGGGCCCTGCAGAGAGAGCAAGAGAGAGACTCTGAGGGACTGTAACACTAGAACGGAAATTAGTGTAATGTCTTTTTTTTGGTGTGCTAAAGCATCGAAGTGATCAGTCTAACTAGTAAAACAAGTCTCAAAGGCCTATTACACAATGCAAATGTTTGGCACTGGCTCCCCGATTTCTTGTTCTGAATGTGAACAGAGTACAGAAGTCACTTCTGAATTCATAAAAGCTGACATAGTGGACACTATGTGTATGTATTTGCTCAAATATTCAATATCAATTGATATATACTGCCAACCAAAGGCTTTGAATACTGTAATTATTTGACTGCTTTTGCAAGAAGTCTGTTGCTCACAAAGACTGCTTTTATTTGATCAAAAACACAGTAAAAACAAAAATACTGTGAAATATAATTACAATTTAAAATAACTTCTATTTTATTATATTTTAAAATGTAATTTATTTCTGGGATGCAACGCTGAATTTTCAGCATCATTACGACGAAACATCTTTAGCATGAAAAAAAAAAAAAATTTTTATTTTCAAAATTAATACTTTAGTACTTTTATCCACCCAAAACACAGAAGTGATGGTAGAAAAATATATAATGTCACAAAAAAGTCAAACAAATTCTGTGCAATGAACTTTTAATTAATCAAATAATCCTGAAAAACATGTATCATGATTTATTTTTTTAAATTAAGCTGTTTTCAACAAAGATAACAAGAAAATTATTAATAATAGAGCAGAAATCTCATTTGAGAAGCAAATCAGCATATTATAATGATTTCTGAAGGATCATGTGACACTGAAGACTGGAGTTATGATGATGAAAATTCAGCGCTGCATCATAGAAATAAATCACATTATAAAATATAATAAAATAGAAAATACTTACTTTAAATTGTAATAAAAGTTAAAAAAAAAATATATTGTTTTTACTATATTTTTGATCAAATAAATGCAGCCTTGGTCCGTTTTTCTTAATGTACATTATATTGTGATGCATAAATTGACTTGCACCCTTTAAAATTATTGATTTGAGTTTTTAGTGACAAAAGAGTAAAGCTATTTAATATGCATAAAAACAATTATTGGCTTTATCAGTATCAGTATTATTTTTTAAATTGCAAGATATCATTATCAGCCAGAATTTTAACATTGATGCATCGCAACTCAAAATATCAAGGGAAATGTACACAATGAAATATCAATGTACAAGCATTTATTTCACATACAGCCTGTTTGCCTTTAGTTGTGTCAACGCTAACAGCTCTGCCATTTAAAGACAACATTAAACATTAATCAAATTGCAAGATTTGTGCCATCAAATCTTTCATTGTTGTTTAGGACAACTGCAACCAATCCGATTCATCTGCCTGAATGAGATTAGACCGCATCCACACACCACAATACAAGACTCATGAGGGTCGTAATCCAGATTACTGTTGAAGCGATCGCTAGCTCAAGAGATTGCTCTGTAATCGTTTTGTTTGTGCATTCATCAAACGGGATCGATAGCGTTTTAGAGCATATTAATCCCTGCGATGCTCATTTCTTTGGCTGGTATTGTGGCTCTGCTCTTTCTGAGGGTCAGATATACTGATAGAGGTGTAATCTATCCTATAGAACGGTCTGGATCAGGAGCACCGCCACCATAGGCTCTGTTTTTAGCTTAAATCCCTTAATAAAGCCTTGATTATTGTACTGACCAACCACACTGAATGCCGACAGAGAGGAATGACTGCCAAATAGGCTACTTGAAAATAATACAATGCAAAAAATGTTTAAAGGGATAGTTGTACCCAACCTTGAGTTGTTCCAAGCCTGTATGAATGTCTTTCTTCTGCTGAACACAAAAGAAGATATTTTGAAGAATGCGGGCAATCATACAGTTCCTGGTCACCATTTATTTCCATACTGTTTGGATACCTATATTCTTCAAAATCTCTCTTTTTGTGTTCAGCCGAAATGAGAAATTCATACAGGGTTGGAACAACTTGAGGGTGTGTAAATAATGACTGAATTTCTATGCCTTTCATCGTACTACAAATAGGCTTTATTTTAGTTTTTTAAGCAAAATATATATTTTTTTGCCATTTTATTATAGTTTAGGGGGTGAGATATGTGCAAGCTTTTTTCCATCACAGGAAAAAAAAATGACGACTTTTTATCTCAAAATTCAGATTTTTTTTTAGTAATTTTTTTCTAGACTTTATATCTCATTATTTCTATACTTTTTTATTGCAAGATATAAACCTGCAACTGTGAGGAAAAAAGATAAAAAGTTACCTTTTATTCCATGGCAGAAAAAAAAGAACTTTGAGATGTAAACTTAGATTTCCGAAAAAATAAAAATCTGAATTGCAATAATAAGTAAACAGAATTCAGAAAAAAACAGAATTAACAAATTGAGCTGCAAGAATAAAAAAATAGATTTTTTTTTTTTGCAATATTGCAAGATGTCAACTAAAAATTCTAACAATCACCTTTATTATTTTTTCATTCTGTGGCCCAAACAAGCTTCCATAGAAATATGACCCAAATATGTTCTTGACAGTTGCACAGTGTTTCATAAAACAAAAACAATTAGCTTTTTCGTTTTGGCAGAAAAACATAAAACTTCACTAAATGTCAAAAAACATTTCGTTTTGGACATTTCCTGCCCAGTTTTAGCAGATGGCGCGGTTACAACATCTACCAGCAAAACCTAGGTGTCAATGCAAATTACTACAGAAACTGCTGTGTTACAAATGCAATACAATGCAATTACGTTTATGTTCAAAAATTGTGTTGCATTTTAATCCGGGAAACTGAGCAAGCAACAAAAAAATTTTTTTTGGTGTCAGAGGGCACATATTTGAGCGAGATGAGTTTTCGTCATAGTCGCTTCCTCTGATGTGTGTGAGTCTTTCCTCTTCCACACATATCTAATTAAAGTGTGTGTTGTCAAACGGCTGATCTCGAGCGTGAAATCATCTTAGCAGAGAGAAGGTCTGGGAGAAAGAGACAGGGACTTCAATCAGCTCCAGCTGGGACGGTTGTTTTCATTGTTGCTTGTATTAGCTCCAGTTTAAGCCTGTTTTCTACTTAGAGCTGCAGCTTTTGCACAAGCGTTATTGCAAACGCTCAGACTGCGCTCTTCACCTGCTCTGATTACTGAAGCCATAACACTCAACTAAACTCATCCACTATCATCATATCTACTGTCACAGCAGCACACGCATCATTTCAGTTCAGAGTTGACACTGGCATATTTATATGCTTCTTTTATTTTAATCACTCATCATTATTTAGTTTGCTTTTTCTATGCTTTTATGTTACTTTAGATTATATTTTGTTCATGCATACTTTCTCTAAGGATTTGTATTTTTCTTATATTCTGTAAAGTGTCTTAAGAAGCGTACTTTAAAGGTGCTACGTAAATATAAACTTTATTAATATTTCTTAGCACTTTTTTGAAATTTATTTTCTTTTTGTTTTCCACAGATTTCTACAGTTAATTCAAACCATGTGATGTAAATAATTTCAGGATTAGGTGTGTTATATTATTTTTATATATATATATATGTTTTAAGACTAAGAGTGCATATTAACATTAATTATTGAATTGCTTTCCTGAATTGATCTGTATGTTACATCATACATTTTTATTTGATTTTATTCTATTTTACATTGTCAATGTGACCTGGAAGGAAAAGCGTATTGTCAATTACCTGTTTGAATATGGTTCATATTTTAACCCTTATTATGTACTTTACATATTTTTTATATTGCTATCTTTTTTTGATATGTCCTTTCTAAAAATTAAATTATTGTGCTTGTACTCTGTCAAAAAATGTTAAATCTTTAATGTAAAGTAACTTAAATCTGACCATAACTTTCTAACTATAATATTAGATAACACTTCAGTTCTTTTCAATGTATTTTCTGAATCCATAGAGGGCATAGTGAACATTGTATAGCCGTCTTGTTGTATGTTACAACACAAAAACACTTTAATATCTGCATTATTCAGATTGATTATATCTATGTATTTCATTTTATTTTCACATGCGTTGCCAGTGTGGCCTGAAATGCAAAGCATACGGTATATTGTAAATTTCTGCCACAGCTCTTTTTCTTTCTTTTTTGACTTCCTAAATGACTTACAGATACTTAATCATTTTTCACCTTGCACTTGTTATGAACATAAGAAAAACTGTCAATGTTAGCCAGTGTTGACACTACATGCTACTTGTTGGCCTACAAAAGATTATTTTTCATAAGTTGCCCTTCCAAGGACAAAATGAGGGACATAAATAACTTTGAATAATGAAATATGATATACTTTACTGGGCCTGTACGGTCTAAACTTCCAGAGGCACTTTCACTGTAATCTCTTACACACACAGGGAAGAGTCCAAAGACAGCAACAGTTCCAGTTGAGCCGCTCTGACAGAGTCTCTGCGGTGCGCCCAAATTGAAAGGGTGGGACCGGTGCCGCCAAGCATGAAAAAGGATAGAAACGAGGTAGAGAGAGAAAGAAAGCATGAAAGAGAGAGAGAGGAATGGGGAGGGCGGCACCCTTAAAGGACCCCATCCCGCTCTCTTAAAGAAGATGAGAGAGCGCGAGTGACGAAGGATGAAAAACAGAGAGAGAAACAAATTATTAACACCCCAGCGACCACTTTAAAGAGCACAAAAGCAGGGAATGAGAGAAGAGAGAGAGGTGAAGACACAACTGTGGATAAACTGACCGGATCAGTGTGTATGTGCATGCTTTCTACAGGTTCACACTTATGGGATGAGCATTATAAGAAGTTATTATACGAAAGACTTCATATAGGAAATAATCAAAGTAAAAATATAAGTGTTATATATAATGTAAAAAATATAAGAATTCAAATAACATTTACTATAATATTTAGTACAGTTTATTAAGAAAATTGTATAATCTTTAATATTTTCATATTAATAATAACCTACTTTAATACACACCTGCTGATTACATGTGAATACTGTCTGGTAACTGACTTTCCCCCCCCACACTGATTCTGTGTCTGAGCTATGAGCTATTTATCATTGTTAGACTTTTTTAGCTGTTTTTAATTTTTATTTTATTTTATTTATTTGAACTTATTTACACAGTCAACACACCACATTCAAGGAGAATCAAAAATGCATGTGACCACATTGCATGCATCTGCAGAGTAAAAACACTAATATTAATAAAAGAGTTGCTGCTAAACGAATAAAAAGCTGATAATGTGAAATACTTAAACTCATTTAAACCAGGCTCTCAATTAAAATAACAACAAGTAACAGCATTGATTATTTTTGGTATTAAATATATTTTCTATAAACATACAACGCTATAGAGTTTAGTTGGGTGAAAACATCCCTAGACCTCATCTGTCCCGTCAAGGACACCGTTCATCAGCAGCATGTGTTGTGTTTTGGGTGCTGCTTCCCAGCGTGGTGTCCCCATCAGGACTCAGCTAACGGGGAACATCCTCAGAACCTCGGCTAATGTTCTGGTAAACAAAACATTCTTCCATTAACATTAATATTGCGTTCGTTCAAAGCTGTCTCATCTTTAATAATGTTCTGGTAAACAAAACATTCTTCCATTAACATTAATATTGCGTTCGTTCAAAGCTGTCTCATCTTTAATAATGTTCTGGTAAACAAAACATTCTTCCATTAACATTAATATTGCGTTCGTTCAAAGCTGGTTCTGGTAACAAAACATTCTTCCATTAACATTAATATTGCGTTCGTTCAAAGCTGTCTCATCTTTAATAATGTTCTCAAAATGTTAGCACAAAAAACATTATTTATACATGATTTGTGCAATGTTTGTCACAAAGAGCATTTAGAGAATAGTCAAAAGCAAAGTTCCCTATTTTTTGCAAAATGGAGAAAATAAGATGGAACATGCCTTTAATGATTTCTTTTGCATAGCCAATAAAAAAAAATAAAAAAAACTGGACGTTTCAAATGTTCAAAGATTGTTCAGAAATAACGTTTTCATAACTTAATGGGACTGTTCACATTCAAAAGTAATGTTCTCATTGCAAAATGATTAAATGGAACATTACCCTAATGATCTCTCCAATGGTTTTTTATATTTTAAAAACTGGACATTTTGAGTGTTCAAAGAACATTCAGAAATAATATTTTCATAACTTAATGGGAACGTTAGTCAAACATTCTTAGACCATTTAGTTACTTGTTTCAGAACGTTTCAGTCTCGTAATGTTTGCAAAAATGATCAAATGGAACATTAGCATAAACCAATAATTTTTTTTACATTTAAAAAAATTAGGTTTTGAACATTCAAAAATAATGTTGTCACAACTTGACAGGAACATGAGAAAAACCTTATTCTTGTTAGCGTGGATGTCCTTGGGCAACCAACATTACCAGCTAACATCTGGACACACCAGTTCAGCATAAACCAGCCTCAAAATTCAGACTAAGCTGTTGTCTTGAGTAACTTGTGGGTGGAAAAACACGCTTTTTGAGTGTTCTCTCAGTATAAGACACATGAAAACATAACTAATTAAAATGGTCAGAAAACATAATGACACTAACACTCAAACTGCTCCCCGCATCAGAGCCTCTTTGATTCCTGACCCATCAGAACTTCAGAAGCTCAAAGGTTGTCCGAGTCTCATTCGTTCAGGACCATAAAACGTCACAGAATGGCCCTCCAGACCCGTGGCAGATGAAACCTCGGGGTTTGTTTATGCTCGGCCAGTCTTAATCCTGCAGCTCTCTGCTGTCAGTCACTCACAGTCTGACGGTCCCCAAGGGCTGCTGCTTGCTCAGACACGCATCCCAAAGCAAACACACAACAAGCTCAGCAGTAAACACACTTTGGGCAGGGTTGTGCTGTGCGGATATAGTTTCAAAGTCGGAACATAGGCGCATGTGTGTTCAGAAAACACACAAACAGACTGGAGAGGTCGAGGGGGTCATCTTTAGGGTGTTTGGGCGTTATGGTGCGACCCTGTCATAATTCACCCTCATGTTGTTCTGACTCTTTTTCCCCCCCTGAAATAGTGTGTTACTAATAACTACTACAGAATTGAGTGTACAGAAGTATTTGGAAGAGACAGTATGTGTAATTTAAATATACTGAAGCTTTTATTTAGTGTTAATCCTCGTCTTTTCTCCTCCACAGACAGATAATCATTAGTGCTAATCATGGTGGAAGCAGTGAGCACAGGTTTTAGGCCAATGGAGAAATGCACTTAATTGAGTCCTTTCTTTCCTTTATCTGAATTATTCAAGCAGAGAGAGAAAGAGAGATAAGGTAAAGCTAACAACACACGCTATCACATGGCTATTTTGAGACAGGGTCACGCCATGATCAAGGGCTTCAGTGAGGCAATAGAAAAAAGCAGAAACGGACTAAAAAAACAGAATTGAGAGTCACCTGCATGGAAAATACCGGTGCTAAATGTAGTGATATAATACAGCTAACCACACAACGTGCAAAGTAAATAAATACAAATATAAACAGGCACTTTACCGTATACTCCGCCTGAGCAGCAAGCAGCTCTCATTTAATATTCAAATGAGATTCTCGCGCGTCTCGTGAGCACATGCGCTTGTAACCCATCTAGATAATAATATTTGATTTCAAACGAGAATAAAAACGTCAAATAAAAAATATTAGGATTTTTTTTACGTTCACATCGTTCACATCTCGTATTCGTTTTTGCAGCAAAGATCCTGAGATATTTCAGCTAATTCTCAAACTATCACATTTCTGGCACGCGGTACGCTAGGTGTCAGTGAACACATAAAAAAAAGTGTAAAAAATAAATGTGAAAGGACATGGAAATGGATAGTGATCGTGTCATAGTGACCCACCCACACGTGGAATGTTAAAGTTAGCTGTAGCAGGCACTTTTACTCCGCCTGAGCAGCAAGCAGCTCTCATTTAATATTCAAATGAGATTCTCGCGCGTCTCGTGAGCACATGCGCTTGTAACCCATCTAGATAATAATATTTGATTTCAAACGAGAATAAAAACGTCAAATAAAAAATATTAGGATTTTTTAATGTAGAGACGTTCACATCGTTCACATCTCGTATTCGTTTTTACCCCTACTTATTACGTCTTATCAAAACGAGTATTATTTAATTAATTAATCTGAGCCTACTATAAGCCAAATTTCAGCTATTTCAAGTTTGAAAAGGAAGCTGCAAAATGTGTTAATATTTGTAAACATTTCTGTATACCTTTTCATGTGTACTTTATTTAGGCCTATTTATTTGCTATCGTAATGTACCCTCGTGCACTATTTGTCAATCTTTGAACCAAAACATTTTAAAATAAAAGGTGTCTTCTCTCGTGTGTGTGTGTGTTGAATAAATGTTGTGTGTGTTCAACATGTGTGTGTGTGTCATGTGTGTTGTTGTGTGTGCCTGTCTCTGTGAAAGTTGAAATTGACCAGTCGTTGATGGATATAAAAGTTTTATTGTTCGTCAGTTGGCTCAACATCAACTAATACAAAATATATGCGTAGTCTGTGAGTGTATTAATTATTTACAGGTGATGGAGATTTAACAATGCGCAGCATATGCTTTATATCGCCCATCCCTATAAATGCTGTTCCTAAATAAATCCTAAAAAATGTATTACAGTTTCCACTAAAATGTTAAGCAGCACCACTCTTTTCAACAGTGATAATAATAAGACATTTTTCTTGAGCATCAAATCAGCGTATTATAATGATATCTGAAGATCATGTGACACTGAAGACTGGAGGAATGATGCTGAAAATCATCTTTCATCACAGAAATAAATTATAGTGTAAAATATATTCAGATCAGAAAAATATTTTAAATTGTAATAATATTCAGTAATAATATACAGTTTTTACTGTATGTTTGAACACATTAATGCTGCCTTGGTGACCTTTGAACCTTTATTTTGACGTCCCTACATTTTAAAATAAAATGTGAAGAGATTGCAGAATGAGTTGAATAAATATGTACATTTGGACTGGTAAATGTTCAGGAGATTTGGTTTTTTACTAAGTTGTTATGTGGTGAGAACAGGTGTTTGGTATTACAACTAGTGCAAAAAAGGAGTTTATTATTATGAGTATTACCCAACTACTTCCGTCCGGTAAATAAATAAATAAAATAAATAAATAGAGATGCCCGTGAGATGTCATCTCAACTGCATATTGTTGGGTCGGCTGTTCATTTTTTAAATACAATATACAATATGAATATAATTTTGGCTCTGTTGGGTTACCGCTTCAGCAATGTTAAATCTGGGTGCTGTAATAGGCCATACACATGTGACGTCCCTAGTGTGAAGAGATGCAGAAGAACACTGGTAAATGTTCAGGAGATGGTGTTATGTGGTGAGAACAGGTGTTTGGATTACTTCCGTCCGGTTTTAACCAGACAACAGCATTCCTCAAACATGCTCAGAGATTAGTTGAGCTTGTTTGATGCAGATGCACCAAATCCCAGAATGTTTGCACCTCAGTAAGATGCCATGCAGCTACAGCACAGCGGGATTCCCCTGACCAAACAAGTAAACATCGCCGTCCCGTTTATCTAACACTATTTACCCAGCTGCTTCGCTGAGAGTCTTGAGCTAGCTGATAATTAAAATCGTGATTTGTCCTTTTTCTGTTGGATAAATAAATCCGCAAGCCACTGATTACTGGTCCGAATACAATACGTGTTCATCAATGTGTTGATATGACTTAATTATTGTTTATATGACTTGTGAGCTTTTCTGTTGGATTGAATCTTTCAGCCACAACTCAGCTAATTCAATGATGATGCTCTTCACTAGATCCTGTGACTCGGAAGCCTTACAAATCAGAAACCTTTACATTTTGAAGTTTCTTGGCAACTTGGTCTTTTTTCATACCATTTCCATAACTCAGAGAAACATTTTCACTCAGAGAAGGCCAGTTAATTTACAAAAATTTGACAAGTAAAAGCCTAAACATAATTATTAGTAGCTTTAAATATACATTTTTAAGTTAAGTTTACTTGGGAATTCCCACTAAATTTGATTGACTCTTTGTTTGAAAATTTTACTTAAAGGGATACTCCACCCCAAAATTATAATTTTGTCATTTTTAACTAACCCGTAAAAGCTTCGTTCGTCTTCGGCGCACAATTTAAGATATTTCGGATGAAAACCGGGAGGCTTGTGACTGTCCCATTGACTGCCAAGTATAACACTGTCAAGGTCCAGAAAAGTATGAAAAGCATCGCCCGGATACTCCATCTGCCATCAGTGGTTCAATCTGAATGTTATTATGCGATGAGAATACTTTTTGCATGGAAATAAAACAAAAATAACGACTTTATTCAACAATTAGACACCGTAACGTCTCCTCTGAGTCAGCGTAGCGCCATTTTGGAGATTTTCCCCTGGACACAAAATGTGTACGCTCTTCTATATCAGCCGGGCCACAAGGGTGCGCTGTTTGCGTTCAAATCAGAGCGTAAATCGACGTAAAAGACGCATCCGTGTGTCGAGGCATCTAGAAGAATGTACGTATTTTGTGTCGGGTTTGGAACAACATGGAGTAAGTTAAAAATGACAAAATTATCGGGTATTTTTACGGGTTTGGAACAACATGGGGTAAGTTAAAAATGACAAAATTATAATTTTGGGGTGGAGTATCCCTTTAAATAATGCTTATCACTGTAAAAAAAAGTGCTAAATAATAGTAATTATGGCACTGAAAAAACAATAAGTCTTTTGCAAGTTTTTGCACATATATTTTAAGTAAAATTTAAATATTGAATTAAGTAACATCTACTAGGCGAAGGAAATAAGTAAATGTAACGTGGCCAGTTACAATAGACTATTTAACTCAGTCACAGTTTATAAAGTTTACTCAAACAATGTAGCACTGAGAGAAATCATGCTATTAAAGCAGGAGATTCACTTATGAACATGTAAGATAGCAAGTAGGCGGCTTGTTATCCTTTTATGATAACTTGTACACTCAAAATAATTCTTACCCGATTGAACACAGAGAGGTCAGTACTTGGTACACCATACGCAATGACAGTAACAATCAGTGGATAGTGTTTGAGTAAGAATGGGTCATTTTGAGTAGAAAATGAACTCCAGATGTCACAAAACATAAGTTACTAAACCTAACAACAAAAACAATCATAAAACAGTGTAAATACAACTAAAAAACTGTTAAAAAAACCTTTTAATTATGCCCCAGTGCATGATGGGAAAAACGGATCATAACTTTGATGTTTACTTAAAGAATCCTTGTAAACATAACAAAACATAGTAAAATATACTTATAAGTTCAAACTTTAATTTCTACAAGCTTCAATTGAGTACTAATATAGAATTTACTTTTTTTATTCTTGCCTGAACTAAATTATTTAATGTAGAAATTACATTTGTTTTTATGTAGTATTTACTTCACCACAAAATATTTTTATCAGTGACTGGGTTTAATGATGGTTTAGGTTTAAGAACGCCCCTTAACCATGTTTTACCATGGTAAAAATCACTGGAAATCATAGTTCTACTCGTTAATTCAACGTTCAGCTTAGCTGGGGGACAATAAGCTTAAGTTTTCTTGTTGTCTGGACAATTTATTAAAACTTATCTGAAATGGCAAAATAAAATATTTAAAAAACGTATACTGTAAAAAAAATATTTATGATTTTGCTATTAATTCATAATTTTGAATAAATGTCAAAATCATAAATATTTTTTGCAGTGTATATATATACACACACACACACACACACACACACACACACACACACACACACACACACACACACACACACACACACACACACACACACACACATAAAGTAAAATTTCTTCCCTAAACTGCTCAAATTGAAATTTCTAATATATATATATATATATATAAACATTTTGTGATTTTTTTTTAGCACACACACGGCCCATAACATTTAAGACAGAAAGGAAATGAAAACAATTTGTTTAAATTTTAAGCTTATATTTATTAAATGAACATGAATGCAAATTAGTATTTAACATCTCACATGAGCTGTAAGGCATAAGTCACATTCTCCTCCGTAAAGAAATTCATATAAAATTATTATTGCCTTCATTGTTTCAAACACCACGTGTGTCTCATTAGTTCAGTGCGTCGTGTCGGGAGTGTGACAAACTTGACCCTGGCTTTTTAATCTGTCCGTCGAGGGCGGCGAAGAACCCGTCTCGCTTTTGCAACACACAAGAAACTTTGGTTTCCGAACCCTTGTTCCTACGGCTCTTCTGCTGTAGTTGGCACAAAAGTCACTACTTCTTCCCTGTTGTGTCCAACATTGAGGGGAAGACTTGCTCCAAAGGAAAACAAACAAGTAAACATCAGGAAACAACACGATGAGTCCTTACAAAACCTGAAAGCGCCAGGCAGCCTGGTCTTTGTAGTCCAAGCAGTCGGCCGCCGCCGAACTGAAGTTCAGTTTCCATGATGAAGCCTGATCTTTGTAATCCAGACAGTCCGAGGAGCTGAAGGGCAGCCCAGCGCCGCCGTACCCCTGGTGAGGGTGGTGTCCACTCTGCCCGATGTGGTGCGGGTGGTGTCCCGACACGGCGGCGGTGCTCAGCTGTGTGTGATGGGCGTGAGGGTGATGGTGGGCGTGGCCAGGCATCGGGCCCAAGTAGGATCCGCAGTCCATGCCGCCAAAATAAGAGGCTGCGTTTGAGGTCGGGTAGCCCTGGGCGTAGCTGGGAGCCTGGTTGTAGGGCATGGGGTACGACGGCACTCCCGTGGTGCCCCCGCTGCCCGAGATAGCCCTCTGCATGCAGGACGCGCTGGCCGGGGGGGAGATGTCTGGGAGCGAGGGCGGAGCGGGAAGAGGCGAGGGCGGAGCGGGGCTCCAGATGGATGAGACAGGTGTTGTTCCTGAGGACGAGCTGCTGAGCAGACCCGCTCCGCTAAGACCGGAGGGGTTAGACCCTGAGGACGAAGAGGATGAGGTGTTACTGGAGACGGCGGGAGGAGTGAAGTGGCTGCTGCTCTCTGACCCCGGGCTCTCGCGGGACGGAGAGGATTTCTTCTTCGCTGGACGGATCTTTCGAACTGCTGCTGTTGCTGCTTTGCTGCTGCTGACGACACTTTGCTCGTCTGTTCTTAAACCAAACCTGCCGATAAACATGTCACTAGTTATAAATCAGCAAATATTGTCTATGAACGGATATGTTAAGATCTGAAGACCTAAAACAGGGTCACCAGACACGGTCCTGGAGGGCCGGTGTCCTGCAGAGTTTAGCTCCAGCCCTAATCAAACACACCTGAAGCAGCTAATCAAGCTCTTACGGGTAAACTTGAAACTTCCAGAGAGGTGTGTTGGAGCTAAACTCTGCAGGACACCGGCCCTCCAGGACTGCGTTTGGTGACCCCTGACCTAAAATATCAATTTGAGATCAGATGAGAACAAAATGTTTACTGAATCGAGTTGGATAATGACTCTATTGTCTTCTGTAGAGCTACTTTTATTGTTTATAGCAATCCACAGCAATGTTGACAGTTATTGAACTGAATTGAATCAACACTGAATCTGAATTGAGCAGAATAACGACACTTACTTCACATGAAACTGAACTTTGAAACACTGACACTTATTGAACTGAATTGAATCAACACTATTCATCTCAATCCAGATTCAATTCAATAACTGTCAGCAAAGTTCATTTTCATCTGATGTATTATTTTCAGACACTATTGTCTTCTTTAGAGCTGCTTTACAGATCAAATTTAACTTGTGCAATAATTGATGAACTCTGCAACATTGACAAAGTTATTGAACTGAATTGAAACAACATTAAGCTGATTAATGACCTGTGGTTTTCTGTAGAGCTGCTTTAGCTGAATTGAAGTTGTTTCATAATTCATGAAGTTGTGTCTGCTAAATGGTTAAATGTAAAGCTGCTTTGAAACAATCTGTATCCTATAAAGCGCTATATAAATAAATAAATGTGATTTGAGTTGACAATCTCTCAGCATTAGGAAAGTGGCACAACAACACCCACCTGCACTCTTGACTCAGGCAAATTGATTTTCAGAGCGAGCTCCTCACGCATGAAAATGTCTGGGTAGCGTGTCTTAGCGAACACATTCTCCAGTATGTCCAGCTGAGTGCGAGTGAACGTGGTTCTCTCTCTTCTCTGTTTACGAGGATGTGCTGCAATAAAGAAACAACTGGAGTTACTAAATCATGTCTAAAGATTGTTTGAAAAATCACAGATGCACTTTAAAATCACGGTGCATTTGAATAGAATTGCCATGCATTGCTTAAAAGTTTTCTTGTGTAAAGATTCTACATGAAGAGGATCTTTAAATGTTGTCTTATCAAAGATATGTGCTTACCCGGATATCCCACAGAGGGATGGAGGAGGTCCATTGCCCCGCTGAACCCGAGCCCGTTCATGGCATACGGGGCCTGTTTGAGGTATGACATCATTGTTGAGCTCCAGAGACACCTGCAACATTAATCATTTAAAATAAAAAAAATTATATTAGAAATAAATAAAAAACCAAAAATAAAAGTTTTTATTCAAAAACATTCGAAAATTTTAAAAGAGCATGCCAGTGCTTGAAATCGCATGCAAGCATAGGCCTGTCTTGTCCTATCACACAATGCAGCGTAATAAATAGTATTTTCATATATTAAATACAAAGAACAGTCTGAATATGATTAATGTCTTGCCTTTAATGGTCTATTTTTTCACACTCGACTAATCAAGGCCTTCACGCACTAATTGGCCATTTACATGTCATGCCCTGTTAAGCGCCGCCGCCAAATGTTTGATCTTTTCTTTTGTTACCAGAACTTTTGAAAGTTGGCGGTACAATTATGAACTTAATTAATGGTCGTTTCAATCTAACAAAGGGTAACCGATAAATACAACGAACTAGCCATATATATTTATTTTACATGCATTAAATGCATACAGCATGATATTAGTCAAATTCATTATTTAGTCTAGATCCAGAATGACTGCGTCCACTTTGAATGAAGGCCCCAGATAAAGCGTGAATAGAAATAATTAATTTAGCCTATTTTATAGTCACTGATATTTTGTTTGTATTCAAATGTTATTGAAATATATAGTATCTATATTTTCCTACAGAACGAAATCAACAAATAAGTGAACAGTTAACTTTATTTTTTAAACGAAACTCGCAGTATAGAATCGAATCGCTGAATTATATTTCTAAAGCGCTATTTTCCCGCACAAGGCCGCTCGGGATAAACTCGATGTTTATGTGCATTTGGGATGATTTGGGAGGACCGATCTGTGTTATGAGGCAATAGTACAAATGTATTAAGACAAAAGTTCTGTAAATGACACGTCGCGCTGTTTCTCCGTCGCTCATGTCTATGAATGGCCCCATTAATCCCACGCTGAGGACAGATAACATGGGTCTAAAGACTCCACAATCGAGCTTTAACTATATGTAAATGGCCAGTGAGTGTGCAAATTATTCTCCTTAGGCATTTAGATGAGACCCAGAGGGGACTCCATTTGCAGAAGAAACCTTATCAACTAAATAAACGACAAACTCTCCTTTTCTCCGTGCACCCTGGCTCTGCAAAGTTTGTTAATCACGACTGCAATTGCGAAAGACAGTAATTCATGCAAAATATAGCCTTCGTTTTATTTAAAAAAATCTACATGCATTAATTTGTCTTTGGTTTAATGCAAATTATTTCTCCTTGACCTAGTCATTTTCCCAAAACAAGATCATTTACTTTGAATATTTTTTTTTTAATGGATCGTTAAACATAAACTTAATGAACTAACTAAAATTACTAAATTAATTTTAATTGCTGCCTTATTTTACGGAAAATCAAAGTGATGCCAAAGTTACGACATTTGCTGCACTTTTACACCATTCTGAAAACATTAAACTCAACTTAATGAACCAACTTAAAATCGCCAATTTTAATGTTAATTGCTGCCTCATATTTACAATAAGTTACAATTTCCAGTATAACATATCAAAATATTTAACATTTGGTCGAAATGTCAGAAATTATGCACAAAAAGGATATGTAGAGCAAATCAAAAACAACCCTTAATTCTGCTTCTTTAGATTTAGATTGGTAGCTATTTAAAATAATAATATATTTAAAAACATTTTGCGTTACCTTTATTTCTTGGTCTTCTTCTTTTCCCCTTTGAGATCCGATAACTGAAAATCCACAAAACCAAGAAACTCTTTTTGGAGAGCAGGGTGGACTCCAGCTGATGGTTGGAATTACAAGAAAACTAATTAGCCACAAACTTCACAACTATTTCCCATATGGTCAGAAAGTCCACTTGCAGTGCTTCAAGAGGCTCGTTGTATCCACGCGTGATATTAAGGTGATAGCCAGCGCTGACGGATTGAGATTGAACACCTTCTTGACGGCCTGTCCGTCTATGAGCGAAAGACACCTGCGGACACGCCCACCACAGCCAATCACAACTCTCGCTTGTCCTTACAGACGACCGCTTTAGCCAATCAGAACGAAGACGCACTCATTAAACTCCTCCTTTCGACGTGACGTCATGCAAACCTGCAGCGTGAATGCGCGAGTCCCGAGGAGAGTAAACTATTTGAATACACGTTTAATTCAAGCTTTTAGTGAGCGTAACACCGATGCTAAGCAAATAGGCCTACAAATGATAAGAACACCATTTCTTAAATCGATTGAGCGTTTGGTCGAATAGAATTAAATCGTTTTTAGTGACCGAATCTTCCCTAAGCACTAATTACTAAATAACCTCATCCACACGATTTAAGCTAAATAGGCTAAACGTTTGTTTGGATATAAAAGTAAATAATTATTATAAGCATATTTCAATAAACGATTTTAAAATATATTTTCACAAACTTTGAAGCTGAACTGTTATTTCCTATTTCGCCTTCCTTGATATGGGTAAATAATTTTTGTCTGGATTTATTAGCCTACGTCATTCAAAACTACATTTAATATAATTCATACACAATTAGTGAATTTAGTTTTAGAGTTAAGTTTCAGAATTAAATGTAATTTCGCTTAAAAATCTAAAAGTTGGGCTATGGTGTAAATGTGCGGAGGCAAAGCGTCAAAGAACGCAATTCTAAAATATATATAGGCTATATAAATAAAAAATAGCCTAAATCTTAATATAGGAATAGTTTTATATTATTGTGAACTTGTATTATTTATTAGGAAATGCAAGCAGTGAAACAATTCTGTTTTAAAATCTTAATAGGAGTAATTCAAAATAATGTGTTTGCCAAATCAAAGTCAGTTTGGTGTAACCAACATGCAGTTGTTTTGTTGTACACACACACACACACACACACACACACACACACACACACACACACACACACACACACACACACACACACACACACACACACACACACACACACACACACACACACACACACACACACACACACACACACACACACACACACACACACACACACACACACACACACACACACACACACACACACACACACACACACACACACACACACACACACACACACACACACACACACACACACACACACACACGCTACAGACCCTTATGACTGTCAAGGTTATTAAGTAAAAATAATAAATAAATACATACAATTTTTTTTTCGAAGTTTTAGTCAGGTTACATATAAACTTCTTGATATCCATTACTGAATATTTATTTAAAAAAAAGAAAGAAAAGAAAACCAAACACTTTTTTGTAGAATAGGACAGTAGATTTATATTAGCATTGTTCGAGATTTTCGTGCACTTACATTATTTTATATAAACACGGTATAAACCTTTATGAGCTACAAAGATTTACAAAATGAGTCACAATGAGGCCTACAGACACGAGAATATGTCAATCGATAATCAGACATTATGATGCGGGTATAGGCCTAACCACATGTTTACTAGCCTATTTACAAAGTGACTTCTTTTATTAGCAAACTACTGCTTCAGATCCGGCAATCAATGATGGGATATACATTACAACATAAACCCAGAAAAAACTATTTAGCACGCTCCAAAAGCTGCTAAAGAGCCCCGTTCCCGTAAAATCAAGATATCTGCTGGCACTTACCTATTGTTCAGGGGTATTTGTGTAATCCCAAGATGCAGTAGAGTTTCCTGAGCGGTATAAACCCGTAAAGCCGCGGGATCAGCCGGCCTGAAGCGAGTGTGTGTGTGTGTGTGTGTGTGTGTGTGTGTGTGTGTGTGTGTGTGTGTGTGTGTGTGTGTGTGTGTGTGTGTGTGTGTGTGTGTGTGTGTGTGTGTGTGTGAGAGAGAGAGGGACAGTGTGGTGTGTGTGTGTGTGTGTGTGTGTGTGTGTGTGTGTGCGCGCGCGCGCGGCTGGTCTCTTAGTCAGGCGGATTGTCGTGTCTCTTGTAAATTGTCGGCTCTTATTAAAACGATGGTGCATAAAATCCTCTGTAAATCCCGGAGTTGTCAGAAAGCACGAGCGCAGTGCTTCGGTGAAAGAGGAAGACGAGGGGAGTTTTACACCTGGATCGCGGATCAGCAGGTCTGGCCATGCCCTATACTGCGTTAAAACCAGTTTAATCTGCCGCAAATACAAACATATAAGACTTTTAGACTTCTTTTCTCTGTTTAATCTACTTCCGTGTTCTGTGTCGAACTATTGCAGGTTGTTTGTATTGTTCTTAGGAAGTTATTCCTGTACTAGTTCTTGAGAAGAGTCCTGTCGACAATATCTATTAGAAAATGAAAATAAAACCTACTTCTGAATCGGAAGGGAAGACAAAACATTTCTGCGTGTGTGTGTTTTAGTTCCATTTTGTATGAAAAAAAGTTAATTATTAACAAAGTTTTGTTTCGTTTTAATTTTGATGTATTAATTTAACACGCAAGACAGGCCTATACAACATTTCACACATCATTTCGATTTTAAATCATGTTGTTTTTATGTATTTGTTTGTTTGTTTTAAAAACTCATTTAATTTAATTAGGCTTTTATACTTATTTATTCAGTCGTGCTTCTTTATATATGAGAAACAAACATTATTTATTAAAACAATTCTGGACTGAAATAAGTAAAGTATGACACTTGATATCTGTTCGTTTTGTAATAAATAATGAGCCAACACTTCATCCTTCATTCCATATAGTTTGGAGTGAGGTACATTACATTACATGTATTATTTTGGCAGAGCTTTGGCTAAATGAGGTCAAATGTAACAGTTGCAAATCTGCTGAAGCATGAAAAAGCTTTGAAAGGAAAGAGTCTGAAAATAAGATGCATTCAGTTCAGTTGTGTCATAATGCCTTGGGCACAACACAAAGTATAAATGCAGTTTTATTATTATTATTAACAGCACAAGGACACCTCCAAAAAGTACTAAACACAAGCATATTTAATAGGCCTTTAAAAGTTTACTTCAAGAGAAATGTGCACATACAACCTAAACACACTATCAAAGACACCATGATAACTTTACAGTGAACGAATGAAGGACAGCAGTGATTAGATATGAGCGCTCACTAACTGATCTAAGCTTTTGTTCAGGGGACATTAAACTACTGCCAGCTTCCGTGAGGAGAAAACACAACCCGCCTGCAGCTTTCAGCTGATCTCAGTTCAGAGTTTGCATTTTAAATCCAGATAATGTGACTGCTTAGAGACCGAGAACCAGAGCCCAGATCAGAACTATAACCTGAGACACCTCCACACTTAACCTGAGTACATTATTCAGGGACTAATAACAGAGTTGTGTTACAGTGCAAACTCAGTACAGCATGGTGTAATAATTCACAAGGAAGTGCATGTTCACGGTGTAATTTAATAAGCATCAGTAATGAAGAGTTATTACAACTTTTCTTGCCTGTTTTTCAGGGTTCACATAAACCAACGACTTTCTGTGAACTTTCCAGTTGTTCAAGATCATTTATACAAATCATTTAAAAGTGATTTACATAAAAAAAACAAGCAAAAAAAAAACATAATTCCCTGATCTTCAGAATGTAATTATTTATTTAATTTTCCAGGTCTAACAAAACACTGTCTCCTCAATATTTCAGATATAAATATATATCGATAATGCCTGAATTCAGAGTGTGATACTGAAGAATTCAGTCCAAAATACTGCAATTTACATAACGTGCATTGTTAATTACATCAATATTATGTAATTAAGTTGACAACAGAAAGTTCTGTTTTATGAATTTCTAAGCAAAAAACATCGGTTCAGAGTTAGTTTAGAATCACTGATATACTATCAGAGTTTTGTTAATATTTTGAATTTGATTTATTTATTGCTTTTTACTTTAATTTTAGTACTTTTTAGGTCTTTTTGTTTTGCCACTATAACTTTCACAGTTTTTTATTATTATTTTGTTTATTTAGTTTTAGTAATTTTAGCACTTTAAGCTAAACTAAATGAAACTAAGAAATGTTGACAATAGGCAACCAGCTGAAAGCAATTTTTTTAAATATTTTAGTCAAAGTTTTTGTTTTAAGTAACAGAAATGTTTTCATTTTATGGTTTTGGTTTTAGTTTTTGTTAATGATGATGATAAACCTGGTGACATCACTTAATGATGTAGGGGAAAAGCCAAACACTCACCGTGAGTGTGGACATGAAGATAATGGAGAGCAGGGGAGTGTGCAGCTGTCAATCACAGCACGGGGGTCCCGCCCCCCTCATTAGGAGGGTAAATAGAAGGGAGGAGTGATGAGAGATAGAATGAGAGAAACAAGACTCAGGAGGAGAAACCAGATACACAGCCTAAACACGCACACACACACACACACACACACACACACACACACACACACACACACACACACACACACAACACACACACACACACACACACACACACACACACACACACACACACACACACACACACACACACACACACACACACACACACACACACACACACACACACACACACACACACACACACACACACACACACACACACACACACACACACACACACACACACACACACACACACACACACACACATATTCCAATAACAAATGTCACCAGGACACTAGTTAGTTAAACACATTAGGAAAAACACATTACTTTGCTTATTTTCCATTTGAGAGGATCGTGGCTGTAATATAGCCTCCAAAAATGAAAATCATAATATTATTTACTACTAAAAAAAATATTTTAAATAATATTTGTACTCAGTTTTGGTTCCCATTGACTTCCATTTTTTTTACAGAAATTATAATGGATGTCAATGGAACCAAAACTGCTTTGGTTGACAACTTTATCCAAAATATCCATAAAACAAATAAATATTTATAGATGAGAATTGACCAAACTGCTTGGTTAACAACATTATCCAAAATATCCATAAAACAAATAAATATATGAAGATGAAGAATGCTTGTAATCAAACAGTTTTGGTTCCCGTTGACTTCCATTTTACACACAAAAATTACAAAACCATCCAGCTACCAACATTCCTAATATATTTATTTATTTTATAGATATTTTGAATAAAGTTCATAATCAGTTTTGGTTCCCATTGACTTCCATTGTATGGGCAGAAATGATAACAGAAGTCAATGGCAACCAAAACGATTTGGTTACCAACATCAATCAAAATATCCTCTTTCATGTTCCACAGAAGAAGGAAGTCATACAGGTCTGGAAAAACAGACCTGATGAACTATCACTTTAAATTCAATCTGTTCCTCACACAAACATATGACCTCAGAGCTGCACAAAGACTCTTGTACACTTCTCTACAGCCTATGGGCTGTTTTTAATCGACATCAAGGTGAGTAAATAATGACAATTACAATTCCTGCCTGAGCCGTTCCTTTTCAAGCCAACTTCATTTCTGTCATTCCAGCTTTTCCACTTAAATATACAGTCTCAGCATTTCAACTAGATCTCAACACCTGCTATCAAACACGAGAGGTTCATCTTAACAGCAAGATTTAGCTGCCAACAGATGGAAGAGTGCCTTTCGCTTCCTTCAGGTCTGTCTTTCTTGGCTTGCAAAGACTCACGTTATAACTTGCATGACTGCCATAATCTCTCTCTCTCTCTCTCTCTCTCTCTCTCTCTCTCTCTCTCTCTCTCTCTCTCTCTCTCTCTCTCTCTCTCCCCCCTCTCTCTCTCTCTCTCTCTCTCTCTCTCTCTCTCTCTCTCTCTCTCTCTCTCTCTCTCTCTCTCTCTCTCTCTAACAATGCGGTTCACTGGTTACCATGTGAAACTCACACAGCCTCACAAGAATGTGCAGGTTCAGATCCTCATGACCCGCCCCACAGAAACCAGAGAGAAAACAAAAAAGAGAGGGATTAAGACCAGCCTGCAGGACCCAACGAAGGAGAGGAGAAGAGAGGAGAGACTCTATTGAGAGACAGTCTCAAAACTGGCTTCCAGCGAGGGGAAAACGACGTCAGCTGTAGTACTATGTGCTTCTAAGGCAGAAATAAAAGAATACTGTTAAAGTTGAGCCGCTTTGACGTTATTTCTGTGCAGTGTAAAAAGGCAGCTATGAGTGCTTATACAGATGCCAGGTAGAGAAGACCAAAGACAATTCAGTATTTAGTATAGATACTATTATAGTTTATATATATATAATTTTAATTTGAATAATTTTGTTGTGTGCTTTTATTTTAAATGTCTACACTGTAAAAAAAAAAAAAAAGTACTGGCAGCATTACACATTATATATTTTTTGTTATTTTATTTTTGTTATTTCATTATATATATTTTTTTGTTTTTTAGTTTTGTTAACACTGAAACACACAGCAATGCAGTGTAAAATTCAAGATACTGGCAAAAAAATTGTATTTATTATTTTAATATAACATTATTTTATTTCTTTATTTAAAAAAGTTTCCGTACTAAAATAAATGAAAGAATGACATTTGATATTTGTTTGTCTTGTTATGAAATAATGATGCAAAACTTCCTCCTTCACAGTAGTTTTTGTTTCATTTTAATTTGAATAATTATACATTTTGCTCATTAAATGGAATATTATTTTACAGACATTTCTGTTAACTTAATGTCATGAGTTTTATTTCAGTTTAATTTGAATAATTTTGTTGTGTGTTTTTATTTGAAATGTTTAAACAAAAATAAATACAAAATAACAGTAAAAGTACTGGCAGCTCATTACATGGAATAATATCCATTTATTTTACAGACATTTCTGTTAACACTAAAACACAAAGCAATGTCATGTAAAACATTTAAATAGATTTAATTAATTTTTATTTCAGTTTAATTTGAGCTATTTTAGTACAACAAATTAATTGAAAATGTTCAGGTTGTTGCCAAAGCAATAATTTAGTTTAATTTGTTTGTAATTTAATTTAAGGTTTAATTCAACTATAATAAACCTGATATGCAAACAGACCAAAAACAGAAGACCAATCAGAATCCAACAAGTTATGATGACCTCATCTTTTTATTAATTACATTTTAAAAACTGAATATTTAAAGTAGGACAAATCTGGAGTTGCCCGTCTGAGGAACCTCAATGCATTCTTGCTTGTGCAAATCATAACATCATGTTACTTATGAACATGTATATTTTTTAGTGCCAATAATGTAATGATATATGGAAATTGCAGACATAAGGAAAACTCATTAAATCATATTGTAATGCAATTTAAGCACTGTAAACTGTTAAACATTAAGAGGAATTTACTTTAAGAAGCCATTTCTACCTGATCTGACTTCTGTAAGTGTGTCTTAATGCTGTCAGATTGTTTGATTGGAATAAAACCGGTTTATTGTGATGGTCCCACGTTTGCAGTGTATTTTGAGTCGTCTCAGGTCACTTTGTATTTTGAGTCGTCTCAGGTCACTTTGTATTTTGAGTCGTCTCAGGTCACTTTGTATTTTGAGTCGTCTCAGGTCACTTTGTATTTTGAGTCGTCTCAGGTCACTTTGTATTTTGAGTCGTCTCAGGACACTTTGTATTTTGAGTCGTCTCAGGTCACTTTGTATTTTGAGTCGTCTCTTTGTATTTTGAGGTCTCAGGTCACTTTGTATTTTGAGTCGTCTCAGGTCACTTTGTATTTTGAGTCGTCTCAGGTCACTTTGTATTTTGAGTCGTCTCAGGTCACTTTGTATTTTGAGTCGTCTCAGGTCACTTTGTATTTTGAGTCGTCTCAGGTCACTTTGTATTTTGAGTCGTCTCAGGTCACTTTGTATTTTGAGTCGTCTCAGGTCACTTTGTATTTTGAGTCGTCTCAGGTCACTTTGTATTTTGAGTCGTCTCAGGTCACTTTGTATTTTGAGTCGTCTCAGGTCACTTTGTATTTTGAGTCGTCTCAGGTCACTTTGTATTTTGAGTCGTCTCACTTTGTATTTTGAGTCGTCTCAGGTCACTTTGTATTTTGAGTCGTCTCAGGTCACTTTGTATTTTGAGTCGTCTCAGGTCACTTTGTATTTTGAGTCGTCTCAGGTCACTTTGTATTTTGAGTCGTCTCAGGTCACTTTGTATTTTGAGTCGTCTCAGGTCACTTTGTATTTTGAGTCGTCTCAGGTCACTTTGTATTTTGAGTCGTCTCAGGTCACTTTGTATTTTGAGTCGTCTCAGGTCACTTTGTATTTTGAGTCGTCTCAGGTCACTTTGTATTTTGAGTCGTCTCAGGTCACTTTGTATTTTGAGTCGTCTCAGGTCACTTTGTATTTTGAGTCGTCTCAGGTCACTTTGTATTTTGAGTCGTCTCAGGTCACTTTGTATTTTGAGTCGTCTCAGGTCACTTTGTATTTTGAGTCGTCTCAGGACACTTTGTATTTTGAGTCGTCTCAGGTCACTTTGTATTTTGAGTCGTCTCAGGTCACTTTGTATTTTGAGTCGTCTCAGGTCACTTTGTATTTTGAGTCGTCTCAGGTCACTTTGTATTTTGAGTCGTCTCAGGTCACTTTGTATTTTGAGTCGTCTCAGGTCACTTTGTATTTTGAGTCGTCTCAGGTCACTTTGTATTTTGAGTCGTCTCAGGTCACTTTGTATTTTGAGTCGTCTCAGGTCACTTTGTATTTTGAGTCGTCTCAGGTCACTTTGTATTTTGAGTCGTCTCAGGTCACTTTGTATTTTGAGTCGTCTCAGGTCACTTTGTATTTTGAGTCGTCTCAGGTCACTTTGTATTTTGAGTCGTCTCAGGTCACTTTGTATTTTGAGTCGTCTCAGGTCACTTTGTATTTTGAGTCGTCTCAGGTCACTTTGTATTTTGAGTCGTCTCAGGTCACTTTGTATTTTGAGTCGTCTCAGGTCACTTTGTATTTTGAGTCGTCTCAGGTCACTTTGTATTTTGAGTCGTCTCAGGTCACTTTGTATTTTGAGTCGTCTCAGGTCACTTTGTATTTTGAGTCGTCTCAGGTCACTTTGTATTTTGAGTCGTCTCAGGTCACTTTGTATTTTGAGTCGTCTCAGGTCACTTTGTATTTTGAGTCGTCTCAGGTCACTTTGTATTTTGAGTCGTCTCAGGTCACTTTGTATTTTGAGTCGTCTCAGGTCACTTTGTATTTTGAGTCGTCTCAGGTCACTTTGTATTTTGAGTCGTCTCAGGTCACTTTGTATTTTGAGTCGTCTCAGGTCACTTTGTATTTTGAGTCGTCTCAGGTCACTTTGTATTTTGAGTCGTCTCAGGTCACTTTGTATTTTGAGTCGTCTCAGGTCACTTTGTATTTTGAGTCGTCTCAGGTCACTTTGTATTTTGAGTCGTCTCAGGTCACTTTGTATTTTGAGTCGTCTCAGGTCACTTTGTATTTTGAGTCGTCTCAGGTCACTTTGTATTTTGAGTCGTCTCAGGTCACTTTGTATTTTGAGTCGTCTCAGGTCACTTTGTATTTTGAGTCGTCTCAGGTCACTTTGTATTTTGAGTCGTCTCAGGTCACTTTGTATTTTGAGTCGTCTCAGGTCACTTTGTATTTTGAGTCGTCTCAGGACACTTTGTATTTTGAGTCGTCTCAGGTCTTTGTATTTTGAGTCGTCTCAGGTCACTTTGTATTTTGAGTCGTCTCAGGTCACTTTGTATTTTGAGTCGTCTCAGGTCACTTTGTATTTTGAGTCGTCTCAGGTCACTTTGTATTTTGAGTCGTCTCAGGTCACTTTGTATTTTGAGTCGTCTCAGGTCACTTTGTATTTTGAGTCGTCTCAGGTCACTTTGTATTTTGAGTCGTCTCAGGTCACTTTGTATTTTGAGTCGTCTCAGGTCACTTTGTATTTTGAGTCGTCTCAGGTCACTTTGTATTTTGAGTCGTCTCAGGTCACTTTGTATTTTGAGTCGTCTCAGGTCACTTTGTATTTTGAGTCGTCTCAGGTCACTTTGTATTTTGAGTCGTCTCAGGACACTTTGTATTTTGAGTCGTCTCAGGTCACTTTGTATTTTGAGTCGTCTCAGGTCACTTTGGTACCGTTTTCAGAAACGTGAGCAAACAGCCGTCACTTCCTGCTCGTCAGCACATATCTCTGTCTCATAATCTCATTACTTGATATCACACCAGCAGATTATGCCAGCCAATCTCCTAATTACCATGTGCATTAAAGTGAATTGAAAAGTTAATCCGTCCGGTCATCAAACTAATTACAATCTATTGATTATGGATCTGAATCTTTATCTCGAGCTCAGTGGATTCTCCATGGCAACCGATGCGGCGCTGGCAGGTCGCCATACAAATGTCCGAATCGATCAGCTGGATATGCGACATATGGACGAAGCCCCTGGAATAATGCTTTTGTACCGAATCTAAAGGCCATTCCTGCCCCGCCACCGCTGTTATAATCAGCGGCCAATGTGTTTTGGCTGGGTTAAGCCGGTTATTGTGACTGAAACATATGACAAATTCAGATAACAAAGACTGTCATTTATGTAATCAGTGTTTTGTTCTCTGCATTTGAAAAATCCTTTAGTGTCCCGAGGCAATTATCCGTCAGGAACCACTGATAAACCGACTGCAAAGTGTCAGAACCATGTGACATATGTCTATATTCAGACAAATATATCATTAAAAATACAGACGGATAGGCAAACAGATTAATTATAAATCACAAACAATATTCAGAAATCATAATGAGACATTTGTGTACTTAGTGACCTCAATTATAAATACTTAGTAACAACAAAGAGTGATATACTGATATATTAATCAAGATTATTATTCACTTGAGAATTTTTGGGGGAGCAATTTTATAGAAATATTATGTAAAATAATACTTATTTATTAAGTTGGATTTGTTGATAAAGTTGGAGTTTTTTAAAGTTGGAAATTTTGAGCTAATATTGTGCAAAATGATAGAAATATAATATAATGATATGTATGAAACTGAATATATATATATATATATATATATATACATACATTTGTAAATTATAAATGATAGAAATTCTAAATTAAATAAACATATATATTTGTGTTGTTACTATATATATATATATATCATTTTATTGCATTGTATACAAAAACTGAATATATGAAGCATCAGCATCAAAATTAAAAAAAATATAATAAATAAATAAAAAACTACCATTTCACCAAAAAAAAAAAAAAAGCAAATAGTAGGTGCGCCAGTAAAAAGTGATTAGTTGACTTAACAAAATGTTGGCAACCATTTTGTTAATAATAATAATTAAAACAATAATTTAAGTGAACTGTCAAGTTCAATTTGAAAAGGCAAACGGGGTTTCTCAATTTTTTTTAAGTCAACTAATCACTTTTTACAGTGTATTAGCAGTTACTAATATTACTTGCACATAGTAAAAAAAAAGTAAATAAATGTAAACAACAAAAGGAAAAAAAAGTGTTATTGTGCATAACTTGTTTTATATTTGATAACTTGACACACATGGACATTTCCCAATCACATTAATGCATGACTTGCACACACAAACTTATCCATATGTAAAATGACTTCACACTCACCTACATGCAGCCAGATAATAGGACAGCCCTGCTTTATCATAAATCAAAATGTATAGAAAGAATGATTTGACTAGCAGGTGCATATTTTCCTGACAGGAAGCAACTACTAAACCTGACTTAATACAATCAATCACAAACATCCAGAACATTTTTGGTTCATGTTTTGCAACATGTCTCGATGGCTGTCCTCCTTTTGTGAAAGGCGTATATTACAGGCATACGACTTTGACTTAATCTGCAAAGCTCTAGAAAGCTCCTTAAAAAAGCTCCCTCTAAAACTTCAGTGCTTCAGTCTTTTGTGCGTCTGTTTTATTGCGCTTCACCCTGTTTGCTTTAGATAACAAATCTGCTGCTCACCCTCAGGGTAAAGGGAGCATTACAAATTAATCCCAGCTTTAATAAGTCCAGACTAAGCCCGAGTTTTCCCTCCGTAAGAAAGAGAGAGAGGGTGGGTCAGTGGGGAAGATGAAAAGCAAGAAGGGAAAGAAATATATTAAAGCCTGTGATCACAGCCGGCTTGTCTTGTTTGTCATCCCTTCTTTTTTATTTAATCCTTTGCTCTATAATCCAATTTGTCTATCGCGGTTTCGTCAGGGCCTCGACCTGCCCTCATGATCCACCTTTAAATAGCTTGTGTTTTTCATCTAAAATGATATTTCCTCTTCCTTTTCCACGAAGGGACCCAGTTTGAACCTACAACACACAATCTTATTGACACAATTATTTGTATTTATGTACACAGCAATAAAACCGCATTCCACAAATTATGAATTTTAGTTTTGTTGACTTAAATTCAAAGCTTTATGAAAACATAATTAAAATGGTATGACAGTTTTGGTGAGGATTTGTGTTTCTGCAGGAGTGGGAAGGTGGTTTGCTCTCAGATGAGGATTAAAGATCTTGATTTAATTACTGTGAGAGGATGAGTGCTCAAGCACACTGACTTAAGAGCCGCGCTCTGCAAAATCAGTGGAGAGGAGGAAACAACAGAGAAAAAGATGCTATGGATCTGGATTATTAATTATGTGTCCCATATCAGGGCTTTTCAAAATGGGGTCCAAAGATAATAAAACAACATTTTTTGACTTTCTATTTTCATAAGACAAATTGTGAAAGTCAGTTTTTCAGAAGGATGGATAGAATTATACGGCCGGATGGATGGATGATGGAATTGTAGATAGATAAAATTATGGATGAATGGAATTGTATACAGTATTGTGGATGGATGGATGTTGAACGAATGAATGATTTAATGGTGGATGGATGATAGAAAGAATTAGGGATGGATGGATGGAATGCTGAATGAATGCATGATTTAATGGTGGATGGATGATAGAAAGAATTAGGGATGGATGGATGGATGTTGAACGAATGAATGATTTAATGTTGGATGGATGATAGAAAGAATTAGGGATGAATGGATGGATGTTGAACGAATGAATGATTTAATGTTGGATGGATGATAGAAAGAATTATGGATGAATGGATGGATGTTGAACGAATGAATGATTTAATGTTGGATGGATGATAGAAAGAATTAATTGGACGAATGAATGATTTAATGTTGGATGGTAATGGATGAATGGATGGATGTTGAACGAATGAATGATTTAATGTTGGATGGATGATAGAAAGAATTAGGGATGGATGGATGGATGCTGAATGAATGAATGATTTAATGTTGGATGGATGATAGAAAGAATTAGGGATGGATGGATGGATGTTGAACGAATGAATGATTTAATGTTGGATGGATGATAGAAAGAATTATGGATGAATGGATGGATGTTGAACGAATGAATGATTTAATGTTGGATGGATGATAGAAAGAATTAGGGATGAATGGATGGATGTTGAACGAATGAATGATTTAATGTTGGATGGATGATAGAAAGAATTATGGATGAATGGATGGATGTTGAACGAATGAATGATTTAATGTTGGATGGATGAAACTGAAGATAGAAAGAATTATGGATGAATGGATGGATGTTGAACGAATGAATGATTTAATGTTGGATGGATGATAGAAAGAATTAGGGATGAATGGATGGATGTTGAATGAATGCATGATTTAATGGTGGATGGATGAAACTGTAGATAGAAAGAATGGATGTATGAAATTGTAGATAGATAAAATGATGGATGATGGATGGGTGGATAGATGGATGTTGAATGAATGGATGGATTGATATAATTTTAGATAGAATGGTGGATAAACAAAGTGGTGGATGGATGGAATTGTAGATATAATTATGACTAAATGGATGGAATTGTAGATAGATAGAATTATGGATGCATGGATAGGTGGATGGAAGAATGTTGAACGAATGGATAAATTAATGAATGGGTGAATGGAGGATGAACGAATGGATGGATAGATGGAATTTTAGATGGAATGGTAGATAAATAGAATGATGGATGGATGGATGGAATTTTAGTTTGAATGGTGGAAAACAGAGTGGTGGATAGATGGAATTGTATATAGAATTATGGATGGATGGATGGATGAATGGATGGAACTGTAGATAGATAGAATGATGGGTGCATAGACTGACAAATGGAATTATGGATGAGTGGAATTCTAGACAGAATAGAGGATGGACAGAATTGTTGCCAGAGAATTATGCATGGATATACATGGACAGATAGATTCTTGCATTATTGCATCGTTGTTTTAAGATTCAACAACAGCATAACAACAAATGAAGGCTTCGGTAAGGGAACACTTCAATCTTCTGAGGCAGAAGTCACACACACACACACACACACACACACACACACACACACACACACACACACACACACACACACACACACACACACACACACACACACACACACACACACACACACACACACACACACACACACACACACACACACACACACACACACACACACACACACACACACACACACACACACACACACACACACAGCCTGAGCTCCCTCTGTCTCTGTGCCTCTCTCTGCTCAGTAGGTTATAGACCGAACAGAGCGGCATAACAGATCCTCATAATCTCATGACAAAAGCTAAAAGGTGTCCTCCTGTTCAGTGTATGATACGCGCAGCCTCCCGCAGCTCTGTCTCTCTGTATCAGAGCTCTCAGAGACACTGGGACGGGAGCGGCGGGGGACAGGCAGCTCTCATCTCTGTCTTCCTCGCTTCCCTCAAAGAGCTTGCTGCTTCAGATATCGCCGAGCAGCTCGCGAGGGAGTCCTCGTGTCTGAGGGACTCCAATCTGCCTTCCTTTTCAGAGCCAAAGCTTATAAAACACACTTGTGGATCTATTCGTGAGAGTGTAATGTCACTGCCTTTCATGTGAAGTACGTCATTTCTGAGGGAAAAAAAGCCACTCTTTTTCTGATCTAAGATGAAGATTGTTGAGGTGAAAACATTGTGGTTCATATTCAGGTGTTATCACGGTATACAGCAGAAGTGTGTTCACTGCTATATTATTTATGGTATATATTTGCATATTATACAAAAATAATATAATATATTATAATATTATATAATATAATGCAAAGACATTAATATATTTTTGGAAACAATTGAAAAAAAAATATCCTTTTGGGGTGAATTATGTGGAGTTTCTTGCCAAGTATCAACAAAACGTGCCACATTAATATAGAATTTAAAGAATCATTATTGGACATTTTACAATAACTTTGAGTCTGACTCGTCCAATCAGAATTGAGAGACTACCTGTTTTAATAATATTACTGTTTATTTAATATATATCAAGGTTATTATATTTTAACTAAAAGTAAAACCATAAATATATAAATATAATAAATGCATATTTAATAAATAAAACAAACTTTCCCTGAAATAAAATTAACTAAATAAATGAAATAAAATAAAATAAAATAAATAAAATACAAAATAAAATAAAACTCAAATAAAGTATTTTATTTCAGCTAGCTGCCAGAGCAACATTTCTCTTTTTCGTTTATTTTAAGTTGAAGAACTATGATAACTAAAACTAAACCAACTAAAACTTAATAAAAGAGTATAGATACAACAAGTGTTACAACTAAAATTGAAAATAAAAATGATATAATTTATATTTCTATCTAAAAAAATATAACAAAATATATTATCAAAAACTGCAATAGTATATAAATCATACTAAAATAATATTATCATGTCGTAGTAATATAGGAGAATATAGGAGAGAGTAAATGAAAATCTGAAGGGTCACTCTTCAGCAGGGTCTAATATGTTTGTGAAAAACTGAAACTGAGATTACAGAAAAGAAGAGAAAGCTGAACTGAGAGATGAATGTCAAACTATTAACCTTTCACAAGAACCAGCACTGATATCACACAGCTGAAGCGCACTTGGCTTTAAAAGGAGACTTCACCCAAGAATCAACATTTGTCAGCATTGCCTGGAGTTGTCTAAATATCTCAATCTTTCTTCCATTGAGCATATTGGCTGATCTCTTCCATACTGAAATCAACCAGGGACTGAACAAGGCTTTCAGTGCATATGAGTCATATGGACTACTTCTATTATGGCACTTTATTTGAAATGTAGGAGGTTTGGTAGCACCACTTACTCTCATGGGAAAGAGCAGCCTGGACGATCGGCCTAATTTGTATTCTATGGAAGAAAGACAATCATGTGGTTTGGAGCAACATGAGGAGGATAGATTTATAAAACCACTAAAAATCCTGATAAAACTCTCTAACGTTTCTCTAATTGACCTTTCCTTATCACGCTCACGCGCCGACTCCAAAAAGAGCAACATTTCACATCTAATTACCCAAAGCTTCTTCTTAACATGTTCTTAATCTCTAGAGAGAGAATATTTTATACAAACAACAATACAGGGATCTGCGTTTCTCCACAGCCGTCGCCTAAAAAGACAAACCCTGACCAGCACCAGATGTTACTGGACCGAGCCACATTGAGCGCAGTCTAAAGCGGCCGAGAAGCGAGGGAGGAGGGAGCGAATAAATTAATCACTCGCTTTTCTCTCTCTTTGATGGAATTAAGCTCACTCGCTTCTCAAAGATCGGCCTTGCTGTGTGAATGTCCGTGCGTTTAACATTTTTTTCGCTCTCTTTTTACTGGCACCCCCTCCACGCTCACTCTCTCTCTCTCTGTCTCCATTCCTGATGGGAAAGAGGAGGCCACCCAGAGGAGATGAAGAACAGAAAGAGAGAGAGAGAGAGAGAGAGAGAGAGAGGTAATCCCTCCGTTGTGCAGGGGTGCAGGCCCCTGTCCTTTACCCCCACATTATCCTCTAAAAAAATCCCCTCTGCATCCCCCTTCTCTCTCTCCTAGTGTGTCTGCATTTACATAAAGCAACAATGTGTGTTGCAACAGCATTGGGAATCGAAAACTGGTTCTGAAACCAATGATTTCTGTGACGTTCATTTATTTTTGTAACCAATTGGTTTCGATTTCCATTGACTTCCATAGTTTTTACAAAAAATAAAAAATACTATGGAAGTCAATGGAAACGGCAACTGTTAGGTTACCATCATTCAGCAGATGAAAGAAAGTCATACAGGTTTGGAATGACATGAAGGTGCATAAATGATAACAGAATTGTCTTTTTGGGGTAAACTGTCCCTTTATTGGTTAATCATTTTGAGTTGTGTTTCTGCTGAATCTGAGCAAAGCATATGTTGTGAATTTGCAATCTGAAGGTGTATTACTCTGACAGCAGTCTAGAGCAATCAGAAGTCAAGTTTATGCAAATGAGCAGTGATAGCCTCAAAAGAAAACAACAAAACAGTAGCGTTGAATTTGAAGAGCAAATCATGAACGGAAGACTTTAAAGAAAAGACTCAACTAACGACTGACTCGTTAACTGCATCAGTCAGAGTGCTTCTCAACTAATTCACAGCTATTACTTTTGTCATCTCTAACTTGAAAACGAACCGGAAATGTTACTGTTACCTGTGATTAATTGGTGTAGGTATAGATTGGTAAATGTAATTAAGTACTCCCTGTTCAAAAGTTTGGGGTTCGAAAGTTTATTTTTTTATGTTTTGAAAGAAGTCTCTTATGTTCACCAAGGCTGCATATATTAGATCAAAAATACAGTAAAAACAGTAATATTTTGAAATATTATTACCATTTAAAATAAGTTTTCTGTTTGAACATATTGTAAAATGTAATTTATTTCTGTGAACTAAATTAAATTGTCAGCATCATTACTCCAGTCTTCACATGATCCTTCAGAAATCATTATAATATGCTGCTTTGCTCAATGATAACAATTGTGCTGCTTTATATTTTTGTGGAACCCACAATGATAAAAACAGGCAGGCTAATTTATTAAATAGGAATCTTTTGTAACATTATACATTTCTTTACTGTCAATTTTGGTCAATTTAATGCTTAATTACTGAACAAAAGGATTATTCATTTCTTTAAAACATAATTTGTGCCAGTTTTATAGGCTCTGTTCCAAAGGTGCAAAAAAAATCATTAAAGGAACTGAAATATTTAACTGAAAAGCATTTAAACTATTTTTGTCTTTAGATATATCTGTGTGTGTGTGTGTGTGTGTGTGTGTGTGTGTGTGTGTGTGTGTGTGTGTGGTGTGTGTGTGTGTGTGTGTGTGTGTGTTTGTCAACAGTGACATCAGTGCAACAACACACACACACACACACACCACACACACACACACACACAACACCACACACACACACACACACACACACACACCACACACACACACACACACACCACACACACACACACACACACACACACACACACATGTTGGTTTTTATGGTTTACGGTGACTTTCCATAGGCGTAATGGTTTTTATACTGTACAAACTGTATGTGCTATTGCCCTACACCTACCCTACACCTAAACTTAGCCCTAAACGGTGCATTTCTACTTTCCCCCCAAAAAACGCACATTTTTAGATTAGCATTTTAAATTATGGGGAACTGTATGATTTATAAGTCCTCATAAATCACCTTCTCCTTGTAATACCTATGTCATACCCATGTCATTATACAAATTTGTGTCTCATAAACCACATAAACATGCCCACACACACACACACACACACACACACACACACACACACACACACACACCCACACACACACACACACACACACACACACACACACACACACACACACACACACACACACACACACACACACACACACACACACACACACACACACACACACACACACACACACACACACACACACACACACTTTACTTAATTAATTAATCTCATACTAAGGCATCTTAAGCTAAGAGCATTAACTAAAGTTGACTCAGGGGTGTAGGGAATCTCCGGAGACTCATTTGGAAATTTTGCTCAGTTAAATCCTACCTGGTTATGAGAACATCTCTCTGGGACTGCCAATTAAACAGATCCATGTACTGTAATTTCAAGTCCAATCCATTTTAAAAAGTACAAAAAATCCTTGTTTTGCTCTTCACACACACCATTTTCTCAGTCCCATCAGGACATTCACACGTCCATCAGCATCCCATCTGAGTGGACGTCCCTCAAAACACAAAACAAACACAACAGCCACTAAAGAAAACAAGAGCGCTGAAGTCTGAAGTCTGTCTTTATCAGGCGGCAGGTAAGAGCGTCTGCGCCGGTTCACATCTGAATGAGCCTCTAATTAGCTGCATATCTAGCATGGAGAGCTCTGTGGAGTTAATGACGCTCCGTTTAGGACAGAGCCTTTGGCTAAGGCTTCAGTTTCTTCAGGATATCCTGAGTGTTTGTTTATCTGATGCTGAGGTGAGTGGGAGAAGAAGGGAATGAGGAAGAGAGAGAAAAACACTTATGAAAGTTAGTAGAGGGAGAGAGTATAGTGGGAGTAATAGTGTTGAGGAAGCTATTTTGAACCTGTAGCTTGCCAAGCTATAATCAATGTAGACAACGAATATTGAAGCTATTTAGGCAGTCAACATCTTTTAAAATACATACAAAAAATACATAATCTCATGTATTTTCATAATCAGAGCAGTAGTTTATTTTATCTTGCATAAAAATAAAAATAAGAATTTGCATCCTATTAAAACTAGAAAATATTCTAATTTATTAGTCAAAAACCATAATCAACACCGTAAATGCAGTGATTCAAATCAGTGAATCAATTTTGAATGAATGAATCATTAAAACAAAAAGATACACAAACTTTATTAATACTTTATATACCGTGGTACTGAATGCTTACAATGTTCATTTACCATGGTCTTTACATGGTATTCCAAGATGGTTAAAAATACTGTAGTATTAGCATGGTACATATCCAAAAGACCATACTAATTAGACTATTTTACTAGTTTTAGGATGCATATTAATTTTTTTATTTGTTTTGTGCAAGATAAATAGGCAACTGCTCCTATTTAAAATAATAATAATAATTATTGCAGTAAATGTCCAAACCAGCATGTCTTTACCACAATAACACGTTACAAAAACAGTAATAACATGGTATGTCTTGTTGTAAGAATAAGAAGCAACAGTATGAACAGATTCAAAGCTACAGGGTTTATTTTGCAATGACGCCTGTAAATTATGTCACTTATAACCTTACACAAAATATTGAACTAAATATGGCTTTACCACAATAACATAATAAAAACATAGTAATACCGTGGTACTTCTTGTGGTAAGAATAAGAAGCAGAATCAAAATGAAGGGGTTTATGTTTAAATAACGATGTACTTTATCTCACTTATATAAAATATTGATCTAAACTCAAATTTTTAAAGGAGAAGAAAGAAACTGTGGAGTGATAAGAGAGGCACGAAACAAGCACATTTATATAAGATGCCAAGACTGACCAATCAGAATGGAGTATTCCATTGAGGCGTGTAATACATATTTCTCAAGCTAATTTAGTGTGTTATAGTGCCATCCGTCTCATCTCAACTCGTTTGGCAGATCAGATGAACGGCAAATCCAAGTGAGCATCGGGCGAGTCGGGTCACATGTGTCGGTTCAGCTGGACGGTGACTGTGCTGAGTAAGAACATACACTCCACTAATGAATGCATGTTTGCCCCAGAAAACACCCTCCCTCCCCCTGCGCTCTGACCACCTGCCCCTGCCTTCTTTATCTCCAGATTTCCAGACAATGCCCAAGGGATCCTGATGCCTAATCCTCTCCATCCCTCTCTCTCTCTTTCTCTCTCTCCACCCCCCCATCTCTTCTCCCAACACCCCCCATTTACCCAGACTCCCCCTCGTTTTGAAGACAATGTTTGGGCATGTGATAAAATAAAAATGTGGTAACAATAATTATGATGAAGATGCAGGAGAGGCGATGAAGTAAGATGAGGCTTGAAATATTTTCAACTCTGGAGTGTGAGTTTGTTGTGGTCGGGAATTAAGGCGTTGGGCTCCATTTCCTCAAACATACCGGGATTAAATGATTTATGATAATCAGTTCTGTTAAATGTTAAATTAATTGTATTAAAAGACAGTGAATTAGACTAATGACTGAATGAATCAAAACGGTTCTTGACTTCTGTTCTTAACACTGCAGATAAAGCTCATTAACGTTAATAGGTAATTACTGACTGATTGTTCATGTTTAATTAAAGATAAACAATTTGCTGTAGTAAATGATCCTTTTATTAAGTTATATTCTTGTTTTTATTAATTAGAACAGCTGGTGCTTCCTCAAAAAAATACATAAAGAATCATTGACGTAAAACTGTGAAGTCCTACAGTTTTTTCTCTCTCTCTCATCTTCAAATCTAAAGAATGTTTCATATGTTTCCTGGTTAAAACATATTCAAGCTGCCCTTTCAAAACTTCTCAAAGCTACTAAAACAAGGTTGCTCACTGCATTAAAGCTAAGAGTCAATAGCATTTTAAATTCATAAACTACTGTTCAAAAGATTAGGATCGGTTTTGAAAAAAGTATTTTATACTCAATAAAGCTGCATTTATTTGATTAAAAATACAGTAAAAACAGTAATATTGTGAAATACTGTTATTGTTCATTAATCGCTGTTTTTTATCATATTGACACCAAACTTCTGAGCAATAGGGTATCAAGTCAAATTATCTATTTTATCATCTGAACTGTATTTATCTGGCCAAAAATGTATAAAATTGAAAATGTATAATTTGTATAACTAATTTAAAAAACTCAAACAAATTAACCACATTGAGATATAAAAATAAATAGACCACAGAGAATTGTGTTCAGAGATACACCGAATCATTCCATAATCAGAAGCAGAATTATTACAGAAACCCAAGCAAATCTAAAGAAACACGATAATTCTCTTTTCTATAATTCCTTCTTAAAGCATCCATCTTTCTGTTCCTCTAGTCTAGAGTTTCTGTGCTAACAAAGCTCAGCCCGGAGAGCCCACCTCCCCTCCACACCCCCACCCAAACCCAAACACAGACTCAGACTCAAACACAGACTCAGACTAAGACTAAACTAAACCTGCAGAGGCCTGTGAGATTCCCCACGAGTATCCCTTTCCCAGCGCACTCCTCCTTTCCCTTCCGTCGGAGGATTTGGACTGGAAACTCTTAGTATGTCTAACTCTTGAAAGATTATTGCAGTTATCCCATTTGAGTTGTTTAAGAACGCCACTCTTGCATGGGCCGGGTCAAAAAGAGCACAGCGCTGATTACAAGCTGAAGTCCAGTGTAAAGCTTGGCAGAGTAACATTAATGAATGGTAAGCTTCTTTGGCCGTGTGCTCCCTAAAGAAGCGGCCTGATAATATACTTAAGGCAGGACGCAGAGTTGTTTGTGTCAAAGCCAAGGCGGTGTTTGGCCGTCCCGCTCACGTAGAGGGGCTTAACGCCAGACGGACTAACAACAACGTGACATCATTTACATCGCAAGCCGCTCAGGGTTCAGAAAAGACTACAAGAGCAGCTAAAAGAGCTTTTAGTGTTCAATTAAAACAGCAAATACTGTCCTGTCCTGTTTTGGAAGCTTTTCCGAAGATCTGCAATATTTATGTACACGGTTCACATCACAAAAATAATAATAATAAGTCATAATTTACTCACTCTCACATCATTATTTATACGTTGTAAAATGTCTGTGCATGAACAAAAACGATTCTTCAAAACAAAATCATTGTTAAAAAAATATATATTTTGTGCTCAGGTTTGGAATAAGGTCAATGGAATTAATTAAATTAATTAAAAATGACTTTCCCCCCCTCTCAATTCTGAGAATCTCTCAAGAGGAATTTTGTAGGATATAAACTCAGAATGTCACGATGTAAACTTGCAGTTTTGGGGGAAAAAAAGATTTGCGAGATATAAACTCATAATTTTGAGTGTTGAGTGTTTTAAATGACTTAATTCTGAGTTTACATCTTGAAATTCTGAGTTTAAAATTCAACGATTTTATAACAACGAACAATATAAACCAAGAATGTAAATAAAAAAGTCAGAATTGTGAGATAAAAGTTTATTCTATTTTTCTGTGGCTGAAACAAGCTCGAATGACGTGAAGGTGAGAAGACATCATTTTCATTTTTGTAATAGACTATCCCTTTAAATAAACACAATTATATAATTAATTGCATTTTTTATCTTTCACATTTAGCATGTTTGTCAATTTTTGGGTCACTTAGCGCATGAACAAATACAAATGACCTTCATTGATGTTCTTTCAGGGCATGTCTGAAATGATTGAGGCATTCTGTCTTCCCAGTGTCTAAAAATCACATTCATCCAGATGACCGTCGCCTGTTAATGTCATTAATGAGCAGGGTTAATTAGCACCTATGTATCAGTATAAACATCAGTCAGTCGAGCAATTAGCAGCTTTGTTGTTAATGAAAGAGTCATGTTGGGACACAATCACCACACCTACTTCTACACACTGACATCCCCGAATCCCAGAAGAATCCACAGCGTCAAGACGAGACAGGAAATAGAATTATAAAGATCTAGAAGGTTTTACTCTATCCAGAGGTTCATCAAATGTAAAATAAAATAAAATTAAACCAGCATGCAGGACTTTGTGAGACAAGGATACTTAAAATGATATCTCCCAAACAACTTATTTCATATTGATTTGTTAAGGCGTGTCATGTTCCCAGCATGCATGGCAGCACGCTAGAAATTATATTTGACTGTTACTGGGATTTGCAGTTTTCACTAAATGATGTTTTCTGATTGCTACTATTGCTTTGGGCTATTGCTTTGGGCAGTCGTGGCCTAATGGTTAGAGCGTTGGACTTGAAACCTGAGGTAACCCAAGGTTGTGGGTTCGAATCCCGGCTCTGGCAGGAAGTGTCCACGACTGAGGTGAGACCCTTGAGCAAGGCACCGAACCCCCAACTGCTCCCCGGGCGCTGCAGCATCGGCTGCCCACTGCTCCACTTGGATGGGTTAAATGCAGAGAACACATTTCACTCCTCATTATACTCTGTATAATTGTGTATGTGACAAATAAAGCTCATCTGAGTGTTATTTGTACTGAGCATATGTGTATTCATTTGTGTTCTGTGTGTTCATATTAAACTAGACTATAAAAAGGGTTATTAATTGGCATTGATGGTTCTATAAAGAACCTTGAACATCCACGGAACCTTTCAAACGCAGAAAAGGTTCTTAACAGTCGAAATAGATTCTTTAGACTTTTTAAATGTTCTTCAAAATGCTTATTTTAGGAACTGTTCACTGAAAGGTTATTTTGGGAACCAAATAATGGTTCTTCTATGGCATCACTGCAAAATCATTATTTTGGCACCTTTATTTTTAAGAGTGTATTGCGCATAATATATTTTCATATCATGAGCCAAATAAAACTATGCAAGAATAAAATGCTAAATTATAATTTTTTTGAACTAGAAACCTGTAAATAATTTAGCACTTTTTTGTTGTTGATCAACAAGGGTTAGAACAAAAGTTGTTGTTCAAACTTGAAAAAAGTCGGGAACAATTAGTGAAATCTAAATGCATTCTGTTGCCTTGCCTTTTCTTTTAACTACTCAATTATTTTTGCAAAGACAAATGTGAAAGCATCACAAACAGCTCAGTGTCTCATGCACTAACGTCACCGGCCAGCCGCGAGGAAGTGTCCTCTTGCCCTTAACGGGACACAATGATGAAAAAAGCACTTAATCAGGGTTATTCAGTCTTGATGAGGTCATTCAAATGTGTCATTTCAAGCCAAGCATTAACAATCACCAATCAACAATCAGCCGGTTAACACCTGATAACAAGACTTGTGGATTCACACCTGTGAAAGAGGACAAGTCAAACAGACATGGACAAGTCAAGGAAAAGACCAAACATTTGTCTGCTGGCCAAAACAAATCAACCAAATTAAGAGATTAGTGTTACTCAAATACAAGAAATAGCTGGAGAAAACAAATGTTTCAATATTAGAATAACAAATGTAAACTGATGTTAATGTTTAGATGTTCGAAAGTAAAAAATAATAAACATTCAATAAAAATAATTGCATTCACTTTCACAGCAATGTTCCAGTAAAAGTGTCTCATATTTTAATGTAAATCCTAAAACCTTCCAGAAACTTCTAGTTTGTGACAAAAATTATTACTGGTAGCATTACTAAGATGAGAATCAACATTATTAGGATTAAGATTTACTAACATGAAAATAACTGAGTTAAAATATCTACAAAAATGTAAAATATTTATGCAAAACATGCATGGAAATAAAGTGTCAAAAATAAACATATACCAAAAAAATCTACGTTTTAAGCAACAGTAGGGGAAGAAATCAAGTAAAAATTAGGCAAGTCGCCACAACGCTCAAGTAGGAATATGTGTCCACCTGAAATGTGCTGTTAATTCTCTTAGAGAGACAATTATCCACCCCCCCCCTCCATGCTAACAGTCCCAACACAGATAACTAATTAGCTACATTACAGTCATTTCCATTTTAATGCTGTGTTTGCAGCTATTGTTTAGGAACACAATGGGGAGAATTGCAAATGGAAGAAGTGGTGAGACTCAGCGAATGAAGCTGGCCATACACTGCCCTACTCTCAGGACAAAGACAGAGAGAGAGCGGCCTGGCTTAGAGATGACCATTGATAGTCATTTCACTGACAGATGTGTCTCTTAATGAACTAGGCCTCAGAAAATACACTGAATCTTCATGTTTTCAGAATTACGTTCACTCTGGTTTCTGTCCCAAACTCAATCTTAATCAAATTTCACTTCCGGTATCGTTCTTTCCCGTCACTTTTCATTAGCTTTCTCTGACATGCTACTTTAGTATAACAGAAGAACTAAGACCCCTCACAAGCGCTTTGTGATGTGGAGTCATGTACAGGTAAACGCCGTGTTGACACCAGGCTGGAACATGATATGCTACAGATGACGCACATACTCCTGCCTTGTACATGTGAATCTCAAGAACATGTCTGGGTCACGTTTCACCAAACATTCAGAAGAAAGAAGAAAACAAGACACTGAATTATTTCTGCATGGTGACATTCTTTTATGACAATTAAGCACATTGTGTTTCAAAATGGTACTTCTTGATTAACAGCAACTTTTTTGCCACTTTATATATTATACATCTGTTTTTACCTTCTTACTGTCTTTAATCAAACTATTAAATCATTGTACACTGAAAAAAATATTCATGGGATTTACTCAATTATTTTAAGGTAAGTGGTTGCACAAATTTAGTTGACTAACTTTCAACATATTTTTTTATTAAATCTAGCTAAAATAATTTTTTTGCGACCACTTACCTTAAAAAATGTTCAGTGTATTATTGTAATCTATACAATTTAACTAAATAAATAAAGCATTATTTACATTGTAGTGCATTTACATCCTACTTTCTTCTTTAATTAAAAATATATTTTAATCACTGTAATATAGTATTTTTAGTGTATTATTGTGATGATTGGAATTTGAATGAATGTATGAATAAATAAATAGTAATGCATTTATACATCATGACATTTGTTTCTTATTGTCTTTAAACAATTAATTCCATCTTTGTACTATAGTAATTTTATACTGTTTTATTGTGATGAAAATAATAAGAATCGCCATCGAGAATGATCACAATGACAAAATTATAAGTAAATAAAAAATAAAAGCAACATGTCCAAATGCATTGAGGTAATAAAAAGTTATATTTGTCTATTAAAATAATGATAACTTTAGAAGGAAATGGATTTAACTGTCATGACTAATGCATTGCAAATTAATTAAATAAATCTTGTCCTTTTGAGATTGACCCATAAATCTATGAAGTAGATTGTTTTGTTCTAATATAATTTCCACGTCTTGTTGTTATGTGAGGTTTTCTTTGGCTGAAGTCATGAGGTTTTCAGTGTGAGGTAAAGTCAGAAATCAGGTATGTGAGGAATGCTGGCGACGGCACTAATCTCTAACCCCCGGAGGACCCCGGGTCACTTCTCTGACTGCCGTGTGTGTGTGTGTGTGTGTGTGTGTGTGTGTGTGTGTGTGTGTGTGTGTGTGTGTGTGTGTGTGTGTGTGTGTGTGTGTGTGTGTGTGTGTGTGAAAGACAGAGACAGAGAGCAAAGTGAACAGAACTTGCTTCCTGTATCTCTCGCTTCAGCTGACCAATCAGCTTTGAGCTCACCTTCATGCACTCACCTTTCTCAGTTCCCACACACACCGTGTGCCATACATTTGATTTGTACATGAATGGAAACAAGGAAGTGCAAATAGACGCATGATGTTCAATGGGACGTTGTGCAATATCAAAAACTCTCTAAAATTTGCATTTTAAATGAAATACAGCAGCTATTTTGACTATAGCATGCTTAAAAACGAAGCTGAGGTAACCCAGTTTACCATAGCGCTGGTCAGTGGGGGATTTTAACCGGCTGCACACTAACAAGAGCCCTTTAATTTCTTGGTAAGTGTTGTAAGATTTGGCTTTGAGTTTTGACATGGCTTGTGGTCCCCTAAAGACTTTGAGGATTACGAGGGCCACCCAAGAGCAGTGAGGGCCGAGAGACGAGCGGAATACACGAATTAGCAAAAACCACCCTGGAAAAATCCCAGATACGGATGGAGGCCGAGAATATGCCACCTAATGAGAGGTCAAAGGTCAAACGAAACATGCAGCATATGACTGCAAGAGATTGCCTTAATTAGTCTCGCTCTTTTTCAGCCTGTTTTAAACTTTAACACAGAACAGTACAGTTATGCTGCTTTAAAATATGAGCTATAACATATCAATCAACCAATCTGTGCTAGTGCATATCAGTCTCACAATTATATGAATGAGATTTGTGTTGCTCAAGAGTGAAATCACATTATTAGCATTAGCTGACAGCTTCTGCCCTCTATTGGTCCCAAAACATATAGACTGTGAAACTGAAGTTTGCATGTCTTTGCATTAGATTATGAAATAGCACAAGAAAGTGGCATTAATTTAAAAGAGAGTAAAACATGCCGTGAAAATAAGCTTGTTTTACTTTAAGAAAAGTTTGTACAAATCTGTTAAAATATGTCACAATGTACCAATTTAATATAAAGGAATATTGCATTGATTTTTTTACACACTGTATAAAGTGGTAACCTGAAAAGAGCCATACAAAATTAACTTATTGGCATTAATGAATGCATTTAGGTTGATGTCAAATAATATTTTAGACTTGAATAAAGCTGATTTATTTGATATGATTTTTAGGTTGCAAGTTTTTCAGTGCTGTGTTTTTAACATATTTTGAACTACACGTAGCATTGTGTAAACTTAACAGAAGAGCTGCTGGTCATTTTTTCCCTTTTTGTTAAAGATAAAACAATAAAAATACTGTTTTAAATACTATTTAGACACTTTCAAGTTATTCAAACGGTAAAACCTAATTTGAAAGTGTTACACATACTCACTATTATAATAACAATAAATGATGCATAATTACATGCAACTAACCCTAAACCAAACCCTCATCCTAACCCTAACCATACAGTAAGTACATGCAGTGAATGAATATTACTCAGCACTTATATGTATATAATTACACTGGGACAAGCACACCTTAAAATAAAGTGTAACCCCAAAAAAAAATTATTTTTAGGAATTCAACCTGAGAATGGTCACTTATTCAATGCCAAAAAAGTACACTTTACAAGATAAATATGATTAATATATGAGGGATAGGGTTGGTCTCGTGGCACATGTGCTCGTATGCTTGCTCACAGGCCGATTCAAGCTCATCATCCGAGTGTCTGTGGTTCAGCGGGCTGATGGCCTTTATTCCCGCCAATCAAATTACATCCATAAATCCATTCCACTCTTCCAAATCCCTTCTCTCTCATCTCTGTCGCTCTCTTCCTCTGTGTGCGCTGATGAATATAAACAGCTCAGACTGGAGGAGAGCAAGTGTTCGCTGCGGTTTAGTGTTTAGTGCTCTGAGGGTTTAAACTGTAAGTTGCATTGGCATAAAACGGATGAGACGGATCACTCACAGAAGAATAAACGGGAGAAATCACCGCGCTAAATATGGACGCTGTCCTTCAATCAGATTCTGTTTGTTAATAGAGTTAATTGCCTTTTTGATACAGAAGAATATATATGTATATTTATTGATTTGCTTGTTTTAAAAAAAAATTGTAGTAAGATTCTTCTTAAAGAAAATAATACTTTTATTCAGCAAGTGTGCATTGAATTGCATTGAAAGTGTTTAAATAAATGCTGTTCTTTTGAACTTTCTATTAATCAAAAATCCATAAATTATTATGGTTCCCCTAAAATATAAAACAGCACATCTGTTTTCAACAGTGATAATAATAAGACATGTTTCTTGAGCAGCAAATCATCATATTATAATGATTTCTGAAAGATCATGTGACACTGAAGACTGGAGGAATGATGCTGAAAATTCAGCTTGCATTTTAACAATTCTATTACATTTTTAAAATATATTCAAATAAAAATGAGTTAATATTTTGCAATATTACTGTCTTTACTGTATTTTTGGTCAAATAACTCCAGCATTGGTGAACACAGACATCACTCTAAAACTTAAAAAATCTTATCAACCCAAAAACTGTATATTTATAATGCTCAAAATTATTAAAGTTTATAAATTCCATATGTATATAAATTGATTTTTATATTTACATATTTATAACCAAAAAAAATCTAAGCCTTGGACTAAGATGAATCCGAGATGATTCACAACATAATCTTCAAATCAAAGAAAAATATTTTGAAAAAAGTCAAAAGTAAAACATTGCATATTTAAATTGTGAACACACACTCTTCTAAAGAAGCTATGTGAATGACATAAATTAACGAAAAACAAACAACTGGCTTACAGTCACTGGATATACACTCACCGGCCACTTTATTAGGTACACCTGTTCAATTGCTTGGTAACACAAATTGCTAATCAGCCAATCATCTGGCAGCAACTCAATGCATTTAGGCATCTAGATGTGGTGAAGACGACTTGCTGAAGTTCAAAACCGAGCATCAGAATGGGGAAGAAAGGGGATTAAAGTGACTTTGAACGTGGAATGGTTGTTGGTGCCAGACGGACTGGTCTGAATATTTCAAAACTGCTGATCTACTGGGATTTTCACGCACAACCATCGCTAGGGTTACAGAGAATGATCCGAAAAGAGAAAATATCCAGAGAGCGGCAGTTGTGTGGACAAAAATGCCTTGTTGATGTCAGAGTTCAGAGGAGAATGACAGACTGGTTAGAGATGATAGAAAGGCAACAGTAACTCAAATAAACCACTCGTTACAACCAAGGTATGCAGAATACCATCTCTGAACACACAACACGTCGAACCCTGAAGCAGATGGTCTACAGCAGCAGAAGACACACCGGGTGCCGCTCCTGTCAGATAAGAACAGGACACGGAGGCTACAATTCACACAGGATCACCAAAATTGGACAATAGAAGAAGATTGGAAAAACGTTTGACTGGTCTGATGAGTCTTGATTTCTGCTGCAACATTCAGATGTAGGGTCAGAATTTGGCGTAAAGAACATGAAAGCATGGATTCATCCTGCCTTGTCTCAATGGTTCAGGCTGGTGGTGGTGTAATGGTGTGGGGGATATTTTCTTGACACACGTTGGGCCCTTTAGTACCAATTGAGCATCGTTTAAACGCCACAGTCTACCTGAGTATTGTTGCTGACCATGTTATATATATATAAAAGATCAACTTATGGCATTTACAGCTCTTCGTGAAACTGGACAGCCATTGCTGAACTTATTAAATGTTATTTATGTTTCAAGGATAACAGCTTTTTCCAATGTTACTTAAGAATTTGGCTATTAAATATGATTTTTAACTTAGTTTAACATCTGTAATAAATGTAGGCACATCAAGAATTAGTTTACAGAGAGCTTATGACTTACTAGATGAGTCTTTTGTGACAAATTACTAATATTAATGGCATATAAAGGTCCTAAACTGAATCTCACGAGCGGCAGGTGCGACCCAACCCAGGTTTGGTTCGGCGGTGAGCAGTGCACGAGCTCTTCTAATTAAAAAGTGTTAACAGTTAAATTCGTGAGCAGAAATGCAATCTAAACTAGCTGTGGAGCGGAGAGGAGGAGCCGGAGCTAATCCGAGGCCCCGGGCCCCTCTCTCTCTCGCAGATCCTTGGCCTCAAGAGGTGTATTGATCCTTGGGGTGAGATACAGAGAGGTCTGGGTCTGACCATCCCCACAAAGCCAGAGGGCCACACACACCTGTGAGCGAGTGTGTGTGTGTGTGTGTGTGTGTGTGTGTGTGTGTGTGTGTGTGTGTGTGTGTGTGTGTGTGTGTGTGAGCGAGTGTGTGTGTGTGTGTGTGTGTGTGTGAGTGTGTGTGTGTGTGTGTGTGTGTGTGTGTGTGTGTGTGTGTGTGTGTGTGTGTGTGTGTGTGTGTGTGTGTGTGTGTGTGTGTGTGTGTGTGTGTGTGTGTAGCGCTAAGCCTAGATTAAGCTAAAGTTACCCGTCTCTCTCCCCTCTTGCCATGTCATTCAAACCCTCGATAGTTCTGCGGCCACACGGCACACACAAAGCCCCTTTCTGGGCCGTCCTCAGCAGCGCCATCAGCTCTCAAACATCAAACACAGGGGATTATGGGATTGCGAGAAGTCCCGAGGGCAGAAAAAGAGACAAAATGGAGTTTTCCGAGGGAACCCCCTTGGCCCGAGCGTCTTCTCTCAGGAGATTACTCTACAATTTGTTTCCTTTTATTCCGCCATTTTGTCGGCCCTGAACTTCGCTAGCGCGGCCGTACAGTAATCCCTGCGCTATGACAGATTACACACGGCTTTGTCAACGTGTCTAATAGCTGACTGTGAGGGAATTGCAAGGTCTTAAAGCACTTAACTCGTTCAGAAGGTTCACACACCTGATGCATGAGCACAATCATGTGGCCAGATCCATGTCGTGAGTCACGTTTGCTTTGTGATTCACTAGCAATGAATCAGCAGAGAGTCCTATTCAAACCCAGCGTTCTTGACTTTTTGGCATTTTCAGAGCTATTTAAGGGGGTAAAGTTAAAATTAATCATAGTAACATGGTAAAATGTAGTAAGTGAAGGAAAGCTTTTCAGAAGTCTTCCTGCTTTCTGCAAAGTTCTGCACAAGCTTAATTCATATGGGCCTTGTCATATGTGACCCCGGACCACAAAACCAGCCATAAGTGTCAATTTTTTCGAAATTGAGATTTCTAGATTATCTGAAAGCTGATTAAATAAGCTTTCCATTGATGTATGGTTTTTTAGGATCGGACAATATTAGGCCAAGATACAAATATTAGAAAATCTGGAATCTGAGGGTGCAAAAAAAATCTAAATATTGAGAAAATCACATTTAAAGTTGTCCAAACGAAGTCCTTAGAAATGCATATTACTAATCAAAAATTAAGTGTTGAAATATTTTCGGTAGGTAATTAACAAAATATCTTCATGGAATATGATCTTTACTTAATATCCTAATGATTTTTGGCATAAAAATAAAAATTTATAATTTTGACCCATACAATGTATTTAGTTTTTGTGGTCCAGGGTCACAAATGCAAATTCTATGAATTTATGGATCATGTTGCATGTTTGTCCTTGGGACAGTCTGACCTCTGTGTTTGTCCTTGATGTCAAATAAAGAGAGAGCAATGACAGATCCGTTGGAAGGATATCCGCTAACGATGCACAGCCTTGCACAGAAAACCTGGGCAAATCCAGTCAAATTAAAAAACATGCCTGGCTCATATTTTAGCACTAAAATCAAAAGAAAGAAATATGACGCCATACAGTTATTTTACATTTTAATAATGTTTACGGTCTCATAGTAAATGATAGAAAGAGAATAACCATGAAGATTATAGAAACTACAAATGGAAAATGTCAGAATGGAAATAAATAACTGCAAATAAATATTAGTTAAAAATTTGATAATGTAATTAAATAAATAAATAACCCTCATTTTCTTATGTAAAATATTAATTCTTATTATTTATTATTTTATTCATCTTATTATTATTTTTTACATTTACAGAAAACCAAAAAAAATATTAGTATTACAGTAATGAGAATTTGGGGAAATGTGGTTAAATGTCATTAAAATAATGTGTAACACATAAATAAATAAATAATTATATAAATAAATTATATAAATAAACCCTAATTTTTATTATGTAAAATATTATTACTTATTTTAATTATTATAATATATTTATTATTCTTTATTATTTCTTCTTCTTCTTCTTCTTCTTATTATTATTATTATTATTTTAAATGTGGCCTGTATGCCAGGATAATTATTACAAAAAAACTGAAAATTGAAATGTCAGAATGTATTACAGTAATGAGAACTTGGGGAAATGTGCTTAACTGTCATTAAAATAATGTGGAAAGAAAAGAATAAATAATAAAAAAATAATGAAAAGAAAACAATGAAATGAATGAAAGAA